>OZ023262.1:38707116-39307116 GCA_964006375.1 Tillus elongatus
GCAATTTAAAACGTCAAAATTGGCAATGTTTAGGCAAAGAACGTGAAACAAATATGGATTGTGAAAAGAAAATATTGCAAGAAAAGTGTTCTGTGAACCCTTAGGTTTTAGATTCAACCGTCATTGACCTTCATTTTACTAAAATATTTACAGAAAATTCATTTCAAATAGACCCTTTCTCTGATGGTTTGGCTGTCGGTTTAGTTAAGTTGATGCTTTCGCTGTAGGTTTAGTAAAGTTTATGGTTTAACGGTCTATAATTTTTAGCTAATTTTCGTACAACAAATTCGTTACTGTGTTTTAGCGTTTTTTATCGAAATATGTTTCATGTTTGTAAGAAATAAATATGGACGCAATAAGTGCGTTTTGGTAGCGAATTTTTATTAAATCCTTTAAATTTCAATAACTCAATTTGCTATTAACGTAAGTTTTGTTGTTTAGGAAACCAACATTTAACTTTATTTTCAGAAAATTTGTGTATAAAGGCGGCAAGGGCGTTTTGGTAGCGAATTTTTATTAAATGTTTCGAATTTCAATAACTCAATTTGCTGTTACCCTAAGGTTCATTGGCTAGGAGACCAGTTTTCTCGGAAACATTTAAAGTTTATTTTCGAAAATTTTTTGTACATTTTCAAACAAGTTATTTTGATAAAATATGGTACATTGTTCCTACTATATAGGTTATACCGGTAACCAAATTGATGCGTGCTTGCATTAGAGCGATATATTTGCAATTAAATACATTTTTATGAACATTCACTTCCATAACGCACTTGCTGCATCCAGAGTTTTTCCTACTTCATAGTTTATACTGGTAACCAAATTTGATACCTTTTTTTTATTTTAAAAAGACATATTTGCTTTTTGTCTGCTTCTGTATATATTTTATATGATTATACAGGTTAACCACATAAGTATGCAACATAAAGGAACGGTATAACATATGCAGAAGCACATAGAAAAATAACTGTTAAAGCTTTTGGGCACTTTGTGGCTATAAAGCGAAGGGGATTTTATCTTGAAATTCTTCGATAGAAAATTTCCCTCATTTTAGTAGACAATATTTCTACATCTAGGTACTTTAGAGAATGTATACAAAATATCTTTATACGAATCTTCACCTTTCTAGAGCCTCCTTTCTTTTACTATTTTAAATGCCAGCAGTATTTATCGAATTCTTTGGTGGGATTTAAAGTTAAGCTGGGCAACTCTGTATTTACTCTCTATTATATTTCTTCCTATAATTAGCATAATCTGCGCCAGATGACTCTATACACTTATCATGTGCTCGTTGCATTTTCGCGTGGTCATTGAAATGGTAACACTTACTCTTCACAATAAAAATTCCGTATATTCCATTTATTAAAACTAGAGCAAAGAAATCGTCAACATGGCAACACGTAAACGTAAAATATCTTTATCTACTTACACTGCGTATGTGACGTGTGTGTGCGTGTGTGGAAAGGGTTGATACTTTCGTACCACTTACCTACCTTTACTTACTCTACGTCTACCCTATTTCGGTCCGTATCAGCCCATATGTGTAAGGTTTAATTTGTCGAGGGGATTTTTTCATTACTACCGGGATTTTTTATCGTATCTGTTGGGAAACGGGAGCGGCGTGCCGATGGAGAGAGATGTGATGTGGCTGTAAAGTTAACGATGATCGCATTATGGGACTTGTAATGGTGTGAGAAGGATCTGAAACTTCATACTGATAAGGAAGGGTCTTTTAGAGCTTGTTGGGCCGTCATGTGTTGAAAATAAATGAAAATATCATATACCCGGTTTGTATACGAAAACTGTATTAAGTTATGTATAAATTTTTGTCGTTTTATTTGGACAGTTTGCGTCATATAATGAATTTAAAAGTTTACGCAGAAAAATGGGTGGCGGCGTTTTTACCAATAGGTGGCAGAATTCCATAAAAATCATGCATTCGGGGATTTTTTTGTTTATTTACTTCGCCAAAAAATCTGACGGTATATACAGGGAACTTTCAAATGATAGCTTTTTTTTTAACGTCGATCTATCACCGAAACCAGGGAGCAGTTTCACCTCACTATCCTGGAAAGTTTGGCGAACCCTGCCTTTAAGTGAGGAGGGTAGGGACCTTTAACGTGCCCAACATTGAATGGGAACGGGACAGACGGCTTTACGCCTCCTCCGAAGGGCGATACATAGATAGATTCAACTTGCTCAAATACAGTGCCACAACCTCGATCGATATAAATTGTACAGTATGTACTGAAAAAGTAAAAGGGAAAATTTGGGAATCGTACCCGGTACTCCTCGGTTCAGAGTTACATGTTCTCACCACTGAACCACCGAGGCTCTAAATGATAGTTCAATTGGACAAAATTTTATCTGCCGTATCAGTGTTTTCAAATGTAACACCCTATATTTTCTGTTTCAGAAGTGAAGGGCATAGGCCCTGCTTCAATTTTTATAACACTCCTTATACCTAAAGACCCTAGTTTAGGAAACATTTACATGTATAATCGCATACCATGATTCATGTAGGGACCAGTTTTAATTTTAGTGAATTTTTGTAGAAAAAAATCACAAATGGGGCGATACCAACTTTTGAATTTTGAAAAGATTTCTTCAAATGAGCGCGAACTAGGACCCCTACCCAAGCAACATTTAAAGTCAAATTAACGTAAAATCGCCCTACCAATAGATCGGCGACCAAATCACCACAGGTCATTTTCAAGTAAAATTTAAGTGTATATTACCAATGTGGGGAATAAAGTCAAAGTAATATGGAAGTCGATAATAGGTCCAGCAAGGCGTTTCGACCAAGGCGTTTTAGTTATATTTAGGGCATTTTCATTCAACATTGGGCGAATGGATGTAATATATTGGTAAATATGTGCTACGCTTTACTTGAATCTGACATCTAGACGCCGAGTGCTGTGACGTTCTTAACAACGAACTACGCATGTGACATTATTCGGTTCTGCAGGATCTGTGGTTATGTATGTATAAACAAACAGTAGAGTAGTAGAGATATTGTCCATCTTTGTAAAAAAATAACATCTTGAATGATCAAACAACTTACTTCAAATATTTGCAACAATAATAAAGGTGATTCGCACTGTATAAAGAAAAAAACCACTGCGGTTATGTTTTTTCTGTTAACATGATGATGATACTTCGATAAAATTCGAGCGCCCGTGTAAAAGATAAAATTAGTGAAAATAAAAAATTATTCAAAATTCTTGAAAGTCTGATTATGGAGGATCGGTGATGTAAACAACACAAAACTATCTTGTTGTCATGGTATACAATCATTATTTAATGTTTTTTTTGAACTAAAATTTGATTACACTATATTCAACAAAATATTATTTTTCATTTTCCAATACAATCAAGATGGATACCGCAAAATTAATTTAATATGGCTGCCCTTCTAACATTATTGACCTGAAAGTTAATTTTGCCCTATTTTTTTACCTATAAGTCACAATTCCTAATGACAGGGCAAACTAACCAAACTTTGAAAGCATTTTGCCCTATTATGGGAATTTCAACTATATGGTAAACGAATTTTGTTTGAATTTATTAGAAATGAAACATTTTCGTGTATAAAAATATATATTACTTATATCCGTGCACTGCCGGGAGATATATAGGAATGATTATACAGCGCTTTGATTCCATAATATATAAACATTAATAGAAAATAGAAACAAAATAAAATAAGTAAATAAACATAAACATGACAGCTGACCGTGTTGCCAATACTTCACTCCATTTGGCATGAAAGGGGATGTATTATATTGAAGAGGGAAACGTGCTGATTTGATACCAGCATAGCCGATAAAGTTGTCATACTTTTTTAGGATTGAAAAATGAGTGTTCTTCATTTAATGTAAGCCACTTTGAATGATCAGCATCTATCACTATTTTTCTGTGAGTATTTTTTACTACTCTATAATAGTTTGTAGTATGTCTGTAAACTTTTATTGGTTTCAAAGGGAGCATTGTAACACTATATTTGTTACTGGTGCACGCACATTAACAACTAGAATAAACCTTTATTGATGAAGTTTATCAACTGACACACCTTTAAGATTCACACATGTATTTCACTGGTGTACACTTTGAAATTTGAGGACAATTTTTATTTCAAGTCAGATTTTATGAGTATTTTCAACTTGAAGGTAGGCAATTTGACTTGGAAGACCATTTCTGCAGTAATTATGACTTTACAGCCGATCAGAAAGCCCTTTTAGGTTAGCTCATTGCCCAAAATATTTCCTGTGCTGTATTGCAATGAAATTGGTAATATATATGTAAGCTAGACTTCATAAGCAGACCTCCAATTAACTATACCACAGAGACATATTGCAGGTTAATATTAGGTAATAAATTACCTTAAAGTAGGTATTTCAGGTATCTGGGCTTGGTAGTCGATTTTCAGTCCAATTTAGGGCACACTGCGACCTAAAAATTACCAACTCTGGAATTAAAACACAAAAGTATATTCAAGTATATTTTATGAGTAAAATTAAACCAATTTTTTCCCAATTTAGTTACTTGTAAGTTACTGACTTTGGAGTAATTTTTATAGTCAAAAATAAGATAGTTCGGAGCCGCATTTCCAAATTTGTAGTCATTATGACAATCAAGGCAACATTTTAGTTAATTATTACTAAATTACAACTTGGTTAGGTTATTTGGACTCGAGTGCTGGTTAACATGCCCTAATTTGTTGCTTGGGTAGTACCTACATCTGGGGTCAGTTTCAATTTTTATATGTTTATATGTACAAACTAAAATTATTTTAGCATATACAGGGTGTTGCATATGTCATGTTAGATACAACCTAAACTGCACTTTTTTATGGTACACTCTGTATATTGTTTCATTTTTGAATTTTATTTTGCTTTGCCGATTCATCCAGTGTAGAGTTATTGGGGGTCTGTACAGAGTCGTTCAAAAGCGATGGACACTTTTCTAAAACATCAAAGGCAGATTTGACGGTCTGTATCTTCATTAGTATGTCAGCATGCAACACTCTACTAGGCCGAAAATCTGAAAAAGTGTTTTTCTTTTAACTCCAGTCAATACAGGAAGAATTCCTTGAAAACGGCATATAGGATGAGTAGAAACACTGGAGTTAAGTTCTCTAGAGAAATTCAAATGGAGCACCCTGTATATTATAATCAATTTCGATACAAAAACAGATCTTCTTTCAGTTTCATGAAGTATTTCCTATAACTAAACACTAGTATTTACTGAGATATGAGGTGTTTTTTAAAGTTACATTTATATACAGGAACAAGTTAATATGTTTTATCGTGACTTTGCAAAATAAACAATGTAATGACTTACTTGTCAAACATTAACTGTAACGATTCACTTTTTTATCTGTCCTCGTAACTGGTTGAAAACACTTAGAAAGCCCCCAGGTATCTAAATAATGACCAACAACCCTATCTATATTAACTGCTTCATGTTTTGATTTCAAAATTATTTTGATGAAAAGTCGCTAAATCTTCAAGTACCTTAAACCCCTTTACTGCATTTCTAATTTGTACGTTAAAATTCAATATATGTTTGCTGAGGAAAATTACGTCGCATTTTGCTGGAAGAATATTTCCAAGAACGTTGCGACTTTATCTGTATTTTTCCGTGTGGATGATGTCAATTAAAACGACCGTTGAAGCCGTTCAACAAATATTCCCGAGAAAACCTTGAATTAAGACGAGGGGACGTGAGGCGTCAAGTGAAAAGGGTTAGATCTGAACGCACAAGACTTGGATGAGTTCGTTGGCCAGAAACGCGCGACAAGCACATCTGGCGAACAGATCAATAACAACCGCCCATCTTTTTTAAAAAACAAAACGACTGTTTCACTCACAGTGTCAACTTTGAGTATCAATATTCCAACTAATATTCTACATAAAAACAAGTATTTAGATTGATTTCTTATTCTACGTAAAAACAAGTATTTATAGTGACTTCTTAGATACAAAGAAAACGAAAGGGGATTTTTAAGTCGATAACTAAACGTAGTGCCTAGTATCTGTATAGACCGGCCGAGCTATTGACAATAATTTATTATTGTGTCAGACAGATTAAGAGTGTTTAGCTTGTCAAATGCAAAGTAAAAATAAAGGGCTTGATATTAAAGGTGCCGCACGATTCAGTGACGTTTTGTTCTTAATCGACCTTGATATATAAATGCTTTCAAAAGCATCAAGCATAGTCTAACATTTTAGCAAGTTTCAAATTTTCCTTGTCAACGTGGTGATTATTATCCCATATACGTTTTGCCACACCAAGTGTATCTATTGAAGTTGAAAGAAGAACACCTTTCAGATTTTTCGTATGATAGAGCGTTGCATGTTGGCATATTAATGAAGATACAGACCGTCAAATATGCCTCTGATGTTTTAGAAAAGTGGCCATGACTTTTAAAGGACAACTATACACTTGATAAATACTTAAAACAAGAGGAATTCACAATTGAAACAATATGCAGGGTATACCATTTAAAAAAAGGAAAGTTGTTGCAACAAAATTTAAAACCAAAGCATTTTTGACCAAAGAATGAAGAGATATTTCAAATGAGGTATCACAAGCCCCTACTTCCTATTTAAAAGAGTAGGCGTTTGAACTCTTACTTGAAGAGGGTTGAATGTGAAGATTAAGTTTTCGCGTTACAGGATGTCATTTCTAAATCTAAAATTGACAAGTTTCTGGATTTTTTATAGATATGCACAATAATTGATATACTGAATGTATTCCATTTTAATGTTCCAAACTGTATATTTTTAAACGCGAAGATCCGCGTGAATACTCAGTAGTTTAGTTTAAGCCTTATAACTCAACACACTAGATTTACGGTAGTCGATAAATTGGTTACAGACAACACATTACCACAAAGATTCGAGCAATATATAAAACTTTAAAGACGCTTTATCACCAGGTCTAATATATCTCCAGCCGGTAGCTATACATGGTGTAATTCGACAAATTATCACACGGTTATGGTGGTGGTAATAAATGGATTCTCATAGGTTGGCAAGACTAAATGCGGGCTCGCACCAATATATAGTGGCGATACTTTCGTTCCCGCAGTAGCTTAATTAAAATTTACAACCCCTTTGAAACACAAACATACATAATATGGCAAATTTATATAACTTTTTTAGTTAATCTATATCATGTAAATATTATATCAGTTTGTTCAGTATCTAAGTAGGGTTAGTGAGGTAGTCATATATATATATATATATATATATATATATATATATATATATATATATATATATATATATATATATATATATATATATATATATATATATATATATATATATATATTATAAAAATAGATATATCAAGATTATTACTGTGTGTGTTTTTTATTTCTTTAACGTCGGCCTATTTCCGCGACTATGGCCAATCACCGACGCCAGGGAGCAGTTTCACCACACTATCCTGGAAATTATGACGAACCACTGCCTTTCTGTAAGAAGGGTAGGGATCTTCAACGTGCCCAACATCGCATGGACACGGGACCGACGGCATTACGCCGCCTCCGAACGGCAGAACGTGCAGACATTTCACTTGCTCATATACAATGCCATAACCTCGGTTGATGTTAATTGTACAGTAGGTACTGAAAAAGTGAGAGGAGTACCCTGGGATCGAACCCAGTACCTTTCGGTTTAGAGGCACACGTTCTTACCACTGAACCACCGAGGCTCAAGATTATTACTGGAAACACATACTAGTTTCGCTCTTGTTTGAGTTCATCAGTGTCTTATACCAGCAATAATCAAAACATATCTAAATTCGTTGGCTTAACGTAGCCAAAATCTGAACGAAACGTGAGATGTACAAGCTTCTGACATCTAGGACGAAACAATGAACTTTGTCTGTAAGACGAATCCGGAACAAATCCTGTACGTCAGGTGTTTCCAGTAATAATCTTGATATATCTATTTTTATATCATTCCTATTTTTACCTAAAAGAATATAGTGGCAGGGCTGACGATTTTAAAAGATCGTTTGTGGTTGTACGGCAGCACCTGACGTACAGAATTTGTACCGGAGTGGTCTTACAGACAAAGTTCCTTGTTTCGTCCTAGATGTCAGTAAGTAGCTTATATAAGTATATATATATATATATATATATATATATATATATATATATATATATATATATATATATATATATATATATATATATATAGGGTGGCGCATTGAAAACGACACAGACCGATTTGCGTCCAGAGAATTATTTTTTTAAGAAACGCTAAAACAAGTCAATTTTAATATTGAGGGGGACATGTTTTGACATAAAACTCAACTTTGTCACATCAATCCCTTAAGGGTGGTGATAACAACCCGTATATTTTAAATAGGGAACATAGTTCGAGTGTTGCATCATTTGAAAGCTCTTTCTTTTCTGAATTCAGTACACTAATTTTTTTGGAAGTTTTATTAACCCGTTTAAAAATTATTCACAGTTGGAATTGCAAGAACGTATTTCATTGATTGTGATAAGAAATGCATCAGTTAGTCAATTTTTCGTAAAAAAAAACAAACTAAATAACAAAACCAAACGTTTAAAGATGTTTAATCAGTTAAGTAAGTGTTTAAATTGTTGACCACCAGCTTCCAAACAAAAGTAAAAATTTTGTTCGAAACGAGCTCTGATATTCTGGAGCATTTGTAGAGTTATTAGACGGCATTATTCAACTATGCGTCGTCGTAATTCTTCCAGAGACTCCAGTTCTGTTGCGAAAATTCTACTATTTAAATGGCTCCATAGAAAGAAGTCTAAAGGAGTTAAATCCGGTGATCTAGGGGGTCACTCAACAGCACCTCTACGCCCAATCCACTGCTCTTGCGGAGGAGCTCCATCTTGTTGAAACACTAATTGATTTTCTTGATAGCGATCATCATTTTCAACAATGTCAATTAGTAGAGGATAAACGATATCTTCTAGTAACTCCAAATGCGTTTCGCCACTTAAATTGCCATCAAGAAAAATTGGTCCGATTAAACGGTCTCCAAAAATGCCAGTCCAGACATTCAATTTCTGTGGAGTTTGAGTGTGGACTTCGTGAAAATTTCTTGGATTATTATCTGCCTAATAACGACAATTATGACGATTCACTATAGAGTTTAATAAAAACGTACACTCGTCTGAAAAACAGATATTGAACAGAAAGTTCCCGTTATCAGCTATTCGTGCAGTCATAACTTCACAAAACTCCAGCCGCCGATCAAAATCATCTTCATTCAGTTGTTGTACAAGATTAATTTTATACGGGTGAAATTTATGATGCTTCAATATTCGCTGAATAGTTCTTCTTTTGATGTTTGAAACAGTGGCCAATTTTCTTGTGCTCAAACATGTTTCTGTTCGGATGTCGTTCATTAAACAAATTTGCGGTACGGTTGGCACAGTCATCGTTTTTGAAAAAAAGAGTAATTATATCAAATCTTTCTTCTACAAAATTCACCATTGTGAAATTAATTTTTGGTAGTACTATCAAGTATCAAACCGACCGATAAACTGAAATAATAAACCTCATTTCTCTCATTCCGATAAGAAATATTCTGATAGTCAATTTTTTGTTGACAAACCAACAAAACACTGACTATCAGCACATTTCTAATCGGAATGAGTGGAATGCGCTTTTGCATCTTCAACTGTGAATAATTTTTAAACGGGTTAATAAAACTTCCATAAAATTAGTGTGCTGAATTCAGAAAAGAAATAGCTTTCAAATGATGTAACACTCGACCCATGTTCCCTATTTAAGATATAAGGGTTGTTATCACCACCCTTAAGGGGTTTATCTGACAAAGTTGAGTTTTATGTCAAAACATGTCCCTCTTAATATTAAAATTGAAGTGTTTCAGCGTTTCTTAAAAAAAAATTCTCTGGACGCAAATCGATCTGTTTCGTTTTCCATGCGCCACCCTATATATATATATATATATATATATATATATATATATATATATATATATATATATATATATATATATATATATATATATATATATATAGGATGTTCCATTGACAACGAGCTGGCAGCCGCAACTTCCAGGCAAAGATTCTGTCGAAAAAAACCTAAAACATGTTATATCAACTTTTGACGCAAAAAGTAAAAAAATATAGCCCAAACCCTCCTAAGCGGGGTATCATCCTTCAACGTTTTGATTCCCTATACATTGCCTTTTTATTTTTGAAATTCGGTCCATTCGTTTAGAATATATGGATTTTTGAAATATCACTAACGCATTTCCCGATAAATTCTTATTGCTTGAGTTGGGCATCATCAGCGTCCATTACAATAAAAAAAATTCGTTAGAGGTTTGCGTAGATAATAAACAGTCATTTAGATTACGGTGCTCTAAAAAAAAGCCTCACCAACATATGTCTTGTAATTACGCATTTTTGATAGCAACTTTTTGTGCCTACATGTGAATTGAACTAACTCATTCGATGGAAAATTCAGTTGTGATTATCATTTCGTATTGTCGAGTGGATTTCCATAATCAGCCATTATGGTGTAGTCAATTGCTGGAAGAGTTGAAATTGTGGCCATTTAAAAAAATCATGAAAACGTAAACGAAACAGCACGTGTAATCGATAACCTGCATCCTGATATATGTGTCCGTCATACGTACGTTCTAGAGTTGCTACACAACTTCCATAAAACTGTATCAGTGTCTAATAGGAAACTAAATTCTGAACGTGAATGTCCAATGGTGAATGAAGCCACTGGCCTGAAAGTAATGGGTCAAGTTAGTGCAGATCCAACTTTAAATACACGAAAATTAGTTGAGATTACTAATCTATGTAGAACGATAATTCAACGAATTCTGAAAAAAAATTAAGTTTCATCCACATAAAATCCAACTAGTTCAGGACTTAAATGGAGATGATTATGACCTGCGCTTGGAATTTTACAAAAATATTTCTCAAAGAATAAATGACAATAGGCAATTTCTTTTTGGCACTTGTTTTTCCGACGAAAGTTCTTTTTTTCTGAATGGCACTCTAAATCGTCATAACTGCCAGTTCTGGTCAGATGAAAATCCTCGTGTTTTCCATTAAGTCCACACTCAAACTCCACAAAATCAAATTTTTGGCGAATATTTTTGGGGATCACATCATGGACCAATCTTCATAGCCCACATTTTGACAAGAGAACGGCATTTGTAGATATTGCAAGACTTGCTTTACCCTATGCTAATTGACATTGTTGAGAACGATTAGAGTTACTCGGAAAACATTTAGTTTTCCAACAAGATGGTGCTCTACCGCATTATACTGTTAGAGAGTACTTGGGTACATACTTTCCCGGTTAATCGATACATCGAAGAGGTGCTGTAGAATGGCCAACCCGATCTCCAGAAGCATGAAAAACATTTTTGAAAAATAAATCAAGCGGTCGTATACGACCGCTCGGGCGTGGGCGTACTAAGTATGCCATCTACGCCTGAGCGGTCGTGCAAGCGGTCGTTTGTTGCAAGTTATAGCTTGTAAAGTTATGCAGTGCCGAACTAAAATATGATGCGTCGCGTCCATATTGTAAGACATTAGTTAGGTTTCTGTTTTCATTAGAGGTGTTAGCATCGTAAAAATGAGTTCATGTTCTAAAAATATATTACAACTAGCGTTAAAAATTAAACTTTATTTATAAATTGTGTTAATTTATTTCATCTGATATTAGTGAATTTTCGTAGAAAAAATTCACTAATTAGGAGATCCGGGCTTTTGAATTTTGAAAATTTTTTTTGCAAATGAGCGCGAACTAGGACCCCTAGAACCCATATCCGGGGTCAGTTTCAATTTTTATATGTATATATATATATATATATATATATATATATATATATATATATATATATATATATATATATATATATATATATATATAGTTATCACACCGATAACTCAAAAAATAATGGGCCGATTGTGATAATATTTGGCATGTGCCTTTCTTTTTTCTTTTGTAAATGGCTTGGACAAGTTCGCTAGTCAGGAAAACCGGACAAGGTTTTCCGGAAAAATGTTGAGTTTTCATTCGAAAAAAATTTATCTCAAAAAGTAAAAAAGCTATGATAACCAAATTTGGTAGGTAGGTTAACGATGTAAAAAGTAAACTACACACCAAAATATAGATTTCTATGTTGCAACAAAAAAAAGGTATAATAAATAATTTTGGGCCAGATCATTTCTATGAAAATTCACTACCATAACGGACTTGCTGCGTCCAGGCTTTTTTGTATTTGTAATTACTCACACTCATTTGTATACAATAAAAAATTGTAAAACCATAAAAATATAGCAGCTTCTTTCTCGATATTTTCGGTGGGTTGAATGATATTCAAAAACTCGCTATGCTGTGCTGGGTTTCTATACCACAGCGGTCGTGTGCAATAGACAGAGCGATGCGAGGCACGACCGTCAGCACATAAGCACTGAATATATTCCTCGATGATGCAGCCGGCGTATATGACCGCCGGAGCGAGATAGCAAAATTCACTACTGGTCGTACAAGGCCCCCGTGGCAGTCAACCTGTTAACAAGCCTACATTTTCTTTTTCCTTAAAGCCAGCAACTGATAATGAAGCCTACGAGATTGTTACGAGTGAATATTATAGGCCCATCTCATTTTACCTGTGTGTTCTTGAGTTTTTGAGTTAGTTAGTTAAAATGGATTAGATGGCCTCGCAAGCTCAAGTCCATTAGCCACAGATTTTTCTAATTCAGTTTCGAAAATACTGTCCCATCGTTCTTCGTTATCTGTTATAATGAAACTTAGAAAATCAGAGAGAAGTGTAACTTTTACAGTGAAAAATGATATTCGTTATACATGTTTACCTACATATTTATATTTTCTTATTGAGTTTTTGAGCTTAATCTCATATTTTAAAACAAGCAGTTTGTTGACCAAAGAGCAGCATGGTTAGAGACAAAACAGGTCATCAATAACGGCTCTAAGAGATGTAACAGGATTAATTATAGACAGCTTAACGTCTAAGGAGAAAATACAAATAAGATTATGTGATTTAAGCAAAGCTCTTGATTTACTTGGTCGTACATTCTAGAAAGTTAGATGCAGTATGCATTTTTCTTCAACAAAAGTGAAATTTCGTTTTACCGCATAGAAAGAAAATACACTGTATTGGCCGTTTTTAGAACGGTTACATAATAATCAATAAAAAACCTTATACTTACTGAATAAGTAAAAAGGTACGGTAAAATGTCCCCCAGTGGTATTCTGACGAAACCTCTATAGGCTATTTTATGTAATATGTAAAGATTAATAAAACTTTTAGTTTATGTTCACAAGGTCATTTTATCGCAGGCAATTCTAATTAATAAAACACATGCTTTGTAACCTAACACGTGGTCAACAGCCACCCATCTTTATTTAAAATTATACAGTTTTTAGTGAATTTTCGGAAAATATTGCCTTTGCGAAGAACGGCACTACAAGACCTCGGCAAAATTTATTTCTTCTTATGCCTATAAATTTTTGTCACTTTTAAAATAAGAAAGATATTTAATAAGTATAAGTAGTATTTATTTGGAAAAAAGCACGCCTTAAATGGGTCCAAGTTTTATATTTCAGTCATAAACATTGCTCTGTTCACAGTGAACAGCTTGGCATTCACATCTCCTAAGTATATATTAAGGAAAGTTTGTATTTTGTTTCTTTGACGTCGGATTTTTTCCGAGAATATGGGCAATCACCGACGCCAGGGAGTATTTTGAATATGAATATATATATATATATATATATATATATATATATATATATATATATATATATATATATATATATATATATATATATATATATATATATATATATATATATATATATATATTGTTATGAATCATAATTAGAGACTAAATTATCTTAAAAAAACATGAAAATTCAACAAATATGTAAATATATACGAATAATAGAGTTAAATCTTACGACGATAAATTATAGATCATCTAATAAAACAAAAAATTAGATTTGTGTTAATAAAAATAGGTATTAGATAATAACGGGTACTCAAAATACTGCAATTCTATGCCCAGAGGCAGTACGTAGACAGCATACTCAAATTTAAAAAAAGAGAAACAGCCAGAAATCACAGTTAAAACCCGAAATCAGACCTGGAGATCTGAGTGGAGCTAGACTTGGAACGGGTACTCAAAATACTGCAATTCTATGCCCAGAGCCAGTACATAGACAGCATACTCAAATTTAAAAGAAGAGAAACAGCCAGAAATCACAGTTAAAACTAGAAATCCGACCTGGAGATCTGAGTGGAGCTAGACTTGGAACGGGTACTCAAAATACTGCAATTCTATTCCCAGAGGCAGTACGTAGACAGCATACTCAAATTTAAAAGAAGAGCAATAGCCAGAAATCACAGTTAAAACCAGAAATCAGACCTGGAGATCTGAGTGGAGCTAGACTTTGAACGGGTACTCAAAATACTGCAATTCTATGCCCAGAGCCAGTACATAGACAACACACTCAAATTTGAAAGAAGAGAAACAGCCAGAAATCACAGTTAAAACCATAAACAGGACCAGTAACTGAACAGGAACGCAACGCGGGGCAGGTTGTCCACCTAGCCTCCCTCTCCAACCAAATGTGAAGAGGTGAAATATTTAGGACTCTCAGAGCGGCTGATGGAGCGGAGTTATTGTGCCCGTTATCATCAGATAAGCTTGTCTCTGTAGCTGAGTCAGTTTGGCCCTCACGATACCAGAAGCACTTTAGGCCACCAAACTATAGCTCCATAGGTTATCATCGGTCTGATAACCACTACATATAGCCACTACATCGGTTTTGGGTTTGTTCCCCAGTTGTTTTCACAGATTATTCGAAAAGTGTACAGGGACAGTTTGGCTCTGCGGATTACATTTTCTAACCAGAGCTACTTATCTAGGGTAACCCTCAGATATTTCGCCTGTTACATAAATGGGATTGCTTCCCCCATAAGAATAGGAGGTTTTAATTTGTCCTACCTTCTTCTTCTGGTAAATGGACCAATGATAGTTTTACTGTGGTTCAGAGACATCTTCTCCCTCCCTCGCTTTAGTGTCTCTTAAAGAGTATTTGAAATTTTCTCTTCAAATTTGCCTCTAACCATTATGACAAGATCATCGGCATGCGACTGGATCTCAACCGCACACAGCCGTTGGATAGCCAGCAAATCGTCCACAAAGAGGGACCAAAGTAGAAGGGATAAGTACCCTGCGGGCACCCCTCGCAGACCCGAAGCAACGAGGTAATAATGGTCTAGTTGTGCAGCATGCTACCAGTTCAGCCAAAAATTTTAAGTTCCACCCCTCTAGCGGCAACAGCTTCGTAGAGAGAGTTAGGTTAGATAGTGCAGTGTTAAATGCTCTTCCAAAGGCGAGAAACGCAGACACCGTCACCTTCCTGTTATCCAGGAGGTGTGTGATTTTCTCAAGGTTATTGAGTGCTAACTCAGTAGATTAGCCAGTTTGGTAGGCATACTGGTGAGTGCTGAGAGAATTATTGTTAAGCTATTCCCCCTAATGTGTCCGTCCAGTATTTTTTCCAACCCCTTTAAGAGGAATAAAGTAACAGTGGGAGGTCTCAGCAAAACGCCATGTTAAACTAGGTTAAAAAAATAAATACTTGTTGAAAATTGTAAGTTTGACATTGTGGCTACATTTTTATAGAATACGAAATATTTCAATATATATATATATATATATATATATATATATATATATATATATATATATATATATATATATATATATATATTATTTTCGGTAAAATAACGTAGATTATTTCTATGAAAATTTGCTATCATAACGCAATTTCTGCCTTTAGACTTTTTCTAGTTTAGTAACGATAGATCCTTTGAAATCAGCCTCTATAAATAAATAGAGAGCGATACCTCTGGAATAGTATTCCAAACATACAAGTTCATTTTCCTGTTCCATGGTCCCACATGCTGTCACATAATAGCATTCAAGCTGAGCTTCCTGTGTACCCACATCGATACTCATATAAACGATTCCTTCCTCTTTTCTTTTCTGCCTGCCTTTCCTCTCTTCTTATACAAAGCTGGTCTCTAAATGGTGCTTTATTCCGTAGAATATGCCGTCATTGTTTTAGTGATGCCGAACCCTGGCTGCATGCCGCACTTCAGGAACCTTCCGCTTTTATAACCGCTTTGAAATGTTATGAGCCGCCTTCGTTCGCTCTTTGCTCGATGGATATATTTGTAATTACTCACACTCATTTGTAAACAACAAAAAATTGCAAAACCATAAAAAATATAGCAGCTACTTTCTCGATATTTTTGGTCGGTTGAATGATATTCAAAAATGCGCTATGCTGTGCTGGGTTTCTATACCACAGCGGTCGTATGCAATAGACAGAGCGACGCCAGGCACGACCGCCGGCACATCGGGAATTCTTATATTCCTCGATGATGCAGTCGGCGTATAAGACCGCCGAGGCGAGATGGCTAAATTCACTACCGGTCGTACAAGGCCCCCGTGGCAGTCAACCTGTTAATCAGCATACATTTTCTTTTTCCTTAATAGCACAGGGTCGATTTATCGTTTTATATGGGCGATGCTCAACAAATTAGAGACAAGCTGAAATTTCGTGTGGTGCTTGGTTTTGAAGTGCTTAATATATCCTAAAACCCCAGCGGTGATACGTTGAGCCCGTCCCCCAAGACAGCCCTCCAAAGGAGGTACCATTGGCCTTTTTTACTTTTTCCTTTTTAACTCGAAAACGAAGCAATGCGGGAGAAAATACTAGGAGGGAAAAGTTAAAGAGCTGAAAATTTTCCATCATAGAAGTCTACTCAGAAATTTTGTGTTAGCAGTGGCGGAGTGGATTTTTAAATAAAGTTTTTTTTTAACAGTTAAATATTTTATAGTAAATGGTAGTTAAAGTACCAAATAATCATGGATAAATTAATATTATCAAAAAAAATTATACAGAGGCGCACAAAGGGGATTTGTGGGGTTGTGCAAATCTTTGTTGTTTTTTTTTTGCTTCTTAACGTCGGCCTATTACCGCGACTATGGCCAATCACCGACGCCAGGGAGCAGTTTCACCTCGCTATCCTGGAAATTTTGCCGAACCCCTGTCTTTCTGTAAGGAGGGTAGGGATCTTTAACGTGCCCAACATCGTATGGACACGGGACCGACGGCTTTACGCCCCCTCCGAAGGGCGGAACGTGCAGACATTCAACTTGCTCAAATACAATGCCAAAACCTCGGTTGATGTTAATTTTAGAGTTTGTACTGAAAAACTGAAAGGAGTACCCCGGGATCGAACCCAGTACCCTTCGGTTCAAAGGCACACGTTCTTACCTCTGAACCACCGAGGTTCTATCTTTGTTGATGAAAATAACAAAGCTAAATAACTCCCCTTCACCCTTCTGGCTATAATCCGTCGCGAGGTCAAACGAATATTTACCGCTCTCCGAAAATAATAGTTATCTGCTCTCGTGAAGTTTGTAACGAAGATAAAACTCACGACGCCTCTGATCGACGTGGTTGCTAAGTTATCATCGGCTGTTGCCACTCTCACTTCCGTCGCGTGTTACATCTTCGATATTTAAGGACAGGAGCCAAGACACGTAAAATGCGATAATGCTGCGGAAATAGTTGAAAAAGTAATAAGTAGAATAATTAGTACCAACTACAGTAAGTTACACCTTAAACGCAATGACAGAGTAAAACCACTCTCATCAGAAGGTTCCTCGATAAAAATAAAGGGTGGAGAGATAACTGTAAACCCTGAACTTTTTTTTAGTGAAATAATCTGCTCTGCGTCATCTCCTGAAGAAATTAAACTGTCTTTAAGTATAAATTAGCACGAAGCTCTCCTAGTTTATTTGATAAAGGATCATTACGAAAAACTACTAAATCAGCGTTATATAAAATATTTGACAAACTATGCCCGCCGTTACTTCAAAATTCGTGTTCCATAACACATTACGTACTAGATGGAGACTACTTACTTCATAAGGTTA
Organism: Tillus elongatus; assembly: GCA_964006375.1. NCBI lineage: Eukaryota > Metazoa > Arthropoda > Insecta > Coleoptera > Cleridae > Tillus > Tillus elongatus. Next base: position 38,725,160 of record OZ023262.1, read on the forward strand.
TCTGGAAAAGTCCTGCAATATTTTCAAATACATTTTCCCAGTACTACAATCACATAAAATATCATTATGGTCAAAATGTCACTGTGGTTTTTGACGGGTATGAGGAAATGCAGACCAAAATTGTTGAACAAAATCGCAGGTCATTGGGCAAAATAATAGTACCCATTGTATCTATTTCGGATTTATCTGCTGTCAGTATACCAAAAGCAGATTTTTTATCAAATACCATTAACAAAACCAATTTCATACGTGCCCTCGGAAAAATGTTGCATGAAAGTGGAGTCAATGTAAAATACTCAGATGGTGATGCCGATGCTCTCATTGTAACCACATCAGTAGCAATCAGTGAAAATTCTGAAGGTGCGGTTGCAGTAGTTAGCGATGATACAGATGTCATGGTGTTATTAATTCATTATTAAGACTATTTATGATCCGTCCGCAAAAATTATCAAAGCCAAATAAAATAAGCGACATATAGACCTTACAACAAAATTGGGAGACCTAAAGGATGTTATTCTTAGTATGCACGCAATGTCCGGTTGTGACACAACGTCCGCGTTGTTCAGTAAAGAAAATGTGAATTTAGTAGAGATTACCCAGAATGAAAAGCTATATACGCTGTTAAAAGAATTTTATAATCCTCAGGCTTAAAAGGATGAATTAGAAGCAGTAACTTGACAATTTTTAATAGCAGCATATGTTAAAAAATCAACAAATTCAGATTTGGATAGTGTTAGATACATGCTTTACCAGCAGTATGTAGCTAAACAAAGCCTTAGTACTTATTTTAACTTGGCTTCTTTACTACCTACCTAAAATAGCTCAAAGTATCACGGATTTAGAGTTTTCCATCATGTAAGTCAGATTTATCATGCAAGTAAAACTTTATATCATATTCTTTTCAATTTTCAGGTACAAGCGTGGTTAAATAATCATTTCCCACCACAATACTGGGGTTGGAGCCTAAGAAATTAAGAGTTGCAGCCAATTCATTTCAACCAAAGCATTGCCCCTACATTAGTTCTAAAGAAAATTTATTGCAATTGTTCATCAGGAGGGTGTAAAAAAGCATGTACGTGCAAACGAATGGGCCTGAAGTGCACTATGGCATGTGGCCAATGCAACGGAATTACCTGTCTAAACCGGGCTGTAAATAAGGATATAGATGAACAAGAAGATCTTTGGATAAGTTTACTTTTCTTTAATTAGACTTCTAGTAATAAAGTATTTTGGTTTATTTAATCTTTGTTATTATATTCACTACAGATTACCCCCAGAAATTTACACCCCAAAAAACCGCATTGTATTGCACTGTATTATTACATGTTACCTTAAAATTAATTTATATGTATTTGATTAAAGTAATCTAGCCAAAAATATGTTATTTAGCACCTATTCGGAATATTCAGAAAAATACTCTCAATTGAAAAATTCACAGCTCCGCCACTGATATAAAAAAAAATAAAGTAGATATTTTCACTAGCAAATTTTCAGCTCTTTAACTTTTTTCTCTTGTCGTTTGTTGCTACAATGCTTCGTTTTCAAAATACAAAGAAAAAAGTAAAAAAATACCAATTTTATCTCTTTTGGGGGGACGTGCACAACATTTTACCGCTGGGGTTTCAGCGTATATTTAGCACTTCAAAACAAAGCACTGTACCAAATTTCAGCTTGTCTCTAGTTTGTTGACCATCAACCCGGATTGGACCTGGGATATAAAGCCAGCAACCGATAATGAAGCCTCCGAGATTGTTATGAGTAAATATTATGGGCCCATCTCATTTTACCTGTGTGTTCTTGAGTTTTTGAGGTTAATCTCATATTTTGAAAGAAGCAGTTTGTTGACGAAAGAATGGCATGGTCAGAGACAAAACAGGTCAACTATAACGGCTCTGAGAGATGTAACAGGATTTATTATAGACAGCTTAACGTCTAAGGAGAAAATACAAATAAGATTTTGTCATTTAAGCAAAGCTCTTGATTTACTTGGTCGTACATTCTAGAAAGTTAGATACAGTATGCATAATTCTTCAACAAAAGTGAAATCTCGTTTTACCGCATAGAAAGAAAATACACTGTATTTGCCGTTTTTAGAAAGGTTACATAATAATCAATAAAAAACCTTATACTCACTGAATCAGTAAAAAGGTACGGTAAAATGACCCCTAACGGTATTCTAACGAAACCTCTATAGGCTATTTTATGTAATATGTAAAGATTAATAAAACTTTTAGTTTAAGTTCACAAGGTCATTTGATCGCAGGCAATTCTAATTAATAAAACACATGTTTTGTAACCTAACACGTGGTCAACAGCCACCTATCTATCTTTATTTAAAATTAAAGAGTTTTTAGTGAATTTTCCTAAGGAAAATATTGCCTTTGCGAAGAACGGCACTACAAGACCTCGGAAAAATTTATTTCTTCTTATGCCCATAAATTTGTGTCACTTTTAAGATAAGAAAGATATTTAATAAGTATAAGTAGTATTTATTTGGAAAAAAGCACGCCTTAAATGGGTCCAAGTTTATATTTCAGTCATAAACATTGCTCTGTTCACAGTGGACAGCTTGTCATTCACATTCCCTAAGTATATATTAAGGAAAGTTTGTATTTTGTTTCTTTGACGTCGGATTTTTTCCGAGAATATGGGCAATCACCGACGCCAGGGAGTATTTTGAATATATATATATATATATATATATATATATATATATATATATATATATATATATATATATATATATATATATATATATATATATATATTCATATATATATATTGTTATGAATCATAATTAGAGACTAAATTATCTTAAAAAACATGAAAATTCAACAAATATGTCTAGACGAATAATACAGTTAAATCTTACGACGATAAATTATAGATCATCTAATAAAACAAAAAATTAGATTTGTGTTAATAAAAATAGGTATTAGATAATAGCGGGTACTCAAAATATTGCAATTCTATGCCCAGAGGTAGTACTTAGACAGTATACTCAAATTTAAAAGAAGAGAAACAGCCAGAAATCACAGTTAAAACCAGAAATCCGACCTGGAGATCTGAGTGGAGCTAGACTTGGAACGGGTACTCAAAATACTGCAATTCTATGCCCAGAGCCAGTACATAGACAGCATACTCAAATTTAAAAGAAGAGAAACAGCCAGAAATCACAGTTAAAACCAGAAATCCGACCTGGAGATCTGAGTGGAGCTAGACTTGGAACGGGTACTCAAAATACTGCAATTCTATGCCCAGAGCCAGTACATAGACAGCATACTCAAATTTAAAAGAAGAGAAACAGCCAGAAATCACAGTTAAAACCAGAAATCCGACCTGGAGATCTAAGTGGAGCTAGACTTGGAACGGGTACTTAAAATACTGCAATTCTATGCCCAGAGCCAGTACATAGACAGCATACTCAAATTTAAAAGAAGAGAAACAGCCAGAAATCACAGTTAAAATCAGAAATCAGACCTGGAGATCTGAGTGGAGCTAGACTTGGAACGGGTACTCAAAATACTGCAATTCTATGCCCAGAGCCAGTACATAGACAGCATACTCAAATTTAAAAGAAGAGAAACAGCCAGAAATCACAGTTAAAACCAGAAATCCGACCTGGAGATCTAAGTGGAGCTAGACTTGGAACGGGTACTTAAAATACTGCAATTCTATGCCCAGAGCCAGTACATAGACAGCATACTCAAATTTAAAAGAAGAGAAACAGCCAGAAATCACAGTTAAAACCAGAAATCCGACCTGGAGATCTAAGTGGAGCTAGACTTGGAACGGGTACTTAAAATACTGCAATTCTATGCCCAGAGCCAGTACATAGACAGCATACTCAAATTTAAAAGAAGAGAAACAGCCAGAAATCACAGTTAAAACCAGAAATCCGACCTGGAGATCTAAGTGGAGCTAGACTTGGAACGGGTACTCAAAATACTGCAATTCTATGCCCAGAGCCAGTACATAGACAGCATACTCAAATTTAAAAGAAGAGAAACAGCCAGAAATCACAGTTAAAATCAGAAATCAGACCTGGAGATCTGAGTGGAGCTAGACTTGGAACGGGTACTCAAAATACTGCAATTCTATGCCCAGAGCCAGTACATAGACAGCATACTCAAATTTAAAAGAAGAGAAACAGCCAGAAATCACAGTTAAAACCAGAAATCCGACCTGGAGATCTAAGTGGAGCTAGACTTGGAACGGGTACTCAAAATACTGCAATTCTATGCCCAGAGCCAGTACATAGACAGCATACTCAAATTTAAAAGAAGATAAACAGCCATAAATCACAGTTAAAACAAGAAATCCGACCTGGAGATCTAAGTGGAGCTAGACTTGGAACGGGTACTTAAAATACTGCAATTCTATGCCCAGAGCCAGTACATAGACAGCATACTCAAATTTAAAAGAAGAGAAACAGCCAGAAATCACAGTTAAAACCAGAAATCCGACCTGGAGATCTAAGTGGAGCTAGACTTGGAACGGATACTTAAAATACTGCAATTCTATGCCCAGAGCCAGTACATAGACAGCATACTCAAATTTAAAAGAAGAGAAACAGCCAGAAATCACAGTTAAAATCAGAAATCAGACCTGGAGATCTGAGTGGAGCTAGACTTGGAACGGGTACTCAAAATACTGCAATTCTATGCCCAGAGCCAGTACATAGACAGCATACTCAAATTTAAAAGAAGAGAAACAGCCAGAAATCACAGTTAAAACCAGAAATCCGACCTGGAGATCTAAGTGGAGCTAGACTTGGAACGGGTACTTAAAATACTGCAATTCTATGCCCAGAGCCAGTACATAGACAGCATACTCAAATTTAAAAGAAGAGAAACAGCCAGAAATCACAGTTAAAACCAGAAATCCGACCTGGAGATCTAAGTGGAGCTAGACTTGGAACGGGTACTCAAAATACTGCAATTCTATGCCCAGAGCCAGTACATAGACAGCATACTCAAATTTAAAAGAAGAGAAACAGCCAGAAATCACAGTTAAAATCAGAAATCAGACCTGGAGATCTGAGTGGAGCTAGACTTGGAACGGGTACTCAAAATACTGCAATTCTATGCCCAGAGCCAGTACATAGACAGCATACTCAAATTTAAAAGAAGAGAAACAGCCAGAAATCACAGTTAAAACCAGAAATCCGACCTGGAGATCTAAGTGGAGCTAGACTTGGAACGGGTACTTAAAATACTGCAATTCTATGCCCAGAGCCAGTACATAGACAGCATACTCAAATTTAAAAGAAGAGAAACAGCCAGAAATCACAGTTAAAATCAGAAATCAGACCTGGAGATCTGAGTGGAGCTAGACTTGGAACGGGTACTCAAAATACTGCAATTCTATGCCCAGAGCCAGTACATAGACAGCATACTCAAATTTAAAAGAAGAGAAACAGCCATAAATCACAGTTAAAACCAGAAATCCGACCTGGAGATCTAAGTGGAGCTAGACTTGGAACGGGTACTTAAAATACTGCAATTCTATGCCCAGAGCCAGTACATAGACAGCATACTCAAATTTAAAAGAAGAGAAACAGCCAGAAATCACAGTTAAAATCAGAAATCAGACCTGGAGATCTGAGTGGAGCTAGACTTGGAACGGGTACTCAAAATACTGCAATTCTATGCCCAGAGCCAGTACATAGACAGCATACTCAAATTTAAAGGAAGAGAAACAGCCAGAAATCACAGTTAAAACCAGAAATCCGACCTGGAGATCTAAGTGGAGCTAGACTTGGAACGGGTACTTAAAATACTGCAATTCTATGCCCAGAGCCAGTACATAGACAGCATACTCAAATTTAAAAGAAGAGAAACAGCCAGAAATCACAGTTAAAACCAGAAATCCGACCTGGAGATCTAAGTGGAGCTAGACTTGGAACGGATACTTAAAATACTGCAATTCTATGCCCAGAGCCAGTACATAGACAGCATACTCAAATTTAAAAGAAGAGAAACAGCCAGAAATCACAGTTAAAATCAGAAATCAGACCTGGAGATCTGAGTGGAGCTAGACTTGGAACGGGTACTCAAAATACTGCAATTCTATGCCCAGAGCCAGTACATAGACAGCATACTCAAATTTAAAAGAAGAGAAACAGCCAGAAATCACAGTTAAAACCAGAAATCCGACTTGGAGATCTAAGTGGAGCTAGACTTGGAACGGGTACTTAAAATACTGCAATTCTATGCCCAGAGCCAGTACATAGACAGCATACTCAAATTTAAAAGAAGAGAAACAGCCAGAAATCACAGTTAAAACCAGAAATCCGACCTGGAGATCTAAGTGGAGCTAGACTTGGAACGGGTACTCAAAATAATGCAATTCTATGCCCAGAGCCAGTACATAGACAGCATACTCAAATTTAAAAGTAGATAAACAGCCAGAAATCACAGTTAAAACCAGAAATCCGACCTGGAGATCTAAGTGGAGCTAGACTTGGAACGGGTACTTAAAATACTGCAATTCTATGCCCAGAGCCAGTACATAGACAGCATACTCAAATTTAAAAGAAGAGAAACAGCCAGAAATCACAGTTAAAATCAGAAATCAGACCTGGAGATCTGAGTGGAGCTATACTTGGAACGGGTACTCAAAATACTGCAATTCTATGCCCAGAGCCAGTACATAGACAGCATACTCAAATTTAAAAGAAGAGAAACAGCCAGAAATCACAGTTAAAACCAGAAATCCGACCTGGAGATCTAAGTGGAGCTAGACTTGGAACGGGTACTCAAAATACTGCAATTCTATGCCCAGAGCCAGTACATAGACAGCATACTCAAATTTAAAAGAAGAGAGACAGCCATAAATCACAGTTAAAATCAGAAATCAGACCTGGAGATCTGAGTGGAGCTAGACTTGGAACGGGTACTCAAAATACTGCAATTCTATGCCCAGAGCCAGTACATAGACAACACACTCAAATTTAAGAGAAGAGAAACAGCCAGAAATCACAGTTAAAACCATAAACAGGACCAGTAACTGAACAGGAACGCAACCCGGAGCAGGTTGTCCACCTAGCCTCCCTCTCCAACCAAATGTAAAGAGGTGAAATATTTAGGACTCTCAGAGCGGCTGATGGAGCGGAGTTATTGTGCCCGTTATCATCAGACAAGCTTGTCTCTGTAGCTGAGTCAGTTTGGCCCTCACGATACCAGAAGCACTTTAGGCCACCAAACTATAGCTTCATAGGTTATCAACGGTCTGATAACAACTACATAGAGCCAGTACAGCTGTTTTGGGTTTGTTCCCCAGTTGTTTTCACAGATTCTTCGAAATGTGTACAGGGACAGTTTGGCACTGCGGATTACATTCTCTAACTGTTCGTTCCAGAGCTTCTCATCTAGGGTAACCCGCAGATATTTCACTTGTTCCCTAAATGGAATTGCTTCTCCCATAAGAATAGGAGGTTTTAATTTGTCCTACCTTCTTCTTCTGGTAAATGGAGCAATGATGGTTTTGCTGGGATTTACAGACATCTGCACCCTCCGGCACTAATCATTCAATACATTTAGTGTGTCTTGAAGAGTATTTGAAATTTCCTCTTCAAATTTGCCTCTAACCATTATGACAAGATCATCGGCACACGCCTGGACCTCAAACGCACACAGCCGCAGAATAGCCAGCAAATCGTCCACAAAGAGGGACCAAAGTAAAGGAGATAATACTCCTCCCTGCTGGCACCCCTTCGCAGATCCGAAGCTGACCAGCTCCCCCTGCAACGAGGTAATAATGGTCCGATTGTGCAGCATGTTACCGGTTCAGCCATAAATTTTAAGTTCCACCCCTCTAGCGACAACAGCTTCGTAGAGAGAGTTAGGTTAGATAGTGCATTGTTAAATGCTCCTCCAAAGTCAAGAAACGCAGTCACCGTCACCTCCCTGTTATCCAGGGGGTATGTGATTTTCTCAAGGTTATTGAGTGCTAACTCAGTAGATTAGCCAGTTTGGTAGGCATACTGGTGGGTGCTGAGCGGATTATTGTTAAGATATTCTCCCTAATGTGTCCGTCCAGTATTTTTTCCAACCCCTTTAAGAGGAATAAAGTAACAGTGGGAGGTCTCAGCAGAACGCCATGTTAAATTAGGTTAAAAAAATAAATACTTGTTGAGAATTTAAAGTTTGACATTGTGGCTACATTTTTATAGAATACGAAATATTTCAAAAAACTGTAAGGTTTAGGTCAGGTAGATTTAAAATAACTCGCTCTTGCATTGGTCGTAGAAACTGGAAATGCTCTCATATATATGGTTTTCTTTTTTTTTTAATACAACTTCGATACGTTTTTTTGGACAGCCTGTATATTGTGAAAATAATTTAAAACTATACCCCCAGTAGTCACATATCCACTAAAAAAATTAACCTTTTTCAAAATCAAGTCATTTAGCCGATATCTCTCGTGTCGAAAAGCGTAAATAATTCGGTGCATATATATATATATATATATATATATATATATATATATATATATATATATATATATATATATATATATATATATATATAGGGTGATTCATAAGTGGTGACCAAAAAAAACCTCTTATTCTTTGAACAATTTTAGAGAGGGTATGTCCTATAAAAATATTTTTATATTATTTTCCTATAATGCTTCATTAAAAAGATACAGGGTGTTGAAGTTGAATACCATAACAATTGAATCGGCCAATCCAGCAATGGCGCGTGTCCCACATGTCACTGGTTTTCCCTCAAGAAAAAAAACTGGTACGCCAATTATATTTTTTTTTATTTTATTTTTTTTGAATCTTACTTTTATTCGTGAACAAAATGACTCTCTTGATAATTTTCTGTACGACGCTGATTTGTCGAGTAAGCAATGAATCAGGTAAGTGTTTTAGAGCACAGTTCATGATTTTTAGCCAGTCGTTGTTTGGTAGAAAATCGCAATGATACACTTTTATGCCTCCATTGGCCTGAATACACGCACGACATTTTTTTTAATATGGAAAATTTAATGTCTTGATAATTCTTTGTACGACGATTATCTTTGTTGTATTTTAGTAAGTAGTAGTCTGGTTTGCCAAAGTATCACTTGACGTTTAGGTTAACAAGTTATTATTTTGAATAGGTGTAAGTGGTAAACTTTATAAAATTGCAAAATTTTCTACTCTTTCACTTCTTTGTTTGGAGAACTCTACATCGAGAAGCCTTACATCCATATCATCGACATAATGTTCATTGCCTTCTACCTGGAGATAATGTGCATCGACGAGTCTTTTGTGAATGGATGTTGGAAATGAACAATCAAAATATCTTATTCCCTAATCTAATCTTCTGGTTTGACGAATCAACATTTACAAGAAATGGTATTTATAATTTTCATAATGAGCATGTCTGGTCATTGGAAAATCCACATGCAACAAGGACTCGCACATTTCAACATAGATTTTCCATTAATTTATGGTGTGGTATTTTTAACGGCTCACTGTTCATGGAAGCCCTGCCACAACGTTTAAATGGATCTTCGTACTTAGCGCTCCTAGAAAACCGTGTAGAAAACATTCTAGATGACATTCCAATAGCAACAGGAGGTATAATGTGGTACCAGCATGACAGTGCACCAGCGCATCATAGTCGAAACGTTGTTACATGGCTACATGAACATTATAATGAAAGATGGATTGGCAGAACTGGACCAATATATTGGCCTGCAAGATCACGGGACTTAAACCCACTTGACTTCTATCTTTGGGGTGATTTTAAGCTACTGGTCTACAGTGAACAAATAAATACACCAGAGCAGCTACAACAACTGATAAATAATGCTTTTCGTCATATTCAAGCAACAATGAATCCTCAAGACATTACATTTTCCAGATTAAAAAGATGTCGTGCGAGTATTCAGGCCTATAAAGGCATTTTTGAACATTTATTGTAATAAATAAATTACTATAAGCCTAATGAAAGTGTATCATTGCGATTTTATACCAAACAACGACTGGTTAAATATATATATATATATATATATATATATATATATATATATATATATATATATATATATATATATATATATATATATATATATGTATCACACCGATAACTCAAAAAATAATAGGCCGATTTTGATTAAATTTGGTGAATAAATTCCTTTTGCAAATGGCTTGAACAAGTTCGTTAGCCAGGAAAATCGGTCCAGGTTTTCCCGGAAAATTTTGTGTTTTCTTTCGAAAAAAAATTATATCTCCGGAATTATATCATTATAGGCAAGTTATCTACCAAAATTTAGCTCCGTAGGTTAAAGGATAAAAAAGTTACAGGCATTCAAAGAAAAATAAATTTGGATATTCCTCAAAACGTCAAAATTGCGATTTTAAACGTCAAAATTTGTGAGTACATTCCTTTCGCAAGTCGCTTGGATAATTTTGTTAGCCAGGAAAATCCGCCGAGGTTTTCCCGGAAAAATTTGTGTTTTCTTTCGCAAAATATTTATATCTCCAAAATTAACAAAGTAAGGGCAACCAAATTTGGTAAGCTGGTCTATATCGTTATAGGTATGCCACCTACCAAAATTTAGCTCTGTAGGTCAAAAGACAAAAAAGTTATGGGCGTTTAAAAAAAAAAATTGGGGGTTTCCTCAAAACGTCAAAGTGACAATTGAAAACGTCAAAATTCGCAACATTTAGGCAAATAACTTGAATCTAATACGGGCTATGGAAAGAAAATGTCTCAAGAAGAATGTTTTACAAACACCGAAGTCTTAGTTTCAACTGTCATTGTCCTTCATTTTACTAAAATATTTCCAGAAAATTCATTTCAAATAGACCCTTTCTCTGATGCTTGGCAGTAGCCTTAGCTATAGAGTTTATCGTTTAATGGTATATAATTTTTGTCGAATTTTCGTAAAAAATCAATAAAGCTCAATATATTCGTTATTATACAAGATATGAAAAAATATTGTATACATTAATTATACGGTGTTTTGAGCTACATCTTAAAAAATTATTGCGACAATCACAGGGTGGCCCATAAGTCGTTGGTGATACAAATAAAAAAAATTTTGTCGAAAACGCCTTATTTTTTTGCATTTTCCATCGAAATATAATGCATGTTTGTAAGTTAAGAAATTCTGGAGGCAGCAAGTGCGTTGTGGTTGCGAATTTTGATTAAATGCTTCATATTTGAAAAGCTCAATTTGCTATTAACCTATAAGGTTGACCAAGAAACGGATTTTTTCAGTAACACTTTTGGTTTACTTTTGGAAATTTCTGTACGTTTTCAAACAATCAAGTCATTTTGATGAAACATGGCACATTGTTTTTACTATATATGTTATACTGGTAATCAAATTTGATGCCTGCTTTTTCTATATAGGTTATACTGGTAACCAAAATTGATGTCTGCTTTCTTAAAAAGAAAACACACATATTTGCAATTAAAACATTTTTATGAAAATTCACTACCATAACGCACTTGCTGCGTCCCGAGATTTTTTTATTTTACTAACGATAGATCGTTTGAAATCAGCCTCTATAAATAAATATAGAGCGATACCTCTGGAATAATATTCTAAACATACAAGTACATTTTCCTGTTCCATGGTCCCACATGCTGTCACATAATAGCATTCAAGCTGAGCTTCCTGTGGACCCACATCGATACTCATATAAACGATTCCTTCCTCTTTTCTTTTCTGCTTGCCTTTCCTCTCTTCTTATACAAAGCGGGTCTCTAAATGGTGCTTTATTCCGTCGAATATGCCGTCATTGTTCTAGTGATGCCTTCGTCCGCTCTTTGCTCGATGTGTTCTCTAAGCGCGTGTTATTCTTCCAGACATCAGCTCTGCTTAAGATAAAATAACGTGAAGAACTGTAGCCAATAAAATATCTTCATTGATATTTTATTTTAATGGGTTTCGCATATTAAACTGATGTTTATTTATTTCTTTGTTGATTCAAATACCCAACAGAACAGAATTCCTATTTTAGTATATTATAGATAAAACAAGTACATATACTCATATACAATTAAGAAATACAATAACCCTAGATTAATAATTAAAAAACAAAAAGGAAATAACAAAAAGTTCGGGACGCAGCAAGTGCATTATTGTAGTGAATTTTTATAAGAATTGTACACTATCAGTAAGGTATGTTATTGAAACTAATTCTAATTTCAAATGGATCATGGAGATTGGTTTTAGAGGTCGCAGTGATTCCCAAGCGATTACTTGAAAAACTTTCTATGGAGCTAGAAAACTAAAATTTGGTACATATATGTAAATACTGCAAACCGCTTTAAAAAAAATTGTGTTACAAATTTCACTAAAGTTACAAGTGTTTTCCAGAAAAAAATTAATTATTTACAAACGGAATGTAAATTATCAATATGGAAGGTATTTTTCTTTATTAATTGTTTGGATGGTTTTGTGTTAGTCAACCCAATAGAACTAGTTTTTGCAAACAAAACAGCCAAAAGGCGATTTTACAGAGGTTTTACTATGGCTCAAGATTGAAGATTATAGCTTACTGGGAAATTGAGTTATCGGATTTTATCAATCGCTTGGATTATCCATTTTAGTCAACTCGATCGAACCAGTTTCTGCAAAAAATATAACGATATTGTTGAAATCAGGGAGCGTCATTCACACAAGGCACTGTCCACAGAATCCAAACTGTGCGTGCACGATAACTATAAACCGCACCGACTGCCTAAAATATTTGGGTATTTTCATCGATCAGTGCTTCAAGTGGGCCCAACATATTAATTATGTTAACGAAAAGATTAGAAAAACAATCTATAAATTTAAACTACTTAGGAATATGCTCAACTTCAAGAATCTGTTAATAGTCTTATCGTGCTATCGTTGAATCTGTAATAAACTACAGAATAACAATATGGAGCTTTGCCTACCAAGCTCACTTGCATTGCTTAACCATTACACAGAAATGGATTACTAAAACTATTCTAAAAAAGACATGTATTACCTATCGTCACTAGTTTTCAGTGAATCCAAATTATTTAACATAATCCAATTAAGTGCTTATGTCGTACTCAAATATATGCGTAAATCAGACAAATATAGATTTGTAATCAGTCATGAAAAGAATTCAAGGTCATCCTCTGCAGGTAATTTAAAAATTCCTTCAAAACATCTCACCGTGTGCTTGCAGCACATAAGTTATTATCGAGGGGGAAATCACTAAAATAAATTGTACACTAAAATTCCCCTTTCAAAAACAATTCCCCGCAATTCCCCGAAATTCATTGAAACTCTCCGAAATACCTCGAAACTCTCGAAATACCCTGGAAATTCCCTTAAATTGTCTGTAATTCCCCAAAAATTCCCCGCAATTCCTTAAAAATTCCCCTAAATTCCCTGCAATTCCCCAAAGCGCTCTTGAAATTCCCAACAAACTCTATTTATTTTGTGACGTCACAACTGTAATTCTGTATTAAAACGCAAATAAATACATATACATGCATGTCTGTGAATGCTTACTCTAACAGAAAAATAATAATCGACTGAAGTAGTGCAATATGTATTGTTGGTAAATACTTTATTTAAAATTTTTCAAGAAAGAAAAAATCATGTTCGACATTAAATTTTTATTCACTCTAAATTAAGAAGAAAACAAACACACATAACAACACAACACAAAACGTTCTTAAGCAAAAAATAAAACTAAACATATCGAAACTCATATAAAATAGATGGTTTCGCTCTTTCAAATTGGCATTCTTGAACAAACCCTCGCAAAAACTTATAAAAAAAATATAAAACACATCACAAAATATATTTGGTATATCACTATGGAGATCATTAGTCTGCCCAACTTTAAAAACAAAAAAAATTCTTAAATATATATTAAGTCAGTAAAAAATGCCTTTTAAAGAGTGAACAAATAAATGCACACATTTATAATATAACATAGGTATCACTTGGGAAAAACAAAACGAAAATATTCTTACATAAATAAACTTCGAAAAAAACATAAACTAATCAAAAAAATTTTTTTGTCAAAAACACCTTTTCAAATAATCTCAAAGTTTAAAGAAGACAAAAATTGTAATATCTAAAAAGTCATTATCTTCTTTTAGGACATACAAAGAAAAACTAAAAAGGTATTGTTACATAAACTCTCTCAAAAACTTATATAAAACACATCACAAAAGAAATTTGGTCCAGTATAATATTATCGAGATTAGTATTACTCTCTAACATAAAAAAACGAACAAAATCATCTAAATATGTATTTAAGATATCAGCAAAAAATGGCTTCTAAAGACTAATAAAATAGGTAACAACACAAATTTATAATATAGTTACCATTAGCAAAAACAAGGTGCAAAATATTGTTAGATAACAAATAAACATAAAGCTCGGCATAAACAAAACAAAATACTTTTTGCCGCTTTTTGCCAACAAAAAAAACCCGTCCTTATTAATGGCAAAGTTTAAAAAACAAGAAAATCTTAATATTTTAAACGTCATTATTTACTTTTAGGTCGCATATTATAATATAAAGCTCAAAATAACATAAACGAGAACATAGCACCAAATATTATTTTATAAGTTATAACCACGTGATATAACATTTCTATAAGTTATTTCCGAGGTGATTTCTAAAATGATAATATTTTTGCTACTATTTAAAAATCAACCCGTTTAAGCTGAAATGGGGCGTAACAAACTCAAAGGAGTAATTGGACCGTAAAAGATAAACCTTTTCTCCACTTTAGCAATGTCCTCTTTCTCTGGTCATACAAACTTATATTTTCCGATTTGCTTTCTCTTTAAAAAATCATTTTAAATTTATCTCTTACTTTTTTCAGCACCTTTTCGATAAACCAATCTTCTTCATAAAAAACTGCATAGTAGCATTCAGTTGATATGCATGGTATTCACCTCTGCCGCAGGTCATCGACCATATATTTCTCTGTTTCTAACTCCGAAAATGTTTCTGTCTCCGTTGAGTCGTCGTAACTTATATTAACACTATTATCTGTTTCGTCTCCCGTGTCATCATTTGTCTCAATTACGCAAGCATTTACGGTATAGTTTCCAGTATTTGCACTTTTAGAGTATCGCTTAAATTGTTTTCTCGGATTTTGCCGAGGGTTTTGCTTTTAGTGAATTTTCTTAAAAAAAAATCACTAATGAGGAGATCCCGACTTCTGAATTTTGAAAAAATTTCTTCAAATGAGCGCTAATTAGGCCCCCCAGAACACATATCCGGGGTCAGTTTCAATTTTTATATGTTATATATATATATATATATATATATATATATATATATATATATATATATATATATATATATATATATATATATATATATATATATATATATATATATATATGTATCACACCGATAACTCAAAAAATAATAAGCCGATTTTGATCAAATTTAGTGAAAAAATTCCTTTTGCAAATGGCTTGGATGAGTTCGTTAGTCAGGAAAATCTGCCCAGGTTTTCCCGAAAAATTTTGTGTTTTCTTTAGAAAAAAATTTATATCTCCGGAATTAACGCAGGTTTACATCCCTATAGGTAAGTTACTTACCAAAATTTAGCTATGTAGGTCAAACGACAAAAAAGTTATAGGCATTTAAAAATAAATAAATTGGGGTTTTCCTCAAAACGTCAAAGTGGCGATTTAAAATGTCAAAATTGGCAACATTTAGGCAAATAACTTAAATATAATACGGGCTATAGAAATAAAATGTCTCAAGAAGGATGTTTTACAAACCCTAAAGTCTTAGTTTCAACGGTCATTGTCCTTCATTTTACTTAAATATTTGCAGAAAATTTATTTCAAATAGACCCTTTCTCTGATGCTTGGCAGTAGCCTTAGCTATAGAGTTTATCATTTAATGGATAATAATTTTTGTCGAATTTTCGTAAAAAATTAATAAAGCTCAATATATCCGTTATTATATAAGATATGAAGAAAATTTGTATATATTAATTATAGGGTGTCTTGAGCTACATCTTAAAATAATATTTCTGCAATCACAGGGTGGTCCATAAGTCGTTGGTGATACAAATTTCCTTTTTTTAATTAAACACGCCTTATGTTATTGCATTTTTGCATTTTCCATCGAAATATAATGCATGTTTGTAAGAAAATAAATTCTGGAGGCAGTAAGTGCGTTATGGTAGCGAATTTTGATCAAATGTTCATATTTGAACAGCTCAATTTGCTATTAACCTATAAGGTTCACCAAGAAACGTGTTTTTTTGGGAACATTTTAAGTTTACGTTTGGAAATTTTTGTACATTTTCACACAATAAAGTTATTTTAATGGAACATGGCACAGTGTTTTTATTATATAGGTTATACTGGTAACCAAATTTGATGCCTACTTTCTTAAAAAAAACACACATATTTGTTATTAAAAAGATTTTTATGAAAATTCACTACCATAACGCACTTGCTGCGTCCAGAATTTTTTTATCTAGCTTCTTTTCAAGAATTGCTTTGCGCATTTTTTTTTCTGAAGTTATAAACTTTTAAGTCTGTCACTGCTAACTTTTCCGTTGTTGTCATTTAGTAACCAATAATAACTTCATGTTTTTTATTATAGCCCTTTTATTTTGGGATAAATTAATTTTTACAAAAGGGCTATTTTCTGTTATTTTTATATTTTTGTGTGAAAAATTTCTTAAATTAGTATCATCCCTGATTTTACTATCCAAAATATAATGATTAATTAATATCTGCTTTTGCAAGCCATATTCAGGTTCTTCTTGGTGTCTTGTAATTTCGGAATCTATTTCAATATCTGTTTGTTCGTTTAAGTCTCTCTTTATGTCGAGGTCGAGATCTAAGTTTGCAGATTTACTTATATTTTCACTTTGTTTAATATCTACAGAATAGCAATCATCCTCCCTTACTTTCATATCTAAATTTCTTGCATCCTTTGATGCAGGTTGTAGTGCAGTATTTACTATTTTCTCTATGGTCACATTTTTTTAAATGTCTTCATTAATAGTATAATTGTTTTTTGTGTATTTTTGTTTCTCTCGGAAATATGTAGGCGTATTTTAAATCACTTATTACGTAATTTATAAAAGATATTCGGTCAATTCTTCCTAAAATATATTTTATACTAAAGTTCACTACAGTAGAAAAAGTTGACGTTAATGACCTTACTGATCTAAACATTGCCTCGCAGGGTTGACTGCTGAGGAGCCAAGGACAGAACATCTTCGCATCAAGATTATTGCTTCCTTTGAAAAGTCCAATAAGTTTAATTAGCATATGTGCATTTATCTCAACGCAAGTAGAGCATATAAGCGTTATATAATTTTCTTGTAAGTTGTACTATGACTTTCGTTTAATCCACTGACGCCAAAGTCTTACAAAAAATATTGAATATCAAATTTTGTATATTCTTTTCGTCTTTATTCATCAATGCAGCAATTAAATAGTCCATATTTTTTAAGTACATTTCTGTAGCATTACTATTTGCAATTTCACTAAGTAACTTTTGTACAACGTTGGTACTTATTTTTCTTGCTGAATTGAAATTAATTTTATCTTCTAAAGTAATGTCAGACCTTGGTTTTAAAAATCTGGTTCTATTTTCATTGCCTTAAGAAGGCGAGTATCTCCATCAGACGAATAACCCATTATTTTTATACCATAAGTTGATGCCTTGGCGATCATTTTCGTCCATCTCATAGATACATTAAAGCTATTTATTTATTGATATATAATAATAATAATAATAATAATAATAATAATAATAATAATAATAATAATAATAATAATAATAATAATAATAATAATAATAATAATAATAATAATAATAATAATAATAATAAATTTCATGAAATATTATGCAATATATGTTTAAAGTGCCCCGAAACATCTCGACATTCCCCGAAATACCTTGCAATTCCTCAAAATACCTCTAAATTCCCCGAAATACCCTGAAATAAATTCAAAATCCCCGAAATACCTCGAAATTTCCCTGCAATTCCTTACCTTGTACACTAAAATACCCGAGTGATTTACCACTCGGTTATTATGGTCCTAAACTTTTTAACCGGCTACCTGTTAATCTTCGCAAAAAGCCTTTACCAGCTTCAGCTATCAGGGTGTGGTTGGGTGACAATACTGTCTTCCTAAATAGAATCTATAAATCGTGAAGAATTGCACTTAGACCACACCGCCTTATCTCTAGGTTATAAACTACTTAAACGTTGTGACATTGTAAATGACTCCACTTGAAAGCCGAACGTGACAAAATATGAAACTTTCCATGATATTGGCCTATACTACACTAAAACCTGGGCCCTCAAGGGTGTAACGCAAATTCATATCTCTTTCCGTGCGTATATTTACTTACGTATTCTCAGATCTTAAAAAAAAGATAACTTACCTGCCCATAGACTTACCTTGTTATGGTATATTACTTTCTTAGAAACGCATAATAAATAGACTACTCATCTGATCGCCTTCTTTAGTACAAACAAACCACTTACGGGTTTACCGTACTCTCTATAATCTATAACATTTAACATGAATGAATATTGTACTTAGCCGTAGGGTAGCGTAGATGTGTTAAATCATAAATAAATGTATCATATATATATATATATATATATATATATATATATAATGTAATGACAATCCTTGTTTATCACAGCTATGTTATCATGTTATCATTGTGAAGTTTACTGTATTTATATCTTCGAACTTTCTCTCTGTATTTGTTTATTATGGAACAATAAATTATTATTATATATATATATATATATATATATATATATATATATATATATATATAATATATATATATAACTGACCCCGGATATGGGTTCTAGAGTTCCTAGTTCGCGCTCATTTCCAAAATTTTTTTCAATATTTAAAAGTCGGGATCTCCTCATTAGTGAATTTTTTCTACGAAAATTCACTAAAAACGGGACACCCTCATAACTTTTGTATTGATGGAGCGATTTTGACCAAACTTTTTTTGAAATGTGGGGAAAAGTTTATTTCGGGGTTAAGTGGCATCCCGTTTGTTCAACAAGCAAGGCCTATTGGATCCCTTTTAGAGGCTGAAAATTACAAAAGCCATATTAACAATTTTGCTTAATATCCTTTAGACTGCTATCAGATAAACTTTAAAAAAGTCTACCCCTACAATTATTCATAATATTGGTAATATTTGTTTATTTAAACTCACAAAACACCTCTAAGTAAACATGCTCCAATGATGCAGCTCCATAGTGATGAAAATTTATTCTTAAAAGCAGGCTTTGAAATTACTTTCTGCTGAACAAATAACGAAATGTCAAATTTATTAGGTCAGTAGTCAAATTTACGTATTGTTCCTCAAGTACACTGTCAAATAAATATGACTGGTAATTTTACTTTACTGCACAAAATTGAAATAGTAAAATTTCCTGGTGTCAGTGACAGGTCCATAGGGGAAGTACGTCCAATTTCTAATGATAGGCATGCAAAACTTCACAGCATTAGCAAGTCTACTGTTAATTTTGTGATTTTATTGTGTTAATATTTTCTTGTTTTTTTATAATAAAAATAAGCGATATTAATGAAATTGTAATAAATTTGTATTCAATAAATACAATGCGTAGCTGTTATTAGACCAAATTAAAAATTACATTTCAATTAAAAACATTCAATTGGATTTGGATTTGGATCCACATGGATTACTAGCTAAGAAGCTTAAATTCATTATCAACAGCCCGATTCGCCATTTAGTCGTAGAATCGTTAATATTATATATATATATATATATATATATATATATATATATATATATATATATATATATATATATATATATATATATATATATATATTATATATATATATATATATATATATATATATATATATATATATATATATATATATATACATATATATATATATATATATATATATATATATATATATATATATTCAATGAAATTTGGTAAGAGTCCATTTTAGCGGACGCTGAATTCAGTGGTGTGCGCAGATTTTTTCTAAAAAAAACGCTAATATGGCTTTTGAATTTTTCATCCTCTAAAAGTGACTTAGTGGGCCTTCGTTGTAAAAAAACGGGATGCCACTTGGCCCCAAAGTACACTTTTCTCTTTTCTACATTTCAAAAAAAGCTTGGTCAAAATCTCTTCATAAATAAAAAGATTATGAGGGTGTTCCGCATTCAAATGGGCAACTCTGTATATATATATATATATATATATATATATATATATATATATATATATATATATATATATATATAATGGATACTGACCCCGGATATGGGTTCTAAGGTTCCTAGTTCGCGAACATTTGCAAAAATTGTTTCAAAATTTAAAAGTGGGGGTCTCCCCATTAGTGAATATTTTCTACGAAAATTCACTAAAAGCAAGTATCCATTTTAACTAAACATTTAATATCATAAAAAGCCTTTACAAAATATTTATTTAAAATCATTCAATTTTAACTTAAATTTTAAATTATTAACTGAATCATTGGCAGATTTTCTTTAAAGGGGCATTAGTTAGGAACCATTTTGAAAGGGGGCTCGGGGCAACACTCATTCAACTTCAGTTTCCAACTCAAAGTTCTTGAGAGAGTCACGATTAGATATCTCATATTGACCGTGTGTTAAGATAATCTGATAGGAAACAAATGAATCTAGGACTAAGACTAAGACTTGATCATATAATCTCGATTACTTTTATCACATATAGCAGCATATGTGACAGACTCTAATTTTTTTTCAAACAGGAGTGCTGCGCATGTTGACACTCAAATAACATTCGGGTTTTCTATCGATTTCGGCATTTGCTTTGTTAACATATCCTCATATCTAAAGTTGATAGTTTTGTTGACACCTATATGTAAGCGAAGCTCTATTATGTTGCTGGTAACATGCATGTATGCATTCTAAGCAACTCCAGATGTTCTTTAATAATTCAATTGTCTAAGTAACTAATGGAAGCCGGGAATGCTGTCGGTATTAGTAACTGCTAAACGTTGATGGCTTCAAACATTCACACTGATGTTGATGGTGCTTCTCTCGGGGCGCAGCTGGAGTAATGGCCTACTGAGACCTACGACCCGTTCAGTGTTCCCCACTGAAGAGAGAGTTTATAAGCCACAAGGCTTTTTAGAGTACCTGCAACTCTCGTGATGGTTATTACAAGTAAGCTAATCTAAATAATGCCTAAAAATAACTTACTGGTGAAATTCACGCAAAATAGGCAGTAAATCGCACACTGATTAACTGAGTAACTGATTAACACTATCATTATTTATACTAACACTACAGATAAATCAGTGTTATATTTATAATCATTAAACATCAAAACACCATCAACAATTCAAATACTACTGCAAATTAAATCAAAACTTTCACACCGCTGTATCAAAATCAAAATGAAAAATACTTCTTGATGAAATTAATTTTGGTTTGATGAGTTGATTAAAAAATTATTATTTAACACACGCACAAGGTTGTGCATATATTTACATACACAGCCATACACACACATTACGGATTGACATTATATGTATATCAAATAAAAAACACGTCAAAAAACCGAAATCAATAATGTTATGCGTTTTCCCGGAATAAATGCATTTTCATTAATAACTGTAAGGCTAGATGTATTCTGACCATAATTAGAACCGCAGACCGGTTTCGCTCTACCTAGAGCTCGTCAGATGTCGATATGGTGACCCTGTCGTACATTTCAAAATGTTCTGGGAGGCTGGCTACCAAAGCCGTTTTACTTTATAGGTGTGTTCTCACTGTAATTAGTATACCATACTTACGAGCTCTAATTAGAGCGAAACCGGTCTGTTTTTCTAATTATTAGCCTTACATATATTGTCCCTATATTAGGGAAGAAATCGGCCCGGCCTGACAATTTACAACCTTGTTAGTTGGTTGTATACAGTCTATTTTATAACATTTTGTGTTATTTGGAGCTGTAGTCACCAGATACTCGTCATATATCTCACAATGTTATTAATTAATAGCTGTTTATAATTGCATTTTGATTTAGTTAAAATTGTCTCTATATTGCACAAACACTCTGCATTTATCATTGTTTGTTGCGTTTTTGCTAAATACATGAAGTACTAACCTGATATAAGCACCAATACTATCCACATGATACCCAGCAGACTCTTCATCATGTACTGGACCCGTCATCTCCACATGCCGATATCTTCAGTTACCTAAAACAAAAATTAAAAGCATTACTAAGATAAATTTTCTATACAGGTGTGAATCAAAATGTTCCTAGTCTGACTAAGATGTAAATAAGTGTTGTATTTTAAGGTCTATTCGTTATCAAGCTCTATCAACGGCGTGTCCAGACTAACCTAAATTTCTGTAAATATTTGGTAATAAATAACACTTATGATTGTTTTAAACCACGTTCGAAGTCACCATTTGTGTTATAAATGCTAATGGGCCGCAGTTTTCAAAATACGTAGGAGTAGAAGTAAAACAGCGTGACATTATTATTATTACCCTTAGGTAAACATTGTACACATCTTCATTTCTATATTGTTACGGGTTACCTTACTCAAGTTTTGAGAAGTTTGTGCAATGGAGAAAATTTAATACAATCCTCTCATTAAGCACCAGCATAAGTAGTAGTAGTCGTAGTAGTATCAATCAGCACAACGATGGCCCTACCCCTCCTCGGTTTCGTCACCAAACATCCTCGGCCTCAAAGTAAAAATCATGATGGCCTTCCATTCAGCGGAGCTTTCTTGACTCATCCGTAGAGTACTTAATCCCAACATTCCTGTTTGAAGGCTCCCAGAAGCCTTACATTCACAAAACTGGTAGCCAGACGTTTCGTCAATCTCACCAGATACCTGGCAAATGGGATCCTTTTCGACTCCTCCAATGTAAGATGTCTTTTGAGGCACAGTGGTCCGTCAAATCCTCGATCATACACCTAAGTGCAGTACGACCCCGCAATGATACCCAGACCTGCCAACCTTTGAATTTTGGCAAGCTTCCGGAAAACCGTTTTAAGTTAAACAGTTTGACGATCGTACTGTAAATCTAATGAAGATGCCGAGTATTAATTACCCAGGTTCTCCCTATCACAAGGCTTAACTGTCTGAGGGTCGTTACTCGTTCTAAGGGTATCTAAGTTGCTTTCAGTTCAACACAAATGCACTTGTCTAACGATTCCTTGTGATCGGTTGCCAATATTTAAAGCTAATCTGGAATTTATTGGTGAGTTTGTTACTATGGAGGAGATGTCGGATTACCATAATGTTGATAATCATATATTACGATACCAAACTAGTCAACAATCACCTATTATATGATAAGAAATACTGACTACATTATATAATAATAATAATAATAATAATAATAATAATAATAATAATAATAATAATAATAATAATAATAATAATAATAATAATAAAACTCCGCCATGGCCGGTCCCAAGCCCGAATGACAAAGGAGGAGGAGGTGGATTAACAAACACGTGAAAAAACCAGGGTCGGTCTGGCCCGGACGGTAGCACCCTGTAAGGGCTCCTGACCAGGGTTACAGGCAATTCCCATCCCTATAACCTTTTCCCATCCACCAACATCGTAAATCCACTAACATCTTAAATCCGCATCCTAACCAGAGGTTTCTTTTTTTCCCTCCCTTGTTCTAGCCTCTTACCCAAAAAAGAACAAAGGGGGACATATTTAAGATGTATATAAAACTAAGTGAGATGTAAGACAAGAAACACGTGCCTCTATTGGTCTGTTACTGTATCCATCTCTTTGTGCTATTTGTATTATGATGTTGTATTCATTTTCTCGTTCGTCATTATGGAGTGGCACATTAGAAAAGCTAGTAAAAGAAATCAAAAACAAACAAATCAAGAAAACCGAAAAAAAACACGAAATACACAACATTCACTTATAACCACCACATCAGAAAAATAACACAAACACTCAAGCAATATGACTTAAAAATGAGATACAAAACCAACAACAAAATAATAAACAAAATAAATAAAAAACAAGAACACAACCCACGTGAATTAAACGGAATATATTAAATAGAATGTAACACATGTAATAAAAAATATATATGAATGACAAAAAAATCCATAGAAACAAGATTCAACATATAACAGCACTTGATAAAATCCACATACCTAGCTACACACACTCACAACAGAAAACACCAAAAACCAGATATCAACCAATTACAACCAATAAAATACATTAAAGATCACAAAAAAATGGAAATCTGGGAACAAGACTACATTCAACAAACGAACAATAAGAAACAGTTAATCCCAGAATAAATCAAAATACAAACATTTAAAGAAAACTTAATAAAAGCCATACAAATATACAAATAATTATCAAACCACAATAATCAAAACAGGAAACCGATACACTCGACAGAGTCCAAAAATACAACCAACCAGAGAACAGTAGACCGACCAATAGAATCTCAACGGGCAGACGTCACGTAGAATTCCAGAGATAGACCACACAGGAACGATCATAGTCAGTAGCGTGCTGATGATGAACCAGACCGGTTCTAAACTGCAGTCCACGTAAACAATTAAAAAATCACAAAAAGTACAGCAAACAAATAAAGTGTATATTTAAAAGTGATAACAGTGTACTGCAACATTTCAAAAGAAACATATATATATATATATATATATATATATATATATATATATATATATATATATATATATTCAAACGGACCTTGGATATTGGTTCTAGGGGCCAAATTTACGCTCATTTGAAAAACCTTTTTCAAAACCTCATCATCGTTACCTCTTTATTAGTGAATTTTCTTAATCAAAATTCACCAATAACAGTTCTGACGTATCAAGACGATTACGATAACAACTTTGATATACAGATTATTTTTTTAGACAATATTGCTTCCTCCAAGTACATAAACTATTAGCAGGTAGTCTCTGCTTCTTCAAGTATTGACCAAATACAAAACGATAATTTTAGTGATTTAGGTTTATGGTTACACAATATTATTTCAATTAAGCTTATATGCAATAAGGTTGAAATTACGGCTGAAATCGATAATACTACAAGGATTATCGTGACAAGGTTCACAGCGTATGCATGTGCTTTAGTTCTGCCGCCGGGCTTGAAAGTGTACTCATCTTAACGTAGATGTGTTGGGACATCATGTATATTGGAGTGTGTATATCTTCTACAAATAAGCAATGTATTATTATGTTTAACTAGAGCGTATATTAGTATCGCGTGTATAAACTGTTTAAATTAATTAATAACGAAAATTAAGTACACTTGGAGAACTCAAATCACCAAAACATATATTTTTAAAGACCTGACGATCCTTTACTAACAAGGTTAGCGTCATCAGAGGATAAATAATTCTAAACTGCTTACTACTAAATATCACCATCTATACTAAGTTTTAGGTAGAGACCGATACCGAGAGGGAGACTAAATCGCAGGCAAATTTTTTGTGTATTGTATTTTTATTGCCGCACGAGGTTTTCGCACTTTCTTTCTAACTTTACCTGGCAAGTTTTGGAATATTTTATCTACATCAGTGACAGAGGACAAACGAAGGACTATAAATTAGTGGCTACGCTCGGTTTAAAAAACTATTGTTTTTTTATTGCCTTCGAAATATATATACTTTCGTATGCATCTAGCTTCGCTGGCTGTCTAACATTTTTGAGTAGTTTCAGATTTTCTTTATCAATGTGATAGTTATTATCTCAAATATTTCGTGCCACGCATGACTTGTTCACACTACCTTATCTCAGCTGTGCCAGGTATACACGAAATCTAGTGTCAATGGTTCTCTTAGTCTGCCCAACGTGTTTAAGATTACAGTTTCTATAACCTATCTCATAGATACCCGACAATTCAGTGGCTTTATCTTTCGTATTACCTTACAAATTTCTTAAATTATTTTTTGTCGAAAAAGTTACCTACACATTGGCTTTTTTAAAAATGCTCTTGAAACCCCTTGTGATATGTGGTTCAAAAGGTAGGCAAACAAATTTTTTCCTGAATGTCGCGCATTTCGCTAACATTTTCTTTCTCCTGTGTCTATGAATTAACTTTTCCACTAAGCAATCCGAATATCCGTTATATTTAGCCACGTTTTTGATGTGACGCAGCGCTGCTTAATAAACTTCCGGCCTATGGCCTACCAACAAAACTCTGTACCTGGACAGCAAATTTCCCCTCCGATCGGAGCATTTCTGTTGTCGTGGATGGCCATTCCTCTAAACTGTATCTATTTAATGCAGGAGTTCCTCAAGGTTCAGCCTTAGCCCCTACTTTGTTTCTTCTCCACATCAATGACCCCCTCTCTAGCACATCCAACCCAGTTCACAGTTACGCGGACGACGCACCCTCCACTCAAATATACAATATTCTAAGCCTGTCTCTTTAACCCAATTAGATGAGGATCGCAGAGTCACGGAGGGTTTTGTCTCCGTGAATCTCCAAAAAATATTAGACTGGGGAAGTAGAAATCTTGTACAATTCAACCCCACCAAATATCTGTCTTGCTTTCTTTCTCATAAGAGATACACCAGCCCTAGACCCATCACAATGAACAACCAAGTTATTCAAAGTGTCCTTTTCACTTGTTGGCATTTCTGTTGATCGAAATCTCAATTGGCACCAACATGTCACATCCATTGCAAAAGCAGCTGCTAAGAAATTAGGTTTCCTCTTCCGGGCTCGCAAATACTTTTCACGAGCTAACCTCTATACCTCATAAACTTTACAAATAAGGTCAAACCTAGGATACTGCTCCCACATCTGGGGTGCCGCTGCCGCTTCTGCACTCGCTACCTTGGACTCCATTCAGAAGAGAGCTATACGTCTCATCGGTGATACTATCCTCACCCAAAGGCTGACATCCCTTGCCCACCGACGTGCTGTTGGTGACCTCTCTCTCTCTCTCTCTTTTATAGATATCTGGACGGGCGCTGCTCAGATGAGCTTTCTTCCATAGTTCCTCCACCTGCTACCCCCCAACAGATATATCAGGGTAACAGGGCGAATGCACCCTTTTACTGTCCAGGTTACCAGACAGAGAACATCTTGTTATGCCCGCTCTTTTGTCCCGAGGACTTCCAAATATGGAATTCCTAGCCGGCACATGTTTCTCCTTCTCCTCCGAACCTCCAAACCTTCATGTCCAGAATTAACAAGTTGCCTCTTTCCTCCTTGTCGACACCCACGGTACCATAGTATTTAGGCTGTAAGCCTTCGTGGTGTGTTGTTGAAATATATATATGTGCTCAAATCCTATACTATAATAACATTTACTTAAGGGAAATTTTATCGATCTATTTACTAAGAAATTTAAGCCGACCGTTTTTTGTGCAAACGTATTTGAGTCATTTGGAATGTAACTTGGAGTAGTAGTTTCCTTCCTGTAGACATCGCATTCGAGAGATTTGTTATTTTTAATAACTATTACATCTAGAAAAGAAAGTTTACTGTTAATTTCTAATTCGTTGGTAAATTTTATTGAATCAAATTGACAGTTTAATCTTTTAATAAAATCATCTACTTTGCATATACTTAATAACACTGCAAAAATATCGTCTACATAACAAAGCCATACTACAGGAAAATTCTCACATTCATTTTCTAAACCCGTCTCAAATCTACTCATGAAAAGGTCCGCAATGAATGGAGAAAGTGCGTTGCCCATTGCCGTGTCTTCAGTTTGTTAAAAAAAAACATTGTTAAATTAAAAAAAAAATTATACAAAGGTTTGTTAAAGTTAAAAGTTCTTTGCAAACCTCTTTACTTATGTTGTTCAATTCCAGCCACTGTTCTAAACACGTTAGCGTTTGTTTCGTGGGCACGCTAAAAATAAAGATGCTACATCAAATAATGTCAAAAGTTCGCCTTCAACCAATTTAACATCTTTAACTTCATCAACGAATTCAATCGAACTGAATAACTTTTTTGATTAACGGCCAAGCTTTTAAACTCATTTGACAGCCACGTCTTGTAACTATTACGTTTCGTTACTGCTTGAATTATTCAAAATAAACCCGTAAGAGATATAATTAAGATCCGACAATCCAATATCTGTAAGGCAATTCAAGTTTTTTATTTCAAAATTATTTCGATGAAAAGTCGCTGAATCTTTAATTACCGTAAACCCCTTTACTGCATTTCTAATTTGTACGTTAAAGTTCAATATATATTTGCCAAGGAAAATTGCGTCGCATTTTGCTGAAGGAAAAATAATTCCAAGAAATAAATATCATTGCGACTGAGTCGGTAATTTTCCGATGATGTCACCCAAGAACGACGGTTGAGAAATGCGCAGCAAGCCAGCCGAGATGTCGGTTGGATTAGCCGCGAACAGGAGAGTCTGCCTGGCGCTCGTCGTGTGAACATCTCCTGGTTGCGCTGGCTAAAAATTATTTTGAAAAGGGGTGATAAAATCCTTTCTCTTATCTATACTATCAAATTATAATTGTCAGTGATTATTTAAAGTCATTTGAACGGTTTTCGAGTTTAAACAAAAGTTGTATTTAGCATAAAAACGCGAGTTAAATCGTGGAGCTTTGTTTTCGACCCGATACATTTCTTACGTTAATCAGAAAGAGTTCCTGCATGGTAACGAAGCTTGTGTCAGTTAGCAGTGAATTTCACTTGAGCAAATTCACGTTTTAATTGGATTTGCAAAGTTTCTGTCAAGCGAATTCAGAACATAGACATAGTTGTCAAATGATTTCCTAATACTGGAGACCAACCCAGCAACCGCTAGTGGAAAGTACTACTCATTTTCTCCAGATACTCTCTTTGGGAGTCTGTGAACCTGTCTCAGGTGCTCATTGCTGATTCCACTTGGAAGGCATCTTCATAGGGTCACTCAAAGAACTGGCCAGTTAAAGTTATTAAAAAATTAATCAAATTGATTGACAAACGTCAAGTGATTTACCTAATAATTTGTGTTTGCTTTTGAGCTGTAGAATACAGCATTTCATCTTACATATAAAGCTCAAGTGGCTAACATTAGTATTGTAGTCACATGCAGCCATCTTTATCTTTATTGTTTTTGTCAAATGTAAAATTGGTAATTTCTTTTTCTTGAAGATCTTGCTGTTCATCTGATTCTTATTTGTGTACAATTAATGTTCATTTGAGATTTATATCTCATTTTGCTTGCTATTCCAAATTTAATTTGTATGAATAAATTTACGTACTTTGTTACACCAACATATCTGTTTGATTGAAGAGAAATCCCTCCCTAATATCTTCTTTATTTTGGCGTCTGCACAAACTATTTATTCTTACTAACGATGATCTAGATATCTAAATTTCTATATTACATGGCACTAGTCTGGGGAGCCCACAAATATAGCACTCCAGGCAGTGCGAAACAAACAAAGAAAGAACTTGTTTTTTAAACACATAGAACAAATAAGTGAATAAAATGCTAAATTATAACAATTCCGAAATTGCCAATATGCATTTTTAATATGGCCGTGCTAATGGCAATGGATTAAGAGCACAGCGCCTCTACATTGAGTTATATCCAAATATAATTGTACCCCATCACAGCATATTTGCACGCATTCATCAACGTCTGCAAGAAGAAGGAAAATTTTCAAGAAGTGCCGCCGATTGCGGGCGTTCTCGAGAAGTAGGAACTGTAGCACTTGAAGAGGCTGTCCTCAATTTAATTGAAGAATCTCTTGGTGCAAGTACAAGAAGAATCGCTCAAGCCTTAAATGCCAGCTATTCTACGGTATTTAGAATTTTACAAGAACAACTGCTGTATCTCTACCATATTCAACGAGTTCAAGGGCCCTTGCCTCGTGATTTTTTACCTCGTTTAATTTTTTGTCAATGGATGCTTCAAATGATCTCGCAAATTCCACGGTTCTTATCTAGTGTTTCATTTACCGATGAGGCCACCTTTAACGAGAATATATTAGAAATTTTCATATTGACCACATATAGACTGAAGAAAACCCATACGAAATTACGGAATCTCATTTTCAACACCAGTTTTCATTAAATGTATGGCTTGCTGTCACTGGTGATGGACCATATTTTCCTCCAATAAGACTAAATGGAGAAGTGTACTGTCATCTACTCAAAGAAGAGTTGCCCCTACTTCTTGAAAATATTCCTTTACAAATTAGACAACCAATGTGGTACATGCACCACGGGGCTCCGGCTCATTTTAGTATCAAGGCTCGTAATTACTAGAATGACGTTTACCCAAATCGTTGGATAGGTCGAGGAGGCCTGCCCGATCTCCTGAAATGAATCCGTTGGATTTTGGCCTGTGGGGTTTTCTGAAAACCTTAGTTTATTCAAGTCCTGTTGAAAACATCAATGACCTCAGAAATCGTATTATCGCATCATGTGATATTATAAGAAACACACCCGGTATTTTTCATAGAATACGAAGAAGTTGCTAAATGAATCATTTTTTCTAAATATTTTTTTTTGTAATAGAAAACGGCGCACACAATAAAAAGTACTGATAAAAAATAATGTAAGTGTAGGTTTTTTCACCCTCTTGTGATAACATTATAGGGTTACAAAATCTATTTTTTCAAAGGGCTGTAACTTGGAGGAGAAGGGGTTTCAAGAAAAACTTTATAAAAAAGACACCCCTTATTTTTCGCCAAAGAATCACCCTGTATATATATATATATATATATATATATATATATATATATATATATATATATATATATATATATATATATATATATATATTCCTAAATATAGTAATAATAATAAGTGTATGAATCTCGTTCCGCCGCCTATGAGTGGTCTCCTGATAGATTACTTTACAACATAAATACCGGCATAATCACGTCCGATAGATAATAAAAGAATACAAATATTTCCGCCACACGAAACATGTTATTTTTTGGTTTCGTTGGACCTCTCTGAATCGTTAATGACCCACTATCTGCAGAAGAATATAAATAGAGTTGTGGATATAAGGTATTTAAAATTATTCATCCTCTGATGACGCTAACTTGGTTAGTGAAACGATCGTCAGGTTTTTAAATTGTGTTGTGGTCATGTGGGTTCGCCATGTGTGCTTATTAGTAAAAAATTGTTATATTTTTTACTAAAGCCACCTCTGGTGGCCACAGTAGCCCAGTATACAATATTGTAAATATCACCGTTTATAAATAAAGAAAAGTTCTTCCAAAAGAGCATCTACATGCACTGAGAACGTAATATAATAAAAGTCCTTTGTGTGAGCGATTAGCATTTTCAGAACGCACTTACGACCAACACAAATAGCCCACACAAAGCGTGTTCTCCTACAAATTAATGTTTTTCATCAAGCCATTCTTTAAAAGCCTTTGTTTTGTTTGTTCTTTTAAATATTAAATAATAACATCAAGATGTAATGATTTCATTTTAGAAAGCGGTCCCATGCTGGCTGTTATGTTCAAATGTTGCTGCTATTGTTAAACACATTACCGTCCATTTTACAGGCGGTTATGTTCATTTTAAATCCATCCCCGGTTCGCATTTTCAAATCAAGTGACCTCCCTTTACGCAAAATTACCCCGTATATGATTTACATCTAAGCATTATGGTCCGTTTTATTACTTTACAGCAATTTCTAAACGGTATAATAACCATGACCAAAATAATATAAAAATAAAATGGCGTTTATTTTTACTTCCTTACTTCGAACACTGTTTTGAAGGATGCCTAGTTAAATAATATGGTAACTATACTTAAAAAAAGTCTGGAAGCAGCAAGTGCGTTATGGCAGTGAATTTTTATAAAAATGCTTTGAATATCAAATATGTCTTTTTTAACGCAAGCAGTTATCAATTTGGTTACCGGTATAACCTATATAGTAGAAACAATGTGCCATATTTTAGCAAAATAACTTATTGTTTGAAAATGTATAGTAATTAAATTAAATTTAAAAACCTTAGCTTAAACACCATTATCAATATATATATATATATATATATATATATATATATATATATATATATATATATATATATATATATATATATATATATATATATATATATATATATATATATATATATATATATATATATATATATATATATATATATATATATATATATATATATATATATATATATATACCTTATTTGCGTGCTGATGATGAAATTGCAGTCCACGCAAACCAATAAAAAATCACCAACGGACAGCAAACAAATAAAGTGTATATTTAAAAGTGATTACAGTGTAGTGCAATATTCCAAAAGATATATATATATATATATATATATATATATATATATATATATATATATATATATATATATATATATATATATATATATTGCTATGGTATTTTTTTAGTATAACTGCAAATATTTATTTTAGAGCTGAGAACATATATCTTAATCATTAGGTTGGGTTCATTATAATTACAGCTAGCTTCTACTAATTAAAATTCATTAATATGTGCTATTTAAATTCATTTATTGATTTTTACTTGATCAAAAATTAATTTCGCTTTGCACAGATGGCTATACAACAATTTTACTGATTAATTATTAACGAAAAACAATACTTCTGGTTAATTACAATCTGTTATACATTCCATTTAATTCATTACACAAATTTTACGGTGTCTATGTGACACACATTAAATACAAACAGAAACATTTAAAACATTCATTACATAAACATAAATTGAAAAATCCTATTAAAACATTCAGGTAACATTATAAATAATTACACAATTACCGGTTAAACATTGATATAACATAAGCAATATACATCGACAATTCTACAGAGATCACAGTCTCTTTCTGTTCATTTCAAGCAAATTTTTGCTTATTGAAATTTATTGGCACTCAATCTTTAATTGGTGCTGTTAAAATGGTGAAATTCAAACCGCACTGATCAATATAGGAAAAGAAAACACTTACTGAAACATTTTCCATTGGATTATATATTGTTTTTCCATTATTACTGTCCATTATTAATTATTATTATTTTTCTAATTTGTCCTTGCCATATTTTACTGCCCATTTATTGATTATTAACGGATTTAATTTATTAACATGTTGATATATTCCATATTCGTAGCACTCTGGAGGTTTTTTTTATAATCTCCCTTCGATGCACTTTGGAATCTCTTATGTCAACTTGCATAATGATGACGATGATCACATGATCTGGTGAAATGATGCCGATGAATTCACTTGATGAAAAGACCCCGGACACTCCCGGACTGTTGCTTTTATTAACTTTCTTACAGGTGAAAAAATGCTATTGTTCATCAAACCACCTGTGTTTGAGCTTTTCGTCAAACCTTTAGTGTCTTTTTACGTTTTTTTCTTGCGCGCACATATACCTTAATACTACATAAAGTTTTGTTTTTACAAATGACCTTTGCTCTTTTAATACATCGAGCCTTTAGGTAGCTTGGTCATACCTATTTTTACACACAATAAATCAACAGAATTGCATTTATTAGCTACCATCTCATTCTCCCTACAAAAACTGAAGCATTGTTCTTGGTTTCTTTACTGATATTTCTAGAATATATTTTTTTATTTTTTTATTACTCGAATGAAACTTAACATCGAGGGTTGCTACATGGGTCACTGACATTCATGTCGGGCGTTGACATTTCATGCTACACTCTTTCGTTGCTACATTAGGGTGTATACATTTATTTTATATATACTAGTATGTATAAATTTCCCGTTTTCCCATTAAAATTTCGTAATCTTTCCTATTATTTGCTATCTATAGCAATATATATATATATATATATATATATATATATATATATATATATATATATATATATATATATATATAGTTGAAGGAAAGAACGTTTAAGTAATGGAATCGGCAACGAAATATTAGCAGAAGGTCAAAATAAGTAACAAACAAGTAACGTGTTGGAATTTGAGTAAAAGAATTTTTGAACCCTTCCTGTAGAGGACGATCTCAAATACCTGTGGCAGAATAAAAGAACAAGTAAAAGGTAAATAGTTACTGTCAGTAATTTTAATAAACATTTTACATTGTAGAACATTGCATTGACTAAAATTTTCGTTGACTAAATATATAGAAATAGTGATAATTTGGCATATTTATAGAAATCTCAGCTTTAAAATTGAAATATTAGGACAGGTGGTCAAAAATAAATTACACTATAAAATAAATTTAAATTATCTTTAACCTGATAAATCATATTTCA
Organism: Tillus elongatus; assembly: GCA_964006375.1. Classification (NCBI taxonomy): domain Eukaryota; kingdom Metazoa; phylum Arthropoda; class Insecta; order Coleoptera; family Cleridae; genus Tillus; species Tillus elongatus. Next base: position 38,759,370 of record OZ023262.1, read on the forward strand.
AAAGAAATACCAAGATATCGGTTGTTAAACAAGACAAAAAGGCGCCCAAAATTCAAGTAAGTATATATATATATATATATATATATATATATATATATATATATATATATATATATATATATATATATATATATATACAGTGTGTCCACGGATTGAGTGTGGGTAAGGTATAAGTCACAATAAAATTTCGAATTAGATTATGACATTCTGGGAACCGCTCCTGCGTTGTCTTAAACTGAGATGTTGAGAAAATGAATTAATATACAGGGTGGTTGATAACTGATGTAATGAAATGTATTAAGAGTAAACTACCTTCGTTTATGAAAATACCGCAAAAAGTTATTAACAAAAATTGTTTATAATTAAAATTTATGACAGGCTCTCAATTTTCAAACAGATCAGCCTACTATAAATTTTTCTAGCTGCGACTTTATTTAAATGACGTTCAACGGCTTCTGTGATTAGTTGTACTTTAAAAAATACTTGAAACTGTATTAAAAAAGTCTTTACCATAATTAAAGTTGGGGTAGGTTTGCTTTCATCTTAACCAATAAAAAAAAGTAAAGTAAACGCACAATTGGACATTCGAAGCAATAATTGGCGAGTTGCATGGCTACTTGAGCTCTGCCTTGTTGTTCGTTTCCCTTATTCGTTCTACTTATTTGGAAAATTGAAACGTCAATTTTATTTGTTACGAACGGCAAGCTTCTGTATTTAAAAATGTGAATAACAGAACAAAAAGTGTTTATTGTGCGGTGCTATGGTTTGGGTAAAGAACATTCTTATCAGGGAGCGATAAGAAAATTTCTTGAACGCTGGCCAAATTATTCGGTTTCCGCTACTGGTGTAAAAAAAGTTGTTACAAAATTAATGCGTACTGGGAGTGTTTTAAATGTTAAAAAGACAAAAACCGACCTAAATGAAGAAGACAATGCTGAAGCTGCATTAGCTATGGATTCTGTTAGGCGTTTTCCGAAATTATCATTAAGAACAAGGGCATTATAAATTGGCAATATTAGCAAATCGCATTTGCAACAAATTTATAGTACCAACAAGGTGAAACCTTTCAAAGCAAAACTTATACACACTTTGGAAAAAATGACGAGTCAAGACGATTAGATGTTTATTTATGGTTTCGGACGAATCCACTTTCACCACTAATGGGGTGGTAAATTCCCAAAATGCACGGCATTTGTCTATGGAGAATCCAAATTATAGAGTTAATTGCAGAAGACAATTCCATAAAAAAGTAAATGTGTGGTGTGCTGTTTCTTACACTGGGATAATTGGGCCATATTTTTTTGTGCGGAATATGAACCAGTACAGTTACCTGGAAATGCTGGAAAATATTCTTCAAGACCAATTGCATAACATGTCACTATAAGATAGACAAACAGCATACTTTCAGCATGACGGCCACCCAGCACATGCAACAGGAATCGTTCAAGAATAGTTAGATCGCGAATTTCCTGAGCGGTGGATTGGTCAATATGGGCCGATACCTCGGCCTCCCAGAAGTCCCGATCTTAACTTAATGGACTTTTATTTATGGGGCTATCTCAAATAGAAAGTCTACGTGGCTCCATTAAACAACAATCTTGATTTGTTGAAACTAAAGTTGAGAGAGGCAATTGACGGTATTCCAATTCAACATATTCAAAATGCCTACAAAGCATTTACTAAACGAGTTATGTGTATCGGTTGGTGGCTGCACATTTGAATTATTTATTTATTTTTCGTTGTTCGTTTTGATTTTTGTTAGCAATAAGCATTTTGTATTTTACTAATAAATTATTATTTAACATTGCATGGTTACTTACTTTGCGTACCTGTGTTCAGAAAACCACAGGTAAAAAGCTCCATGTTGATAGGGAAAAAATGTTAATAATTAACTTGAAAATTCAAAGTAGGCTGATCTGGCTGAAATTTTAGAGTCTGTCATAAATTATAATTTTAAACAAGTTTTGTTAATAACTTTTTGCGGTATCTTTATAAACGAAGGTAGTTTACTCCTAACACATTTAATTAAATCAGTTCTAAACCACCCTGTATATTAATTGATTTAGTTCATCTCCTCAACATCTTAGTTTAAGACAAAGAAGGAGCGATTCCCAGAATATCATTATCTAATTCAAAATTTTTTGTCACTTATATTTTACCCACACTCAATCCGTGGACACACTATATATATTGTCTTTCAAATTGAGCAGACTATTAAATAATTTTCCAAAATATGCATATTTGAGTGGTGAAAATGTGTGGGCTTTCCAGAATTTCCAAAATATAGGATTTTCCAGTTATACCGGAAGTAGATGCTAATCTATTTTAAATAGGATACCCTATATATTATTATCTTTTAAAAATGCTTATTTAATTCTAGGTCTTTATCTTCAACTGTTTTCGAGATATCTTTTTCTGAAAATGTTGTTCATAAGAAAGTTGGCTTAATAAAAATGATTTTTCTTTATGTCAATGTGATGAGAAAACGTTTTTACCCATGCATTACTGAATAACTAAGCACCGATGTGATATTGAAAAGATAATCATTTACATGGTGGTTTGTAAAATGTATCTGGATTCAGTAAAATTTAGCATTCGAAAACTCGTTAATTTTAAATAAAATACGTTTTTGTTAGATATACTTGAAGATCCTCTTTCAAATTGGGTTTAAATTAATTTTTCTAGAGTTATTGGCGAGTTTTAGAAAAAAAAAAAAAGCACAGAGGTTGGGATAAATGAGTACCTATGATAATCTGCCTAGCTCTTGATGTGATACACTGAAATTTCTGTACTCTGTAGTACTCTAATAAATAGAAGGTATATGAATTAACCTACGTTTATCCAGAAATATGTACTCTTTTTTATAAAAGCCACCAATATCTCTAGAAAAATCTAATTTGGATATAGGAAATTCTCATAAAATTTGACCTTTAAGTACATCTAACAAAACATAGAATCATTAAAATTTGGATGGACGGGGTCAGGCGGATGTCATTTATACAGACTTTTATAAAGCATTCGATCGTGTTGACCACTCAACACTTCTGCACAAGCTGCATTTGGCGGGGCTTGATGGACGGCTGATAGCATTCTTTGGATCCTACTTGACTAACCGTGTGCAATATATTTTTTATAATGGATTTAAGTCTGAACCCTTCACTGCTGGCTCCGGCATTCCACAGGGTTCCAATCTTGGCCCTCTCCTTTCCTTGTTATTTATCAACGACATAAGCTCTGTAGTTTCTGGTAATCATCTATTATTTGCTGATGATCTCAAGTTATACTCCAGTGTTCACGATATTGGTGACTGTTCAAGACTCCAGGTGGACCTTGACAACTTGCAGCTGTGGTGTGTTGAGAACAGACTTGAATTAAATGTCTCGAAGTGCAAAGTGATGACATACACTAGAAAAACCAGCCGTGTAGCTTTTCCCTACAAAGTGGGTGGTATACCATTGGCTAGGACTGAAACGCACAGGGATCTTGGCATTGTATATGATGAACATTTAAGTTTCACTGGACATATTCAAACAATTACAGCATCCTGTTTGAAGTTGATGGGTTTCATTGTGAGGAATGGCAGATCATTTTCCAATTTGGATAGCTTGAAAATTCTCTATTTTGCCTACATTCGATCGAGGCTTGAATATTGTAGCTTGGTTTTTGATCACTTTTATAGTGTTCATATTTGTGCTCTGGAAGATGTTCAGCGTAAGTTTTTAAAACACCTTGTATATAGGGCATCTGGTACCTACCCACCGAGAGCATGTGATCATGGCCAATTGCTGATGCAAGCTGGCATACCCAGTTTGTATTCGCGTAGAAAAGTTGCATTTGTGATGTTCCTGCATAACTTGTTTCATGATAAAGTTGATTGTCCAGACTTATTGATGCAATTAAATTTCTCAGTTTCATGGGCTGCACCTAGAGTGGTGAGAGTGTTTAAGCCTCCAATACCAAGGACTAACTTGTATATGAAATCACCTGTATATACAATGAGCTCTGACTTTAATAACATTGCAAACCTTTGCGACTTCTATTCGGATAAGGCTGTGGTTATTCGTAGGGTGGCTATATCTTACTTTGTCCGTTATTAGGACCATTATATGCACTATTTTGTGGAATTTCTGCCTTGTGATGTTTTGCACAGTATTTTAGTTTTGTAGTTTAGTTTAATTTAGTTTAGTTTTTTTAAAGTATTTTTTCTTCATATTATTACATATTGTTCTTTTTGTATGGTGCTCTATTAATGGGATTGTTCGGCTGGGCATGTATTCAATAAAGAAATAAATTCAATAAATAAAATAAACGAGTTCTTTTGTTTCTAATTCCTAGCGGATCAAGATACATTTTACAAACCACTCTGTATATGAAAACATTGTTCCTTAAAACCCCATTGGATAGTTAGCCTACATTGTCTGCAGCAAAATATTTTTTAAGATATTTACATGGCCCAAAATCCTTTTCATTAGGCCAGCTTTCTTGTTCAAAACAAAAATATATCACGAAAACAGTAGAAGATAAGGACATGGTCCCTTATCAAATTTTACCTGAAATTTAATGGCCATTTCAAAATGTAATAATATAGCGTGTGTCCTATTTAAAATAGAGAAGTTGGCATCTTTTTCAAGTATAACGGGAAATCCGCCACTCTGAAAATAATTTGCATCAACTAGAGCATCTCTGGAAACAGTTACGCATAAATGTTTACCCCTAAATTATGCATATTTTGTAGAATAATCTAATACTCAACTTGGGAGACTTTGTGGTCTTGGCTGTATTACTTTATAGGTGTGTTCTCGCTGTAATTAATATAGCGCATTGACGAGCTCTAATTATAGCGAAACCGGTCTGCGTGTCTAATCGGGGTGAAAATACATCTAGCCTCGTTATGATGTCTTGGAAACATGCAAGAGCTGTTTGTGTTTAGCAGATTGTAAGTGATTATCTATCTAATCTTGTCAGAATCTGTTCGTGAAAGAGAATACATTACGCAATATTTGATAGGTGTATACATATTTACAATTTTGGCAAAAAATATGGGCTGTTAAAAAGAAAGTGTAATCAAGACAGTATTATGGACAGATCACAACTTATTATAAATAAAGGCATGTGGTGAAACACCCGAAGAGAGACATGCAGCAAAAGGTCATTTTAATTGGAAAGTCAAAATTTGAAGTTTGTTGATTTTGGTATGTCAGGGAATTCTGGATCAAACTTTATAAATTATGTTATTGTACACCACAAGTCTTAGACTTTTTGTATAGGCATATTGTATAATTTAAGGTAATAAACATAATAATAATAATAAACATAATATTAATAAACATAAACTTAGAGAGTATACTTTATAGTATAACAGTCAGGATTATGAATTTAATGTTGTTGTGAATACATTAGAGCATCAGAGTTATTCCAGCACATTTACCTCCGAGAGCTATTAACGTGCCGTATTCATTAACTAAACGTTGCTCTAATTATCGATTTATATCAACACAAATACTGTACACACTGCACACTTGTATATACAATCCGCAGACATGTTTAATGTACGACCGGATGTTTACACGTTCTTAGCCTAAAGCACATTATTACCCTTTTTTTTAGCTAACTCTTGTATATGAGAAGATCGGGTCGTTGATTTTAGTGAATTTTCTTAAAAAAATATAACTAATGAGGAGATCCCGACTTTAGAATTTTGAAAAAAATAATTCAAATGAGCGCTAATAAGGACCTCTGGAACCCAAATCCGAAATCGGTTTCTGACTTTATATGTATATATATATATATATATATATATATATATATATATATATATATATATATATATATATATATATATATATATATATATATATATATATATATTTATGTGTCACACCTATAACTAAAAAAATAATGGACCTATTTTGATCAAACTTGGTGAGTGCCTTCATTTCGCAAGTGGCTTGAATAAGTTCGTTAGCCAAGAAAATCCTTCGAGGTTTCTCGGAAAATGTTGTGTTATCTTTCGGAAAAAAAAACGAAAAAAAATTATTTCTCCAAATTTAACACAGTAACTCCAAATTTAACACAGTAAGGGCAACTAAATGTCATCCGCGGGTTTATATTATTATAGGAAAGTTACCTACCAAAATTTAGCTCTATAGGTTAAAGGAGAAAAACTCTGGACGCAGCAAGTGCGTTATGGAAGTGAATTTTCATAAAAATGTTTTTAATTACAAATATATCGCTCTAATGCGAGCAGGCATCAATTTGGTTACCGGTATAACCTATATAGTAGGAACAGTGTATCATATTTTATCAAAATAATTATTTGAAAATGTACAAAACTTTTCTGGAAATAAACTTTAAATGTTTCTGAGAAAACTGGTCTCCTAGCCAATGAACCTTAGGTTAATAGCAAATTGAGTTATTGAAATTTGAAACATTTAATGAAAATTCGCAACCAAAACGCCCTTGCTGCGTTCTTACAAAAAATTTCCGAAAATACACTTAAATGTTGGTTTCCTAACCAACAAAACTTACGTTAATAGCAAATGAGTTATTGAAATTTGGAGGACTTAATGAAAATTTGCTACCAAAACGCACTTACTGCGTCCAGATTTTTTCTTACAAACATGCATCATATTTCGATAAAATATGCTAAAATGCAGTAACGAATTTGTTCTACGAAAATTAGCTAAAAATTATAGACCGTTAAACCATAAACCTCACTAAACCTACAGCGAAAGCATCAACTTAACTAAACTGACAGCTACATCAGAGAAATGGTCTATTTGAAATGAATTTTCTGGGAATATTTTAGTAAAATGAAGGACAATGACGATTGAAACTAAGACTTCAGGCTTTGTAAAACATTATTCTTGAGACATTTTCCTTCCATAGCTCATATTAGTGTCAGGTTCATTGCCTAAATATTACCAATTTTGACGTTTAAAATCGCGATTTTGACGTTTTGAGGAAAAGCCAAATGTATTTTTCTTTGAATGCCTGTAACTTTTTTGTCCTTTAACCTACGGAACTAAATTTTGGTAGGTGACTTGCCCGCGTATGAAATTTGGTTGCCCTTACTTTGTTAATTTTGGAGATATAATTTTTTTTCGAAAGAAAACATAAAATTTTCCGGGAAAACCTTGGCGGATTTTCCTGGATAACGAACTTATTCAAGCAACTTGCGAATGGAAGGTACTCACCAATTTTGACGTTTAAAATCGCGATTTTTACGTTTTGAGGAAAACCCAAATTTATTGTTCTTTAAATGCCTGTAACTTTTTTGTCCTTTAACCTACAGAGCTAAATTTTCGTAGCTATTTTACCCATAGTGATATAAAACCGCAAGTTAAATTTGGTTGCCCTTACTTTGTTAATTCCGGAGAAATAAATTTTTTTCGATTTTTTTCGAAAGAAAACACAAAATTTTCCGGGAAAACCTCGGCGGATTTTCCTGGCTAACGAACTTATCCAAGCTACTTGTGAAAGGAAGGTATTCACCAAGTTTTATCAAAATCGGTCTATTATTTTTTTAGTTATAGGTGTGACACATAAATATATAAATATATATATATATATATATATATATATATATATATATATATATATATATATATATATATATATATATATATATATATATATATATATATATATATATATATATATATATATATATATATATATATATATATAACATATAAAGTCTGAAACCGACCTCGGATTTGGGTTCCAGGGGTCCTAATTAGCGCTCATTTGAAGAAATTTTTTCAAAATTCGAAAGTCGGGATCTCCTCATTAGTGAATTTTTTTTAAGAAAATTCACTAAAAAGTTACAGGCATTTAAAGAACAATAAATTTGGGTTTTCCTCAAAACGTCAAAGTCGCGATTTAAAACGTCAAAATTCATAATATTTACGCAACTAACCTGAAACTAATATGAGTTATTGAAGGACAATGTCTCAAGAATAATGTTTTGCAAAGCCGGAAGTCTTAGTTTCAATCGTCATTGTCCTTCATTTTACTAAAATATTCCCAGAAAATTCATTTCAAATAGACCATTTCTCTGATACTTTGGTAGTAGTGTTGGCTATAGAGTTTATCGGTTAATGGTATATCATTTTTGTCGATCTTTCGTAAAAAATCTTTAAAGTCCAATATATCCGTTATTATGCAAGATACGAAAAAAAATTATATACATTAATTATAGGGTGTCTTGAGCTACATCTTGAAAAAATATGTCTACAATTACAGGATGGCCCATCAGTCGTTGGTGATTCAAATTTTCTTTTTTACTGAATTTTCTTAAAGAAATTCACTAATGGGGTGATCCGTGTTTATATATATATATATATATATATATATATATATATATATATATATATATATATATATATATATATATATATATATATATATATATATCGTATCGATAACTCAAAAAATAATGGACCGATCTTTATTAAATTTGGTGAGTACCTTCCTTTTACAAGTGGCTTGGATAAGTTCGTTATACAGGAAAATCGGACCAGCTTTTCCCGAAAAATGTTGTGTTTTCTTTCTAAAAAAAATTCATATATCTGGAAGCAACAAAGTGAGGATAACCCAATTTGGTAAGCTTATTTGTATTATAAATAGTGAAACATGTACCAAAATTTAGGTCTATAAGTGTAAGGACAAAAAAGTTACGGGCAGCTAAAGAAAAAAAATTTGGAGTTTTCCTTGAGAAACATCAAACTCGCAAATTAAAATGTCAAAATTGGCACTGTTTAGGCAAAGAACGTGAAACAAATACGGATTGTAAAAAGAAAATGTTGCAAGAAGGGTGTTCTGCGAACACTTAAGTTTCAGATTCAACCGTCATTACCCTTAATTTTACTAAAATATTTACATAAAATTCATTTCGATAGACCCTTTCTCTGATGCTTTGGCTATCGGTTTAGTTAAGTTGATGCTTTCGCTGTAGGTTTAGTGAAGCTTATGGTTTAACGGTCTATAATCTTTAGCTAATTTTCGTAGAACAAATTCGTTACTGCATTTTAGCATTTTTTATCAAAATATGATGCATGTTTGTAAGAAAAAAATCTGGACGCAGTAAGTGCGTTTTGGTAGCAAATTTTCATTAAATCCTTCAAATTTCAATAACTCAATTTGCTATTAACGTAAGTTTTGTTGGTTAGGAAACCAACATTAAACTTTATTTTCGGAAAATTTTTGTTTGAACGCAGCAAGGGCGTTTTGGTTGCGAATTTTCATTAAATGTTTTAAATTTCATTAACTCAATTTGCTATTAACCTCAGGTTCATTGGCTAGGAGACCAGTTTTCTCGGAAACATTTAAAGTTTATTTTTCGAAAATTTTTGTACATTTTCAAATAATTATTTTGATAAAATATGTTACATTGTTCCTACTATATAGGTTTTACCGGTAACCAAATTGATGCCTGCTCGCATTAGAGCGATATATTTGTAATTAAAAACATTTTTATGAAAATTCACTTCCTTAACGCACTTGCTGCGCCCAAAGTTTTACTTAATTAGCACGATTTAAAACATTTCAATTCATTGCTTGTGACCTGAGAACAATAACACCAACAACGCCACAAAAGTAGTTTTCGAGTAATATGAAAAAAACGTTTAATTCCTATAATTTGATAAATATCATTTTCGCTTTTTTTACAGTATCATCGAATCAGTTAGCTATTTTAGGCACCTAGTTCATTTCAATATATTCATCAATTTTAACTCAAAAAAATAGAAACCGTTGGAGTTATCCCTTTTTTTGCCCCAAAAAAAATTTTTTTTTGGTAGAGTACATCAAAAAACAAAAATGATTCATGTTCTGAATAATCTTTATTGAATAAATTTGACGGTAACATAAAATTAATGAATTTACTGAGCAGAAACTAAAGTAGTAGGGAATAAAACTAAAATAATGTATACTGATGAAATAAACAAACACAGAATACATCAAAAATATCTTGCTATTCATTAGCATCATAATCTATGATTTCGGTCTCACTATCCTGGGTGTTGTTGGAGTCTGATTTTAGCTGTTGATAATACCAAATGTCATTCTGAGGTACATATTTAAGCTAACTTCATAACATTTTCATATTTTGCGTTCTTAACAGGTAGTTTGTTACAATAAGTTGGTAAAGTTTCGTCCAATGCGGGCAGTACAGCTGACTTTTGGATTGCGAAACTTACGAACATCATGATATTAGTAGACTTACTGCACTGTACTCGTTTAAAATGAGGCTTTAGGGGTTCAACAAAAATTTTACTTTGATCTTGAGTGACCCTTATAATAGAAAATGAACGTGAAGACTTGGCCATTATTTGCATATACTCCTGAGGAACGTATACTCTTTCAACTTTTCTTATTGATTTCTCAAGTACCCCAAAGCAGCGATCACAAGGGAGGAAACTATGCCCTGGCTCTGGGAATCTATGAGTAATTTTTTTAATCGGCCCGATTATACTAATGTATGAAGAAACTGTACTATTGTATGGTTCTTATTTTGAGCACAACAGTTATCCGAGAATAAGTATAAAGTATAAAGTATCGACATCTTTATGAAGAACATTCTCAATATAGTGTAGTAAGAAGCTAATGGCTTCGTTGGGAGTTTTTCTGCCCTCAGTTTCATCGTAAACGTAAAAGTGACCAATACCATTTTTCCCAGAGTGACTGCAGAAGTTGAAAAGCCATAACTGTCTTAAATAAAATGCATTCCATGATGGAACTCTTGACAAGGGAATATTTTGCTGATAATCAAACGATAGTACCTCAATGTTGCTATTTTCCTTAGCAAGCGCAGTTTTCTGGGACAGATCCTCAAAAAACGATTGCGCTTTTCTATGATGCAATTCTTTCTCAGTTTTTATTTGCTTGAGACGCTTATCTGAGAGTGATTTAGATTTAGATTCATTTTCCAACTGATCACAAACTTGACAAGTATCAGTTCTTGGATTGCCAAATTTAAGCTTAAAATTAGCTTTTAATTATCGGAAATAAAAGTTGTAAGTTACTTTTGGTTTGAAATCTGCTGTCTTCTCTTTCCTCTCCTCTAATAATATTTTCATGTCAGGATCGAATTTTTCGATAAATAACTCATACATGTTTTTAACGTTTAGGTCACGATGCAGGTAACAAGTTTTGTGGTTTTTATTTCTGCTATATTGTGAAGCGCGTCTTGGAAGACTGTTGATGTGAAGATTGACTTGTTCAATGATTTCTTCTGGTATTGAATTCGATCGATTATGATGCTTTCCTCGACGCTCATTAGGTTACGTTATTTCATTTGAAATAGATAAATGTTTTGCTAGAAGTTCCACTCTCTTTTTATAAATGCCATGAATGGCGCAAAATGCCTTTTTACAAACATCTACAACAATATTTCCAATTCGAATTCTATATTTATATACAGCAGCGCGAGGTTTGCCGAGATTATTTTTTGGACGAGAACGAACCGGAGTATGAGACGTGATATTACCAAGCAGATAAGAGTCTTGTGCAATTTTATCACCGATACCATTAAATTTTAATAAAATATCAATGCGCATATTATCAATTTTTCCAAAACATTTTTTTTACAACAGCAATCTACTCCCAGAACTCTAGCTGCTTTTGGTTGATTTTTATAGTCAGTATGCACCAAGCCTGATGCCAGCTTTATTTTCCCAACATTCCTTTTCCAGTTAAGTTCATTTCTTGATTTCCGTTTCTTTATTCCGGATGTACACGGATTCAAAATGGCAGTAACCTCACTTTCTGTATCACTATTATTAATCTCACATTTTTCGCTAGGTTCATATTTATCTGAGGAACCAGCACTAAAAGGCTCACTTTCTACTTCACTTGTATCACTCATAGTTGCCTTTATTCGCAGAAAATTTACACTAAAACCCTTCAATTTTAACAAACACACAAATTCATAGAAACACGTGTTGTATGCCTACGTAAAATAGCGCAACAATGCAAAATATATGGTATTGTTGTCAACCGAATACTAAAATTGATTGGTGCAAAAAGGAGATAAATCCGGAGAAGTCTCATTCTTGCTCCAAGCAATACTAGGGGATAAGTACTTAAAACGGTCTAGAAGGTGGTGTATATCACGGAATCACGTCGTTTTTGCACCAAACGATGCAGATTTTTTTTGTACACAATTTAGTAGAAAAAGGTCATTTTCCAAAAAAATTGAGTTACTCCTTCTTTGCAGCAAGGTCTTCAATTGTCTTAGTTAGCTATATTCTTAGCATTTGAATATGAGATATAATCAGTCAAAAATAAATAAGATTATCTCACATTGATCTAATATTTAAATCCAGTCATTTAATTCATTTTGTTTCGTATGTATATTGTTTTAGCAATTATGCAAGTATACCAAGAATACTGTTTAGTTTTACCGCGCGGTTTTAAGTTGTAGGAGTGGAGTTCTGGATGTCGCAAGAGTGTGACATAAATACAGTGTATTGTGTGCATGTCCAACCTTTTGAAAAAGGGTACCTACAACACTCAAGACCTGGACACATGCTATTCGTTCGTCAACTTCGAAGATCATGACACCTTGAATAGTTATTTGCTTCAGAGTGCAACACTAATGATTCGTATTCGACCCGCGTGCATTCGTAACGTGAGTGCCATGGTTTAGGTATGTTTAGCCTGTTTATTCGTTAGCTTCGAGAGCTCCATATATTCGTTATTCGTTCCAAGTGATTGCATCAAGTGCAACACTAATAATTCGTATTCAACTACGCGCTTTATTATTACACTTGCCGCCTATATTAATGTACAGAGTGATTTATTTAAGTGTTTCACCCCTGTAATTTATTTATTATTAGAGATATCAAAAAAAAATATCCAACGCAATCTGAAAAACTATTATGCGATGAGTTAAAATATTGCGACAGAAAAACAATTGCACATTGGCTTCATAGAAATCCGTGGCCAACGTTGATTTTCTTAAATGGGACGATAAGCCTCAGATACTACAGTCGATGCAGAATCAAAATCTGCGTACAACAATGCCACACTCGCCTTTCTGAGTCGAGCCGTTTCGAAGACAGGACGTCACAAAATTTCAAAATGTTGGTGATTTATTTAAGTGTCTCACCCCTTTAATTTTTTTATTATCAGAGATAGCAAAAAAAATTAACCCCATCTGACAAACTATCATGCGGTGAGTTAAAATATTGTGACAGAAAAACAATTGCACATCGCGTTCATAGAAATCCGTGGCCAACGTTGATTTTCTTAAATGGAACGATAGGCCTCGACACATACAGTCGATGCAAAATTGAAATATGCGTACGACGATGCCACGCTCGCATTTTTGAGTCGACGGCAGGTCAGGATAGATTTTTATGTTTAACTGCCAGAAGGCAGCCTACAATTACAGCAACTGAATTGGTTACAACTCTGGAAAGGGTGAATAATCTAACCATTAGCCGAGATACTGTAAAAAATCGTCTTCACGAAGCAAACCTCTCTAGTAGACGTCCACTCTTATGTTCACCTATTTCCACAGGCAATCGCGGTGCAAGATTGGATGGGTGTCAAAATTATCTGAATTGGACTGCAGATAACTGGGTTGCAGTTTTATTCACAGACAAATCTAGGTCTGATTTCCACCCGGATTCACGTCGAATAAGGGTGTGGAGACGATCTGGAAATGTGGAACGTTTAAGACATATTCAGGAAGTGTACACATACAGAGGTGGTACAATAATGGCACGAGGAGGAATAATTATTGGCGGCAGAACCGAACACCTTTTTCCAAATCGTTTCCTAACAGCTCAGCTCTATCTGGATAGCATTCTTCAACCCATCGTGCATCTATTTGCAGGCGCTGTTGGTCAAAACTTCCGCCTAATGCATGATAACGCCCGTCCACATGCCGCATGCAGCGTAACCAACTGGGTGGATAACGCGGGAATTGAAGTTTTAGCATGGCCAGCACAATCCCCGAGCCTGAATCCGATAGAGCATGTCTGGGATATGCGTCAACGAAGAATTACTCCACATAGGGCAACACTCACAATGTATTTACAATCCCAGGAGCTTCTGAGAGCAGCGTGGGCTCGTTTACCACAAGGAGATCTTGGCAATCTCATTTTGTCTATGAGGAATAGATGTAGAGCTGTAATTACTCAACATGACGGTCATAATCCGTATTATACTTTTTCTCACATGCTCGGAAGTTTTTGAGAAATTCTTTAAATAGTGGCTTTCAGTATATATATATATATATATATATATATATATATATATATATATATATATATATATATATATATATATATATATATATATATATATATATATACAGTGTGTAAAAGCCAAATCGAATAAATTCATTATTTCGGTTACTGTACATTATTATAAAAAATCCCGAAATACTTCAAATTTAAACTATAAATTGACATTTTTCAACGTGAAAATGCGATCCCTACCCTCAACCTCCTTCGAATGACAGTTACAACTCCCCATTTTTTAAAGGGGAAGTATAGGCTGGTGATATGTCGTTTGAAAGGTCTGTTCATTCTCTATTCAAAAATGTTATCGCTTTCATGTTTATTGCAACAATTATGTGTGTGTGTGTTTTGTTTCTTTAACGTCGGCCTATTTCCGCGACTATGGCCAATCACCGACGCCAGGGCGCAGTTTCACCTCACTATCCTGGAAATTTTGCCGAACCCCTGCCTTTCTGTAAGGAGGGTAGGAATCTTTAACGTGCCCAACATCGCATGGACACGGGACCGACGGCTTTACGCCCCCTCTGAAGGGCGGAACATGCAGACATTCAGCTTGCTCAAATACAATGCCAGAACCTCGGTTGATGTTAATATTACAGTTTGTACTCAAAAAGTGAAAGGAGTACCCTGGGATCGAACCCAGTACCCTTCGGTTCAGAGGCACACGTTCTTACCCCTGAACCACCGAGGTCATATTCGCAACAATTAGGATAGTATAAAATAAAATCATGTGGTTACCGAAATTCGCTATAAAATACTCAGAACTTATTACAATATTGTAATTAGTATACTCAAAACTTATTTCCCGTTTAGGTCGAAGATAAGAAAGTAAGCAAAATCCATAGTAATGTACTGTTTACACTGTATCCATTACAAAATATATTAAAGACTTTCCGAGGCAATATTAGTTTGTTTAAAACGCCTAAGCAAATTGTTTTGTAATTATAAGTTGTCATTTAAATTGTTAGTGTTATTATTTTAGTTTGAATTTCGTTAACTTCAATTCTGAAAAATGGTTAGATTAACGGAAATGCATAAAATAATAGTTATACAAATGATTGGTTACGGAGATAAAACCCGAACACAACATGAAGTAACTCGCCTGTGTCACGAGGAATTTCCTGATTTACCGCCTATATCCCAAGGAAGAGATAGTAAAATAGAGAAGCAGTTTCGCGAGTTTGGTCATGTAAGGCAGATAGAAAAGCAGCCAATGCACTGAGTGATGAAATCAAATTAGATGTGATGCTTGAATTTGTGGAAAACCCACACACATCGGCTAGACAGCCATCCGCTACATTTAATGTTAGCCATGCATCGATAGTTAACATATTAAAAGAAAATAAAATGCATCCCTATAAAATGATACCTACTCAGGAGCACATGGAAGACGATTATGATGGGAGAACTTATTTTGTAAGCGAATGATGGACATGTAGGATAAAAATATTATCCAATTAGAAGACGTTATGTTTTCTGATGAGTGCACTTTTTCACTTAACGGCAAAATTGTCGCTACTGGGCAACGACAAATTCTCACTGGATGAGAAAAGAACACACGCAATACGCTCAGAAGGATGTTTGTGCAGGCATTGTTGGGGACCATATCATTGGTCTCCTTTTCATTGAGGGTAACTTGAATGGCGATAATTATTTGGCACTACTTCAAAATGATGTCATTCCAACTTTGGCAAATTTAGATCCTGATCCAGGAAACCCTCAAGTTTCAGTGAATACGATATGGTTTCAGCAGGATGGAGCACCACCACATTACCAACTCAATGTCCGGCAGTACCTCGATGCAATATTTCTCAACCGGTGGATAGGGAGGCGAGGATCGATAGAATGGCCAGCGCGATCACCTGATCTTACCTTATTAGATTTCTTTTTATGGGGATATGTGAAGAGCATTGTGTACAAAACTAAAGCTTTTGATTTAAATGACTTAAAAGAACGAATAACGCTTGCGATTAGGTCGATCACGCCTAATATGTTAAATAATGATAGAAGGCAGTTTTATTTATAATTAGGATGTTGCCAAGAAGTTCGCGGTGAATAGTTTGAACATCTACTTCAATAACATTCATAGTTGTTTTTAGTGTTTTACATTTTATTACATTTTAGTTTTTTGTGTGTATTGTAGCGAATTTTGGTAACCACATGATTTTATTTTATTCTATCTTAATTGTTGCAATGAACTTGAAAACGATAATGATAATGAATATAGAATCAACAGACATTTCAAACGGTATATCACAAGCCTATACTTCCCCTTTAAAAAAATGTGGGGTTGTACCAGTCATTCGAAGGGGGTTGAAGGTAGGGATCGCATTTTCACGTTGAAAAATGTCAATTTAAATATGACGTGCTTCGGGATGTTTTATAAGAATGTACAGTAATTGAAATAAATGAATTTATTCCATTTGGCTTTTACACACTGTATATATATATATATATATATATATATATATATATATATATATATATATATATATATATATATATATATATATATATATATATATATATATATATATATTAATAATCTTCTAGGTTTTTTGAATAAAACATTTCATTTTATGTATCATTAAACACTTACTTATACCATACAGTTTTTGTTTTCTTTTTAAATCATATCAAGAAAAAAATACGTGCATTTCGAAAAATATCCCTAGACATTTTCGATGTGTGTATTTGAACCTAGAACTACAAACAAAGATCTCCCACAGGGAGCAAACTAAGCCCACGTCTATACATCATATACACCTTATATATTGACAATTCTATAAAAAAATACCGGGAATAAGTATACTCCAGTACGCAGACGCTATTTGCATGTACACCAGTAACTCGCACTGAAAAATGTGTAGAATGAATTAAATATAGTTTTAGGAAATTGTCAAAATGGTGCTTCCACAATCGTTTATCAGTTTCAGATTTAATGTCAGAAATGTATGTGTTTTCGAGAAAAAGAAACATTGAGTGTACTTATATAGATATGGACAAGTCAAAAAAAAAACTGGACGCAGCAAGTGCGTTATAGTAGCGAATTTTCATAAGAATTGTACAGTATTATTATACATGTTAGTAAATTTAATACTTTAAACTTACGCAGACCTTGAAGATCGATTTTAGAGGTCCTAGTACGCGCACATTTGAAGAATTATTTCGAAAGTGTTAGCATCGATATCTCTATTAACAAAAAATCTTGCGTTCTAACTTCTTTTGAGAAAAATGTCCAAAACTAAATTTTCTATGAAGCTAAAGAATTAAATTTTGCTATATCTGTTAATAGCGTAAGTCTCTTTAAAAGAAACTTGGTATTACAAATTTCATTAAAGTTCCAGAAGGAAACTTAATTCATATTTAGAAAAGTAAAGTGTCTGCCAAATTATAAACGTAGCAGTTATTTTTCCTTATTAATCGCCAGGATGATTCCGTTTTAGTCAACCTAATCAAACCAGTTTCTTCAATATCAACAATAACACAATTAGAATTTTAGACTCAAAGGTGACAAACTTATTTAGGCATTTTAAACAAAAATGAGATTTTGTTCAAAACGTATGAAATCTGTGCACTATTGTTTCTCCAAATGTCAAAATTAAACCTAAAAAAACATGCATTCATCAAGCTGGATTCGATCGTGTTTTATTTGCGTGATACCTTGATCGGCTTCAATTATATTCAAAGGATAGGTAATTAATTACAGAATTAGTAGAAATAACATTGAAACACATCCCATGACTATATATATATATATATATATATATATATATATATATATATATATATATATATATATATATATATATATATATATAAACATATATTGGAAGGCTGGCTACCATAGCCCTATTACTTTATAGGTGTATTTTCGTTACAATTAGTATGCCGTACTGAAGAGCTCTAATTAGAGCGAAACCGGTCTACGGTTCTAATTGTGGCGAGAATACACCTAGCCTTACATACTTTGTCCCTATATTAGGGTAGAAATGGGCCAGGGCTGACAATTTACTAAATTGTTAGTTGGTTTAATACAGTCTCTATTTTTTAACAATTTGTGTTATTTGGAGCTGGCGTGAGAACATACTACTTTGTTCCGCAACTAGGTGGCGGAACGTTACTTCATGTCTACCACTCAGTGTTGGAAGGCTGGCTACCATAGCCGTATTACTTTATAGGTGTATTTTCGCTACAATTAGTATGCCGCACAGTGGCTTAGAGGCGGAAAAAATATATATTTATTATATACGTCATATCAGCCATATTGTTATATTTTGGTGTTCTTAGAGAGTGAATGTGATTTATTTTAGCTATTATATTTGAAATCACTTTCAGTTGACATAACTTTATGTTTTCAAAGTTACCCAAAAATCGTATTAAAAAAAATCTGGAAAATTGCTTTTAAGTTCAACGTTTAAGTTTTTTATAAGAAACTACTTAATGGGTTTCAGTATTTTTACTAAGTAGGGACTTTACTTCATAAAAATATAATAAATTATAAAAAGTTATCTAAAAGAGTCATGCCAAATTTTGCAAGGTTTGACTTTTTTTAGGTCTCATTAGGTTTTAGAATTTTAACTACCTACATGTTCTGACCACTTAAATTATTTTCTCTGTACTTTGACCTAAGTGATAAGGCGGAAATCAGCTGCGGATATCTGCGGATAAATACATAGTTGGCAGTGGTTCTTGTTGCTGTAGCAGTGGACTTTATAACAAAATCATAACTGACTTGGTATTTCATCCTGTATAACAATAAGCATGGAAATTTGACTTATCCTGTATATATAACCTTAAAAGGATTAAGTACTTGTTCTGTGGGAAAAAGCAATTGATAACATCTTTAGATGTCAATTTAGAGCTTTCATAAGAAGATCTGAATTGAGGCTGTCTAGTACTTGATATTTCTTTTTTCTTAACATTTTTAGATGGAAGATTTAAAATATATTATATGCCAAAATATACGTATTACCATTACCATTTGCAAAAACCAACAACATATAAATGAAATATTCGAACATTTTTTGATACAGGATTTTTTCCGAAAAATGCCGATTCTGACCCGCTGTGTGCCGTACTGAAGAGCTCTATTTAGAGCGAAACCGGTCTACGGTTCTAATTGTCACGAAGACACATCTAACCTTTAATAATAGGTGTTGAGTACGCAGATCAGAGATGATGATGTGATTAAAGACGAAAGTGGTAACAAATTAAAACACTAAAGTTAGGTCATTTAAACTATAGCTGTGTATTATATTATATGCGAGTACATATGTATACAGGGTGGTCCTCCGGGAGGTCCCACGATCGATTGCGGGAAAACTATCAACAGGAAAAACCTGAAAATTGGATATTACACTAAAGTCGTTGGGGGCCACAGGTTAAAAATATTTTCAAGATGACGGCACTTCCGATTATACCGAAAGTAATGTCGATTCGCTTATTTTAAATGGAACACCCTGTATTTTATTGCAGTTTCGGATTTTACAATGAATTCTAAACACTTTTTGTAAATAAAGTTCTATACCTATTATCAACCGTCCAGAAGATATTTAGACTTAAAATAAAATTTGACATTTACGGCCAGTCATAAAGATACCGATATTTTTATAATAATAACATATTTCGTTACGATTTTTAGAATTATCTTGAAAGATATTTCACTTCATCTATTTCCACATCGAGACTAACGATAGAGTATACAGAGTGTCCAAAAAAAATCTTGAATTTTGCAATGAAAAATTGAACAAATCTCGCGATTTTCAAATTTGAACCCCCCTTTTTTATAACAGTATCGTGTTAAACTTAAAAAATCACTGATACTTTGTATGTAATTACCTATACCTAAATCAAACGGTTTTCATTTTATTTTGAAAAAACTCATTTCAAGCCCTGATATTTTGATAAATTTCCTACCATAACCGTTATCCATGGAAAATAAATTGCCTAATGTGTTTCTATGGAAACTTTGACAGTTTGTTGATTAACTAGCTAATAATGGCATGGGTAAATTACACAAACGAAGATTATCTAAATTTGTTTACTATCTATGGAGAATGTAATAAAGTAATTTCGCGAACGTGTGATACATTTGCTGATAGATATCCAGATAAACAGAAACCGTCACGTAAAACCGTAAAACGAATAGTAGACAATTTCAAAAACTGCGGATCGGTCAAGAAAAAGGTGCAGATGGCTAAACCCGTTGTTGACAACGAACAAATTCAGACAGCAATTTTGGGATATTTTGCCGCATACCCTACAAAGTCAACGAGGCAAGTAGCACTGGAGTCAGGATTGACCAAAACCCCCGTTCTGCAAATTTTACGAAAACATAAGTTTCATACTTATGCTTGTTCAGTTGTGCAACATTTAAAGGACACTGATTTTTCAAGAAGGGTGGAGTTCTGTGAATTTATTTTAATGCGATTCCAAGAAAACGAGCTGTTTTTAGATAACATCATATGGACGGATGAAGCAAAATTTTCAAAGAATGAACTTTTAAATCGTCGTAATTCTCACTATTGGAGTGACACCAATGTTCATCCTTCTAGGGAAGGACATTTTCGGGAAAGCTGGCAGTTTAATGTTTATTGGGCTATAAGGAATGACGGCGTTGTTGCCCTAGAAATATACGACGATAATTTGAATGGTGAGAATTAATCGGAATTTCATAAAATACTTTGTGTAAACTCTATTTATTTACTTGTAGGTAAGCGTTATTTGGAAATTTTGCAAAATTCGGAAGTAACTTATTTGGACAACCTTTCATTGAATGAATATAGGCAAATATTTTACCAACATGATGGGGCCTCTCCTCATAATGGCCACCTGGTTAACAATCCTTTACAATCTCTATTTGCTGATTAATGGAATGCCAACAATGGGCCAGACCTTTGGCCGCCTCAATCGCCTGACTTATCTGTTCTTGATTTTTTTATATGGGGTACTATAAAAAATAAAATCTACAACACTGCAGTTTCTACTAAAGAAGATTGCGTGCAGCGGGTTCGAGAATCATTTCGTGAATTGGATCCGGACTCAATAAAAAGGGCCACACATGAGGGATTGACACGTAGGTGTGAAAAATATCTTGACGCCAGAGGTCATCAATTTGAGCACTTAGGACGTTAATTTTTGTTTCATTTTATTCAGTCCATGTTGTGTGTGAATTGTTTTTTTTTTAATTTTCTATTATCTGTTTGATGGTTTTATATAAGGTTATATGGCAAGATACCTAAAAATTGCTGTCCCGATTTGTTTGTTGTCAACAACGGGTTTAGCCCTCTGCACCTTTTTCTTGACAGCTCCGCAGTTTTTGAATTTGTGTACTATTCATTTGACGGTTTCATGTGACGGTTTCTGTTTATCTGGATATCTATCAGCAAATGTATCACACGTTCGCGAAATTACTTTATTACATTGTCCATAAATAGTAAATAAAATTTAAATAATCTTCGTGTGTATAATTAAACCATGCCATTATTAGCTAGTTAATCAACAAACTGTCAAAGTTTCCATAGAAACACACTCGGCAATTTATTTTCCATGGCTAACGCTTATGGTAGGAAATTTATCAAAATATCAGGGTTTGAAATGAGTTTTTTCAAAATAAAATGAAAACCGTTCGATTTAGGGATAGGTAATTACATATAAAGTATCAGTGATTTTTTGAGCTTAACACGATAGTGTTATAAAAAAGGGGGTTCCAATCTGAAAATCGCGAGATTTTTGCAATTTCTCATTGCAAACTTCAAGAATTTTTTTGGACACTCCGTATACTCTATCGTTAGTCTAGATGTGGAAATAGATGAAGTGAAATATCTTTCAAGATAATTCTAAAAATCGTAACGAAATATGTTATTATTATAAAAATATCGGTATCTTTATGACTGGCCGTAAATGTCAAATTTTATCTTAAAGTCTAAATATCTTCTGGACGGTTGATGATAGGTATAGAACATTATTCACAAGAAGTATCCAGAATTTATTGTAGAATCCGAAACTGCAATAAAATACAGGATTCTCCATTTAAAATAAGCGAATCGACATCTACTTCCGGTATAACCGGAAGTGCCGACATCTTGAAAATATGTTTAACCTGTGGCCCTCAACGACTTTAGTGTAATATCCAATTTTCAGGTTTTTACTATTGATAGTCTTCCCGCAATCGATCGTGGGACCTCCCGGAGGACCACCCTGTATAGTATTTGTTATTGGGGGAGTTTAGAGCTAATCGCTCTAAAATGGGTACGACACACACATCTGTTTATACATATATATGAAACATACATTAAAAAACTTTATTTAAGTATAGCGTGTAACTTTTTAGATTAAAATAGGACAGTTCTCAAACGTGATACAATCAAACAAATCGTTTGCATAAGCGTTGAGGTAGAAAAATGTGTTCCTGGCATGGGAGACAAGAAGTAGAAAATAATGTAGACATTTGTAAAGCGAGTCCCGTCCCGTCACATTTACAATTCAACCTGACAGACGTTAGGCCGAAGAATACATTAATCTGATTTGAAATTCGAAACGGGGAAGCTTTTTAAACTGGCGTCACAACTGAACTAATCGAGTTAATGAACTGTAATCTGGAATTAACGGATTTGCTATGCCAAGTTTATAACTGTTTTAACAGCGCGTATATACACTTAAAATGAGAATCCTTTGTGTTCTCGCACATGATACCGGCTCATGTTTTATTACATCTAGTAAATGTTTCAGCCTAAATCTAATGAATTAGAAATATTTTATTTTAGGTTTGCTCGTTATTTACACTTTTTATAATGCAAACAAGATTTCTGTTGTAATAATCTATAGTACAATAATTAGAGCGATATAAATCTTCGGCTACCCATTTTTGTACCGCGTAGCATTACCCCATTAAAACTCAGGAATTTATCAAATATCTAGTAATAATTCCATTATAGTCTAATATCCGGCTGCAAAATTGGTACATTAATAATCTAGATTATCAAGATTTAATTTTTAAGTATTTTTACAACTAGGAGAAGTCACTTTTCATCAGGTGCCAATTAAAAATTACCCGCCAGTATTATTAATTAAAATATAATTAATTTACTTTTAGAGAAACATTTCGTTAACATCTTACGGAAATAAAACCTACACAACTTCACAACAGTGTATTTAAAATATCTGAAACGTCATAGTTGCTGCTGATTGCTTAACCGCTACCTCTACGCAGCCAGGTGTAAACAGGTATAATTTTATTAAAACTTTTCGTTCTTAACGTACACTCATTTCATTTATACCACATTAAAGCTCATTTTTTTCTGTAGTTAATGATATAAAGGTGCCTATATAAAAAAACGCAAATCAAAGTTTCCTACCCTAAAATATGCTAGGTATGAAAAATAAAGTGACAGAGAGTGATCGCGCGACGCTACTTGTTAGACAAGGATGCTCAATGCCAGCTGAACGTATTTTTTGCGCATGCTCCGATAAGCATCTGAGTCCAGTCATTTTTATTACTACTTAGATCGTTGGTTGAGAACCCTATTTATCGGAGCATGCGCAATAGCTCAAAAAATACGTTCAGCTGGCATTGAGCATCCTTGTCTAACAAGTAGCGTCGCGCGATCACTCTCTGTCACTTTATTTTTCATACCTAGCATATTTTAGGGTAGGAAACTTTGATTTGCGTTTTTTTTTATATAGGCATCTTTATATCATTAACTACAGAAAAAAATGAGCTTTAATGTGGTATAAATGAAATGAGTGTACGTTAAGAACGAAAAGTTTTAATAAAATGATACCTGTTTACACCTGGCAGCGTAGAGGTAGCAGTTAAGCAATCAGCAGCAACTATGATGTTTCAGATATTTTAAATACACTGTTGTGAAGTTGTGTAGGTTTTATTTCCGTAAGATGTTAACGAAATGTTTCTCTAAAAGTAAATTAATTATATTTTAATTAATAATACTGGCGGGTAATTTTTAATTGGCACCTGATGAAAAGTGACTTCTCCTAGTTGTAAAAATACTTAAAAATTAAATCTTGATAATCTAGATTATTAATGTACTAATTTTGCAGCCGGATCCCGTACTATTATGGCGGTTAGCTAACGGAATTGATTTCATAGACTAAAAAAAGCGACAGATGATGAAGGACAACGGAGAAGGGTTGCTGACAAGCGACCGATACCCATCATCCTCCACCTGGGCGTCCAACAGACCAGGCAAAGTTCCTGAGGCCAATATATCATGTCCTTCCTACTAAAAACAATGGAAAAACAGCTCGACCGGCACATTAGGGGCGGTGTACTGGAAGCATATACCATACACAGCGGCCAATATGCACACAGAGCAGGAGTCTCAACAGAAGCGGCACTACACCAACTGGTGCTGAAACTGTAGAATACGCTGGAAAACAGGGAGGTGGCGCTGAAAGCCTTCCTAGACATAGAGGGGGCATTCAGAAACACCTTATCCGGATCGGTACTGGCAGCTGTCAGAAATCGGAAAATGGAGGAGACCTGCTGCAGGTGGATCGGTTCCATGCTCAGGGACAGCAAGGTGTTCAACGCACTGGTGGGAAGGACTCTGATGCCTAGTCCTGGGCGACCTGCTAGGGAGGCTCTCGGGAGGGGGGTATGAGGTACAGGGCTATGCGGACGACATTGTCATCATAGTCCGATGAAAGGTTACAAAGTCAGTGTGAGAGCGCATGCAGACAGCACTGAAATTAGTGGAAAGGTGGATGGTTGGACAAGGGCACGAGGTGCGCCCCGAGAAAGCAACCGTCATACCGTTTACGAGGAGTAGGAATTGGGAGAGCCACGGAACACTCACTCTATACGGTAGAAACATCCCAATGACCAGGGAGGTAAAATATTTTGGGGTCGTATTGGACTCTAAGCTAACCTGGAATGGTTACGATGAAAAAATACTGCGTAAGGCAGTTATGGCCCCAGCCGTCACTAGGCGGCTATATAGAAATACATGGGGACTAAGACATAGTATGGCCCACTGGCTGTACACAAGGGTGGTCAGACCATCGTTAACATACGCGGCACCGGTCTGGTGGCCTAAGGTGACACAATTAAGTGCCAAACAAAAACTAGTCAAGATCTAAAGGATGGCTTGCCTAGGCATCATATGGGCCAGAGCTTCAACCCCAACAGCTCCAATGGAGGTGTTGCTGGATCTGTCCCCCCCCCCCCCCACACACACACACACACTTAGTTATCATGGGGGAGGCCAGGCTAGGATTGTACAGACTAGCCTGCAATGATAGACTGCAGAACAACCGAGGTTGCAGGGGCCACTGCAAAATTCAGGAGATCGTTAAAGAGCCCATGCTTGAAATGAGGTCAGACTTCGCGAGCCCACGAATCGGCAGGAAAAACAATTTTACAGTGGGAATCCCCGCCCGCAAAGCATGTCGGGGGGAGGCGCCGAGCCTACTACGAGACGCGCTCGTCTAGTTCACGGACGGATCCGGCGGGGAGCGTGGGACGGGGCAGGCGTTTATTCGGAAGGACCGAGAGTAAGTCACAATATTTCCATCGGAGCTCTTGCAACGGTCTTTCAGGCCGAAATGTACGCCATCCTGCACTCCGTGCGAGAGAACAAGAGGAGGGGCTTCACTGACGAGCGGATCCTCATAGACACAGACAGCCAAGCAGCCCTTAAGGCCCTAGGTAGCCTACGGGTAAATTACAGGTTGGTAGGTGAATTCCGAGACGAGACGAGCGACCTGGCAGAATGAGGTCACCTTCATCTGGATGCC
This sequence comes from Tillus elongatus, assembly GCA_964006375.1. NCBI lineage: Eukaryota > Metazoa > Arthropoda > Insecta > Coleoptera > Cleridae > Tillus > Tillus elongatus. The sequence continues at coordinate 38,785,385 of OZ023262.1, forward strand.
GGGTCACTCGGGGTCAAAGGCAATGAAGAAGCTGACAGTCTCGCGAAGAGACGGTCAGCAGAACCATTTATGGGACTAGAACCAGGAACAAAATTACGACTAATTTATTAGGAGACCGTGGATTCAACACAATACACCACAAAATAAAACAGAACCGTTAAATTTCAGCTTTCACAGTGCAAAAATTGGTAGTTAATAAGAAACGATTAGTGGTACCAAGTACGTTTCAGATAAAAGACAAGATAAGAAATTTAAGACAAGAGTCAGTGAAGAATTTCAAAGCACATTATTTCGTTGTGTGCAAGTGAATGAAGAACATATTGAACGTTTATTTTAAGAAAAGGACGTTTTTATTAACTTTATTTTCAAAATTTGAATTTCAGGTTAAACTGTTTACTTTTAATATTCCGGTATTAGATTTCCATCCTGTATTAAAATATTAGACAATACATATGGGGTATCACCGCATTCATAAAAATGTGATACATCAAATTGTGATGAAAAAAATATAGGGTTGCTATTTAAAAAAAAATGAATAAAGTGGTGGGAGTTTAATTTTTTACCTATGATTATAAGATAATGTTCGACAAATTAAACTTCACGTGTCTCAGCGTTTTCCACTAAAACTATTTTTTGCTGAATAATGAATTTTATTCCTTAAGTGTGTTTCACACTGTATATAAATTGGTCTATAAATATTAACCCTTTTTGAATATATATATATATATATATATATATATATATATATATATATATATATATATATATATATATATATATATATATATATATATACATATATAACTAGGCCAATAAAATAAAAATTCTAGTCTAAACACTGTTGAATTGCTTTACCATCACCGCTGAATTTTTCTGACCCCTAGACGGTTTGTTTATGATTATATATAAATACAATATTTATTATTTGCTATAATACCCATTTAATAGTAGATTGTGTCACAAGTAAAGGAGTTACTTCCCTTCGACTCAAATCAAACAAGTAAAGTTTAACGCTGGCCCGGAATATGAGTTCTAGGAGAACTACTTTGCGCTCAGTCGGGGAAATTTTTTAGAACTCAAAAGCAAAGATCTACTGAGAACATTTTTCTACAAAAGTTTGCTAAAAATTAAAAAGTTCGGGACGCAGCAAGTGCGTTATAGTAGTGAATTTTTATTAAATTTTTCAAATTTGAATAACTCAACTTTCTAAAACTTAGAAAGTTGAATTTTGGTATTTAGTAAGACATTTCCCAAGGAAATATACTCATAAAATTTCATTGAAATAACTTTGTAATTGTCGGAGAAACGATTTTTTCCAAAAAAAAGAGGAAATTTTAATAACTCAATTTTCTATAAACTTGGAAAGTTGAATTTTGGTAAGTAGTAATACCTTACCTAAGACAACGTATCCACAAAATTTAATTAAAATATATTTGTAATGTTTTGAGAAAAAAAAAATCAAAAGGAAGCTCAAAATTTTTCGGGAAAGCCTTGTTCGATTTTTCTGGCTAACGAACTCATCCAAGCCATTAATAAAAGAAAGTCACTTGCCGAAATTCATGGAAATGGGTTAATTATTTTTTGAGTTATCGGTTGGATACATACATACATATATATATATATATATATATATATATATATATATATATATATATATATATATATGTATGTATGTATATATATATATATATATATATATGTATGTATATATATATATATATATATATATATATATATATATATATATATATATATATATATATATATATATATAAACATATAAAAATTGAAACTGACCCCGGATATGGGTTCTAGGGGTGCTAGTTCGCGCTCATTTGAAAAAAAAATTCCAAAGCCTCACCATCGATACCTCTCTATTAGTGCACTTTTTTTTAATAAAAATTTACTAAAAATAAGGTTGTAGCAGCACATAATAATGTTTAAGAGAATTTACTCACAAAATGCAGCATACAAACACTCTTCCTGCTTTAAAAATTTTCCAAATTTGATAAAATAACATTTTTGCAAGTAGTGAATGTATAAAGGTTTTATTTAATTCAATGTGCCGAAGTTTGAGAAGGGTCCATCGATCAGAGCTTTAGAATCTGCTTGACCTGCAACGTTAAGCTCCATCAAACAGTGCAAAGAACCTTGGGGTGGATAAAGAATAAGGGTTGAAAAGGAAATCAGAGTCAAAGGCGGGCAATGCTAAGGAAGGTTAGTGTGTAAGGCAAGGATCTGGAACAAAGTAACACACATGACGTAATCGTGAAGCGTCCATAGTGTTATCGTAACGTTTTCACCTGCTGACTCCTGCTACTTTCATTCTGCTTGTGTCTGTTTTTACTATTCGCAACCCCACTTTATTTCAGGGTCGATCAACTGAAATCTGACTTGAATACGAAGAGGCTCGTCACCTTTTACCCTAATTAGGGGATGTTTGAAGTCTACTCATGTCTGTTTGTATACAGCCTGCCCCAAATTCAATGCTCACCATTGCTATCTTAGAAACCGTTAGCTTAATTGGAGAATATTTTAGCAAATACTCATTTCTAATTCATAAGAAAATCATCTATTTACTATAATACCATATTTTAGTCATTTTTCGTAACAAAAAGCAGAATGGCCCCAAAAATCACAAAAATAATAACAGAGAGTTATGCGCTAAATACGTATTTCGACAACGAAGTTGTGTTCATCAGTACCTGTCGCTAAACTAACTGTATGGGTAAAATTATTCTATTTATATACCTAAACTATACACTAAAAATCTCGGGACGCAGCAAGTGCGTTATGGTAGCGAATTTTCTTTAAAATATTTTTAATAGCAAATGTCTTTCCTTGATGAAAGCAGGCATCAAACTTGGTAGCCTATATAGTAGAAACAATGTACCATCTTTCATTGAAATACATTTATTGTTTGAAAATATATAAACATTTTTCAAAAGTCTAGATGCAGCAAATGTGTTATGGAAGTGATGTTCCATAAAAATGTTTTTAATAGCAAATGCGAGCAGGCATCAATCTGATTACCGGTATAGCCTATGTGGTAGAAACAATGTACTAAATTTTATCAAAATTACTTATGGTTTGAAAATATACAAACATTTTCCGAAAATAAGCTTAAATGTTGGTTTTCATCCAACAAAGCTTACGTTAATAGGAAATTGAGTTATTGAAATTTGAAGGATTTAATAAAAATTCGGTAAATCTGCAGATTAGCACCCGAACGCTTTTCAACAAATTGTTTTCAGAAACATTACTAGGACCCTACCTGAAGGTTTCTGAAAACAGTTTTTTTTAAAACGTTCGGGAGCTAAACTGCAAATTTACCGAAAATTTGCTACCAAAACGCACTTACTGCGTCCAGATTTTTTTCTTACAAACGCATCATATTTTGATAAAAAATGCAAAAATGCATTAACGAATTTGTTCTACAAAAATTAGTTTTAAAAAAATTGTACACCCCTACTCACTCCTGGTCCCGTAACTTCCTTGGGGAGTGTGAACAAGAAATTTTTCTTGGGGTTTGTGGATCCAGGGGGGTGGGGCCCTAGAAAGGTTTCTGAAAACATTTTTTTGAAAAGCGTTCAGGACCTAAACTGCAAATTTATCGAAAATTCGCTACAAAACGCACTTACTGCGTCCAGATTTTTTTTTTACAAACGCATCATATTTCGACAAAAAATAGAAAAATGCATTCACGAATTTTTTCTACGAAATGTAGCTAAAAAAAAATTATGCACCCCTACTCACTCCTGGTCCCGTAACTTCCTTGGGGGGTGTGAACAAGAAATTTTTCTTGGGGTTTGTGGATTCAGGGGGGCCCTAGGCAGTTTTTTGAAAAGAGTTTGGAAGCTAAACTGCAAATTTACCGAAAATTCGCTACCAAAACGCACTTACTGCGTCCAGATTTTTTTCTTACAAACGCATCATATTTCGATAAAAAATGCAAAAATGCATTAACGAATTTGTTCTACAAAAATTAGCTAAAAAAATTATGCTTCCCTACTCACTCCTGGTCCCGTAGCTTCCTTGGGGAGTGTGAACAAGAAATTTTTCTTGGGGTTTGTGGATCCAGGGGGGGCAGGCAGGTTTCTGAAATCAGTTTTTTGAAAAGCGTTCGGGAGCTAATGCGCAAATTTACCGAAAATTCGCTACTAAAACGCACTTACTGCGTCCAGATTTTTTTCTTACAAACGCATCATATTTCGATAAAAAATGCAAAAATGCATAAACGAATTTGTTCTACAAAAATTAGCCAAAAAAATTATGCACCCCTACTCACTCCTGGTCCCGTAAATTCCTTGGGGAGTGTGAACAAGAAATTTTTCTTGGGGTTTGTGGATCGTGGGGGGGTGGAGGGACTAGGCAGGTTTCTGAAAACAGTGTTTTGAAAAGCGTTCGGCTGCTAAACTGCAAATTTACTGAAAATTCGCTACCAAAACGCACATACTGCGTCCAGATTTTTTTCTTATAAACGCATCATATTTCGATAAAAAGTGCAAAAATGCATTAACAAATTTGTTCCTCGATAATTAGCTAAAAAAATTATAGACCGTTAAACCATAAACTTCACTAAACCTGCAAATAAATATCCAAAAAGCCACCAAACTTAACTAAACGGACAGCCAAAGCATCAGAGAAAGGGTCTATTTGAAATGGATATTCTGGATATATTTTAGTAAAATGAAGGGCAATGACGGTTGAATCTGAAACTCAAGGGTTTGCAGAACACTCTCCTTGCAACATTTTCTTTTCACAAACGGTATTTGTTTTACATTCTTTGCCTAAACATTGCCAATTTTGACGTTTAATATAGCGAGTTTGACGTTTTGAGGAAAACTCTAAAATTTGTTGCTTTCACTGCCCATAACTTCTTTGTCTTTATAGCTAGAGACCTAACTTTTGGTAGAGAGTTCACTCTTTATAATACAAACACGCGTACCAAATTTGGTTGCCGTTACTTTGTTATTTCTGGAGATATGAATTTTTTTATAAACAAAACACAAAATTTTCCGGGAAAACCTGGTCCGATTTTCCTGGCTAACGAACTTATCCAAGCCACTTGCAAAAGGAAGGTACTTTGCAAATTTTATCAAGATCGGTCCATTATTTTTTGACTTATCGGTCGGATATATATATATAATAATAATAATAATAATAATAATACTTTATTTGCCAAGTTTACAAATTACAGATTATAATCATACATAGTCGATATTATCCTAAAGATTTATTAATCTTTGTGCATAAATTAATTAAAATTTGTGCGCACATTTTTTATTCAAGTCCTTCCATTTTTACCCAGAATAAAACTATCAATGTTTCTCTGTTACATCTAACATAAAAATACAAACTAAAATGCCTAAAAACTACCTAACCTACTTAATGCCTTACTAACCTACTTAGTCTATTTAAATTCCTATTCCCCTAAATTTTACTATATAACTCAGTTTACTATATATATATATATATATATATATATATATATATATATATATATATATATATATATATATATATATATATATATATATAACACAGATCTCCCCATAAGCGAATTTTTTTAAAAAAAATTCGCTAAAAAGTCGCAACAAGTGCGTTATGGTAGCGAATTTTCGTAAAAATGTTTTTAATGTCAAATATGTAGTTTCTAACCTTCGTCTGCATGACAGGGTACCTGCGTACCCATTCTGTTTTAAAAGTGATGTTTTTCTTTGTTAATGTTGATATTTATGCCTAAGGTGTTGTGACATTTCAGAATTCATCATAAAAAACCATTTTCTGCCAATATAGTATTTTTTAAAACTTTTGAAAATTATATAATGGACATTGAAATTTTTTATACTTCTCACATCAGGGGTACCCCAGTACCTACTAAAATACAAATTTATTTTGTTGCAAATCTTTAACTTTGAGGCACAGTAATAAAAAAAAATAACACTGTTTATTTGAAAAAGTATATTAATTTTATAATATTTTTTTATTACAATAATTCTTTTACAGTTTGCAATTGTAACATTTATTTATTTTCTCATAATGTTTGTCGCATATTGAGCGGCTACAAATGTCACACGATTTTCTGATTTTCTGTCTTTTTGTAGTAGCTCGACACACGTAACATTTACCTGTTACTTGAGGGCGTCTGGTTTTATCTCTGGTATGATTCTTTTCTACAACCGGCGGTGGCAGTTGGTATGCTAATGGACCTCCTAACATGCACTCAATATCCGATTTGGCACTAAAATGTTGTAACACCTTTGGTGATTTGGCTCTCAATTCTATGCTCAGTCTAGATAATTGCTTTCCATCTTCTTGAAGAAATTTTCCACGATATTTTTTGTTCTTCTGAAGATGGTTATTTTCAGTATAAATAAAATATGCTGCTAATCCTGCTATATCAAGCATGTTATAAAACATTGCAAGAGGTCAACGGTTTGTTCGACGTTTGACAGAGTAGTGCGACACCATCTTATCGATATTATCAACACCACCTTTCCCTGAATTGTAATAATGGATTATTTCAGGTTTATCCTTTGGACCAGATATATTTGCAGTGTCGTGCATTGTGGATAAGAGTATTACAGCTTTTCCCTGTTTTGGTACTTATGAAACCAGTCGGATATTATCCTCAGAAAATCAAAACGTAGAAGAATGTTCTTCCCTACTTTTATTTGGCAACATCTCTGGCGGTATATAAGTTTTTTTTTTAGCGTACCCACAACAGAAAGTTTCCATGACATTAGAAACCGTGTTAAGGGAAGTGTGGTGAAAAAATTATCCATCACAACATTTCTCCCACTATTTTTATAATGAATGCATAAATCTTTTACCACACGCTCACCTTGATTTTGTTCACGACCTTGCGATGATTTCCCTGTATGAATTTGCCCCCACAGGAGGGTAAGAATTAGCTGCATCGCACACCCACCAATTTTTTATACCATATTTGGCAGGTTTGGCAGGCATATACTGCGTGAACCTGGTCCTGCCTCTATACGGAAATAGTTCGTCTACCGTTAAGCATTCAGACGGTGTATAATTCAATTTCAAATGTTGCATCAATAGAAGCCAAAGTTCTGAGATAGCAGCTGCTTTATCAGTTTTCAATCTATCGGTTCTGGTATTCATATTGTCAAAACATACAAATCTTTGGATGGAAGAAAATCTGTAGACTGACATTGTCGTATGGTACAATGGGTAAGCATCACTTTTCCACAAGTCTCTCAGATTTTCTTTCTTAGTGTCGCACTCCAGCAGTAATCAGTATCCCGAGATAACCATCAAATTCTTTTTGTGTGGACGTTTCCAAATTTTTGGTGGTTTGTTGGAATGTTGTTTATTCCACTCCGCGTGGATGGTTTTGGCTTTGCGGTTTGTTTCTCGAATTATAATGTTGTACATTTCTGGAGTAAAAATGCGTGCGAAAGTTTCCCGAACTGAGAGGGAATTTGTTGTCCTCAAAGTTCTAGATTTTTTTCGCAAAATATTGGCCAGGTAGTTCTGTTTTTAGAACGCAAAACTAGGTCATCACAATTATCAACCTCAACCTCTAGCTGCTCATCTCCAGAATTGTCTTCCTCGCCAATTTCAATTTCATTCTCAGTGTCAAGCAAAACATCTTCTATGTCTGATTCTTCTGCTTGGTTATTTGTTAACTAAATACTATCGTACCGTGGGTGTCGACAAGGGGGAAAGGGGCAACTTGCTAATTCTGAACTTGAAGGTTTGAAGATTCGGAGGAAAAGGAAAAATATGTGCCGGCAAGGAATTCCACAACTTGGAAGTCCTGGGACAAGATGTTCTATGTCTGGTGACCTGGACAGTAAAAGGGTGCATTCTCTCTGTTCCCCTGGTAGATATGTTGGGGGCAGCAGGTGGAGGAACTATGGAAGAAAGCTCCTCTGAGCAGTGCCCGTGCAGATATCTATAAAAGAGAGAGACCATTAACATAACGTCGGTGGGTAAGGGATAACAGCCTTTGCGTGAGGGTAAGGTCAGAGACGTATAGCTCTATTCTGAATGGAGTTCAGGATAGCGAGTGTGGAAGCGGCAGCGGCACCCCAGATGTGGGAGCAGTATTCGAGGTTTGGCCTTATTTGTGAAGTATATAAGGTATAGAGATTAGCTGGTGAAAAGTATTTGCGAGCCCGGAAGAGGAAACCTAATTCCTTAGCAGCCGCTTCTGCAATTGATGTGACATGTTGGTGCCAATTGAGATTTCGAACCCCAGAAATGCCAACAAGTGAAAAGGACTCATTACTTTGAATAACTTGGTTGTTCATTGTGATGGGTTTAGGGCTGGTGTATCTCTTATGAGATAGAAAACAAGACTGAGATTTGGTGGGGTTGAATTGTACAAGATTTATGCCTGTCCTCTATGCAAATATCAATATCAGCGCTTCAAATCTAGCTGATATAATATTATATTTAGCATACACTTAACCAAAACATTATTCAAAAACTAAGGAAATATGAACAATTTCTCGACGTCACAACGTCTGGGTTAGATATATTTCCAAGCTAAAAGAGCAAGGCTATACTCCAGACTGAATTTATTTAGTGAAAGCCCATATCTCAGGCCATCTTCAGGGAAACAGAACAAAGCCCCTCAAGATGGCCTGAGATATGGGCCGAAACGCGTAGGGCTTTTACTAAACAAATTCAGTCTGGAGTATAGCCTTGCTCTTTTACCTTGGAAATATGGACAATTAACTTAGTATGTAATATTATATCATATATAAACCATTTATGTTTGCTTATAATTTATGATGCAAATATCAGCGTGTTGTGTCCTAAATTCGTTGTAACAAGCAGGTCAAAAGACAATTTCATTTCACAACTCCGACATAAAATGCATTCTAACACAGCGTTGTATACTTCACCTCACAAAGGGAGTAATTAGCCATTTAAATTAAATTTTGTCGGAGCACTCACATTTATTCTGTGTTAGTGAAATTTCATTCTGCGAAATAAAAATATATGCGTATACAGGTTGGAGAACTTTGAGCTTAGTTAATAGAGAACCAAAAGTCTGGGCGCAGCAAGAGCATTAAAGTACCTAGTGGATTTTCGTGAACATGTTTTTAACTAGATACAGAGTGGTCTAAGTGGTTCCAGAGTGGTTCAAGTTCAATATCTCTATTATTCAATAATAAAAAATATTTGAAAGAAAGTTGCAGGTGTTAACGTTAGCTACAAACTAAAATTATTTTTGCATATACCGGGTGTTGCATAAGTTAAGTACAACCCAAATTTCACTTTTTTAGATGGTACACTCTGTATCTTGTTTCATTTTTTATTTTCTCCTATTTTGCTGATTCATCCAGTGTATAGTTGTTGCGGTCTATACAGAGTCGTTCGAAAGTTATTGCCACTTTTCTAAAACATCAGAGGCACATTTGACGGTCTGTATATTCACTAATATGTCACATGCAACACTCTATCGTGCCAAAAATCTGAAAAAGTGTTCTTCTTTTAACTTCGATCAATACAGGAATAATTCCTTGAAAACAGTATACAGGGTGAGTAAAAACACTGGAGTCAAGTTTTCTCGAAAAATTTAAATAGAACACCCTGCATATTATAATCAATTTCGACACCTCAACAAATGTCCTTTCAAGTTCGTTTATACTTAGAACCAGTATTTACTGAGATATTGGGTTTTTTTTTTCAGAAAAAAGGTACCATTATACACAGGAACCAATTAGTGTATTATATCGTAACTATGGAAAATAAACAATGTATTGACTTACTTGCCAAACATTAATTTAAACTATCGAGTAGGTATTTTCTCGTATTTCATTATAACAAGGCGCTAAAATGAATTTCTCTCGACAAGAAATGATTGATATGGTTTATATGTTAGCAGAAAGTAACAAAAACTGTTTATATATCATAAACAGAATATATCATGAGAAATCGCTCAATAGAAGACAACCACACAGAATATATCATGAGAAATAGCTCAATAGAAGACAACCACACAGAAACGCTATTGAAAGACCAATGCGACGTTTTTACGAAATGGAAAGACAGGATACAAGAGAACCAAGCCTGTTTTAAACGAAGAGAAAGAGTTGATAAGTACACTTGGAGAACCCAAATCGCCACAACACTTATCTCATAGACCTGGCGATCGTTTCACTAACCAAGTTAGCGTCATCAAAGGATGAAAAATTCTAAATTAAAATCAACCGCTCTTTGTATTTATATCAAACCTAGGTAAAGAACTTGTCCAAAGTAAGTTATATTCGGTTACCATCGTTTGTCTATTGTGTAAATACTTAAACGGAACGAGGTCGAAGAACTCCTTTAGTCTTCTGGCTGACAAATTTACGATCCTTTATCTAATCTAAGGATAATGGGCTTAAAATGAAAGGTGCCGAGATATTTAAGGAAGCTTCACGTTCTTTAGATCTAGAAATTTCACTATATAAATATAGGATCAACTAAAGAATGCCGACATTAACATCTGGCGAACAGATCAATAACCGCCGCTTATCTTTTTTAAACAAGCCGAATGTTTGGCTTAATGTTAACTTTAACAAAGGATAACTAATTCAACTAAAATTCTACATAAAAACAAGTGTTTATATTGATTTTTAACTCTACGTAAAAACCCACATAAATATTGACATCTTAGATACAAATAAAGCGAAAGGGGGTCTTTAAGTCGATAACCAAAGGTAGAGCTTAGTATCGGTATAGACCGGCCGAGTTATTGACACTACTTTATTATTCTGCCAGACAAATCACGAGTGTCTGGCTGTTCAAATGCAAAGTGAAAAACCTCTGGACGCAGCAAGTGCGTTATGGTAGTGAATTTTCATAGAAATGATCTGGCACAAAATATTTTATTATAACTTTTTTTTCTTGTAACATAGAAAACTAAATTTTGATGTATAGTTTACTTTTTATATCGTTAATCTACCTACCAAATTTGGTTATCATGGATTTTTTATTTTTTAAGATAAAAATTTTTTTCAAATGAAAACATAAATTTTCCCGAAAACCTCGTTAGATTTGTCTGATTAACGAGCTTATCAAAGCCATTTACAAAAGGAAGGTACATGCCAAATTTTATCAAAATCGGCCCATTATTCTTTGAGATAAAATTTTTTTTCGAATGTAAACTCAAAATGTTTCCGGAAAACCTCGTCCGATTTTCCTGACTAACAAACTTGTCAAAGCCATTTATGAAAGGAAGGTACATGCCAAATTATATTAAAATCGGCTTATTACTTTTTGAGATAAGAATTTTTTTCGATTGAAAACTGAAAATTTTCCCGGAAAACCTCGTCCAATTTTCCTGACTAACGAACTTGTCCAAGCCATTTACAAAAGAAACGTACATGCCAAATTTTATCAAAATCGGCCCATTATTTTTTGAGTTATCGGTGTGATACATATATATATATATATATATATATATATATATATATATATATATATATATATATATATATATATATATATATATATATATATATATATATATATATATAAACATATAAAAATTGAAACTGACCCCGGATATGGGTTCTAGGGGTCCTAGTTCGCGCTCATTTGCAAAAATTTTTTCAAAATTCAAAAGTCGGGATCTCCCTATTAGTGAATTTTTTCTACGAAAATTCGCTAATAAAGGGCGTGAAATTAAAGGTGCCGCACGATGTAATGAAGTTTTGCTCTTAATCGACCTTGATATATAAATACTTTTGAGAGAATCGAGCATAGTTTGATGTCTAACATTTTTGACAAGTTTCAAATTTTCTTTGTCAATGTGGTGATTATTATCCCATATGTGTTGTGCCACACATGATTTGTCCATCGTACCATATCGTTAATGTGCGAGATGTTCACGAAATCTGGTGGCTATGTTTCTCTTGGTTTAACCCACGTATTTAAGATTGCAATCCTTGCAACTTATCTCGTAAATACCCGACATTTCAGTGGCTTTGTCTTTGTGTTTTGTATTACCCAACAAATTTGTTAAACTACTTTTAGTCGAAAAAGTCAAATGTAAATCGGCTTTCTTAAAAATACTTTCCAAACCCTTCGTGATACGTGGTTCATAAGGTAGACAAACAAATGTTTTCTCTATTCCTTCTTTCTTAAATGTCTTACATTTATCTTTTCTATCCTTACCATATATATATATATATATATATATATATATATATATATATATATATATATATATATATATATATATATATATATATATATATATATATATATATATATATATATAGGTATATTTTGTAATTTTCTTTCAGTGATTAAATCTAGGTATGGCATGTCGCAATACCTATATTAAGCCTTGATATATTAAAAATGTATAGCACCTCATCTAAAAATATAAATGTATTGTAACGTTTCCTTCTTTTTATTTTCTTTTCAACGTTTAGGTGAATTTTATGTATATGTGTTTGTGAGATTTTATGTATGGATGTGTCTGAAAAACTTAACAACATCACAATATATAAATATATATATATATATATATATATATATATATATATATATATATATATATTAAAACTGCCCGGATATCGGTTTTGTGTGTCTAGTTTGCGGGCAAATTAAAAATTAAAATCGTGCTCATTTTTTTACGAAAATTCTCTAGGGAGAACGGATAACTTTGTAATTTTAACTTGAGCGACAGGCAGAAAAAGTATATGATGTATATGTTATGGTAGGTTCAGTAGTTTATTAAAGAAGACCTAGCAAACCACAATAAAATATTTACACCATATTTTTCTAGAACGGCGAGACGTTTTTTGTTCTTTTGTTCCTAAACCAAGTAGTTGTCTGTATGAATAGTGATAGAAATTGTACACTCCAATATGAAAGGGCTAATGGATGTCTGACTCTATGTAATCTGGTCAATTGGTCCATTAGTCTGGATGTACACAGCGCTACAGATAGTATTCTGGATTTCACACAGATCCCAGAAGGCCAGAGATGTTAACTCACATTACACAAATGCCACTTTAAAAATAAAACGACCTAGATATTCCTGGACACATGAACATGTTATTTTGCTATGTAAATTTTTAGGAAGGTTTATCAGATTCTGCGCTGGCAAAAATGTTAGCAAATTTAACAAAGCAGGTAAAGCACGTACACTGGAAATGAATCATTAAAAGAGTATTAAATGTGTTTAAAAATCACACATCCTTTGTATGCGTTGTTGAACTGATTTCAGCAGTATTGTGTTTATTACCAAAAATGTATCAGCCTATTCTAATACCACATTTTTAGTGAATTCTTTAAAAAATCACAAATAGGAAGATAGTCACTTTTGAATTTTGAAAAAATTTCTTCAAATGACCGCGAACCTGGTCCCCTAGAACACATATCCGGGATTAGATTTAATTTATATATATATATATATATATATATATATATATATATATATATATATATATATATATTTATGTATGACGTCGATAACTTCAAAAATAATGTACCGATTTTAATAAAATTTGGTGTATACCTTCCTTCTCAAACCGGCTTGGACAAATTCGTTATCCAGGAAAATCGGACCATGTTGTACTGAAAAATGTTGTGTTTTTCTTAAGAAAGTTCTTATATCTGCGGAAATAACAAAGCCATAACAGCCAAAAATGAAGCATTTGATCAAAATTCGCTACCATAACGCACTTGCTGCGTCCATAATTTCTTTTCTCACAAACATGCATTATATTTCGATGGAAAATGCAAAAATGTAATAACATAAGACGTGTTTGATTAAAAAAAAGTGAATTTGTTTCACCAACGACTTATGGGCCAGCCTGTGATTGTAGAAATATTTTTAAGATGTAACTTAAGACAGCCTATAATTAGTGTATACAATTTTTTCATATCTTGTATAATAACGGATATATTGAGCTTTACTGATTTTTTACGAAAATTCGACAACAATTATATACCATTAAACGATATAGCTAAGGCTACTGCCAAGCATCAGAGACCCTCTATTTGAAATGAATTTTCTGGAAATATTTCTGGAAATATTTTTGTAAAATGGAGGACAATGACGGTTGAAACTAAGACTTCAGGGTTTGTAAAACATTCATCTTGAGACATTTTCTTTCCATAACCCGTATTAGATTCAAGTTCTTTGCCTAAATGTTGCCAATTTTGACGTTTTAAATCGCAACTTTGACATTTTGAGGAAAACCCCAATTAATTTTTATTTAAATGCCTATACCTTTTTGTCTTTTGACCTACAAAGCTAAATTTTGGTAGGTAACTTATATCTAATGATATAAACTCGCGTACGAAATTTGGTTGCCCTTCCTTGGTTAATTAGGGAGATATAAAAAAATTTCAAAAGTAAACACAAAATTTTCCGGGAAAACCGGTGCCGATTTTTGTGGCTAACGAACTGATCAAAGCCATTTGCAAAAGGAAGGTACTCACCAAATTTAATCAAAATCGGCCCATTCCTTTTGAGTTATCGGTGTGATACACACACACACACACACACACACACACACACACACACACACACACACACACACATATATATATATATATATATATATATATATATATATATATATATATATATATATATATATATATATATATATATATATATATAAACATATAAAAATTGAAACTGACCCCGGATATGTGTTCTGGGGGGCCTAATTAGCGCTCATGTAAAGAATTTTTTTCAAATATCAAAAGTCGGGATCTCTCCATTAGTGATTTTTTTTTTTTAGGAATATTCACTAAAAACATATTTGCTATTAAAAACATTTTAATCAATATTCACTTTGATAACGTACTTGCTGCGTCCAGACTTTTTCAAATCGAACACACCTTATATTATTGCATTTTTGCATCTTTCAACGAAATATAATGCATGCTTGTGAGAAAAAAAAATCTGGACGCAGTAAGTGCATTTTGGTAGCGAATTTTCGTTATATGCTTCATAATTCAATAACTCAATTTGCTATTAACCTAAGGATCGTTGGCTCGAAAACAGGTTTTTTCGGGAACAATTTACATTTTCCGAAGATTTCTGTGTATTTTTGAAAAATAAAGTTATTTTAATGAAATATGGTACAATGTTTCTACTATATAGGTTATACCGGTAACCAAATATAATGCCTGCTTTCATTAAAAAAAGACATATTTACTTTTAAAAACATTTTAATGAAAATTCACTTCCATAACGCACTTGCTGCGTCCAGACTTTTTAAAAAGTTATGTTAAAGTGTCCCATCATCCTTCTCGCAATATTTCATTAAATTGCTTGACTGTTTACACAACGTCAAAGTGTGTTCAGGTGTTCGTGAAAGTTGGGTCGTTTTATTTTCAAAGTGAGATTAGTCTGACGTATTTAACATCGGCGCCCTCCAGAGATCTGTCTGGATTCACGAATACTATGTGCAGCGCCTGTGTACATCCAGACTAATGGACCAATTGACCAGATTACATTTAGTCAAACATCCATTAGCCCTTCCATACTGAACCGCTGTATACATCTAGACCATGTGCGCTGTACTAATGAATCTCGAACATCTATTTTCATCATTCACTGACTTAAACGCAGCAGCAGTTAATTTTTGTTTGTCAAGTTTTTGTGAATATAGTTTAATGGAAATATACAAGGGAACATTAAAATCTACCTTGCCATACGTTGCCATGAAGATTGTTTACTCTCAAGTTGCGGTAAGTTTTTAACAAGGATCTGTCAAGTTTTGTGTTCTGCAATTCTTTTTTATCGAAATTTTGGAGAGAACAAGCGCAGTTGAGGAGATCACGGCATTGAACATTTTCTACAAAGTAACGGTAACTAAGACCCTAGAACCGAAGGCTATATATATATATATATATATATATATATATATATATATATATATATATATATATATATATATGATTTTTAGTTATTTTCTTTGTTGTATGACTTATCAAGTTCATTGTATTTTTAATTTTATCAATAATGTCAATTAATTTTAGAACTAATAAAAGTGTCAAACTATTATTATTTTTATATATTTAGTCTATGAAATTACAGTCAATGGTTTATGATGTATATGATGTTCTATTTTATTCTGCTAATAAATATTTACCTGTTAATTCTTGATTTCCTTAGCCTCAGCTATATTTTGATCACTTTTTCTACAGGGAAATTTAATTAAATGGGTTCCTAAGTAAAAATTCTTACACACAAATTTCAAACATTTGAATATTGGTTTTGTTGTAGGTTTCTGTACTAAACCTTCTTTGCCTAAATTATATATTTTTTTAGTGAATGAGAACTGAATTTGGATTATTCAAATTTTGAACAGGAAACAAATATCTACTTTATTGAGTTATATTAACAAGTATTAACAAGTATTATAAAAATAAATGGTTTTCTCTCTAATAAAATTTATTCGGCTCCTTTCTAAATATCTTAATTCTGAGAAATCGAATATTTTGTTACAATGTAACAGTTTTACAAATTTAATTACTGTCTGAGTATTCGCAAATTTTTAAAGTTCCCGATGGATAAATTTAAAATACAGTTGTCATGTGAACCGTGCATTTCATAATTTTTGTTGTTAAGCGACAAAACCTTTAGTGTAATACTAAACTTTCTGCTTACTTGGATTGGCTGTAGTGCGCTCTATTGCTTCCTTAGGGTACCTTCTTATTCACACTTATTAATACATATTGGTAGAATTGATTTTATATTCATTCATTTTCCTCTTGTTATCTACTGATTCTATACTTTGTAAGGTTAGGTGACCACAATTCACTCCAGTTGAACACATATTTTTAGTTTATCTCAAAATTATACCTATGTTTTCTTATGGCGTCTGCTTGGATCCCCACGAAATTATTGTTTAAATTGTTTTCTGGCCTCTGAATCTTGTTTTCACTTCTTTACACATGTAAACCTGCAATGTATTCTGAATTTGCACACACTTCTGCTTTGTTTCGTATCAATTTTTACCATTTTTACTACATTTTACAAAATTCTTCTCTCTAATAGCACTTGCTTCGTTCCTGTTCTACCTAACAGTCCTTTTTCGTAGTTGCCAGATATTGACTTTTTCTATTATCACCAATCAGGAAGATTTAACACTTTCACTACATTGTTTTGTGTTTTGCTTTTAGGTATTGTCCAATGGTTTTGCGAGATCCTCATAGCCACATACAGGCAGGCAGCCTTTAAGGCCCTAAGTAGCCCACGGGTAAATTCCAGGCTGGTAAGTGAATGCCGAGACGAGACGAGCGACCTGGCTGGGCAGAATGAGGTTACCCTCATCTGGGTGCCGGGTCGCTCGGGTGTCAAACGCAATGAAGAAGCTGCCAATCTCGCAAAGAGAGGGTCAGCAGAGCCATTTATGGGACCAGAACTGGTCCTGGGCGTGACGAAGAGCACGTCCAGGGGATCCATTAGGTCCTGGATCAGAAACGAACACAAGGTTTACTAGGCAAACTGTCCTGGGCTCAGACATGGAAAGTTAGTAATTGAGGAGCCCAGTTAAAAGAAAGCTGTGGAGCTGCTAAATCTTAGCAGAGGACAGCTCAGGAACATAACAGGACTCTTGACGAAAATAGAGCAATATAAAACTTCACCCCACCAATTGCTGTGCAGACTAGTTCAAGGCACAGTGATTTTGAAATGGGTGGAGTAGAAAACACAAAGGGCATGCACAATAAGCGAATGGCTGCGGTACTATCGGGGCGGCAAAGGCATGGAAGAGCCCTAAAGGGAAAAATGGTTTTTAAAATACACAGGATAGTTCAAAAAAATTTATTTCCTTATGACACATTATTTACATTAATGGAAGTAATTTTAGAGTCAAATATGTCGCTTACCACCCACTAGATTTAAATTGGTATGAATTTCAATTTCTAACCTATTTCTAACAGACTTGTCAAATTCGTTTAATATTATTAACAACTTATGCTTGTAATTATAACAATTTTATCCTAATCATACTAACACATTATCTAACTCCAATACACTAGGTCTTTTCATAGTTTATTATGCTTTGGGAATATGGTTTTGTTATTTAGACCGTATATCACTTCACTTTCTCATCTAGATTATGGGTGTGACACAGATTTTATTCACTTAACAGCTAAGATTTACTCTCCAAAACTCTTTGTCATAAATTACATATTATTGACTATTTACTTATATTGATTGATGTTGATATATTTACCCATTGAAATGTGTTATGTAATTTAAGTTTATTGTTCTATTTTTTTAGTTTCGGTTCCATAAATGGGTAACGTTACTATTGGTGATTCAAATTATAGCTATGCTGACACATGGAATATTCTAAGGTATTTATACCTTTATTATTTAATTTTTCATTCATGTTTGGCTTTACTACGCCTTGGCTTTAATTTTTTGACCTTATATATATATATATATATATATATATATATATATATATATATATATATATATATATATATATATATATATATATATATATGAGACATGCTTGGTTCTCGGGTTAAACCGCGTCCAGAATTTATGGAAACTCGACGTTTCGGCTCCTGTTTTGGAGCAATTTTCAAGAGGTAAAGAAAATATGTAAGGAAACCCTAAGGCCTCAATCTGCCTACTCCTTAGAGTGATGGACAAAGGTGGGTAAAGGAAATATGTAAGGACACTCTAAGGCCTCAATCTGCCTACTCCTTAGAGTGGTGGACAAAGGTGGGTAAAGGAAATATGTAAGGACACTCTAAGGCCTCAATCTGCCTACTCTTTAGAGTGATGGACAAAGGTGGGTAAAGGAAATATGTAAGGACACTCTAAGGCCTCAATCTGCCTACTCCTTAGAGTGGTGGACAAAGGTAGGTAAAGGAAATATGTAAGGACACTCTAAGGCCTCAATCTGCCTACTCCTTAGAGCGGTGGATAAAGGTAGGTTTTGTTGTTGTAGCTCGATTACGGGGCCTCAATCTGCCTACTCCCCAAATCTCGCCGGAGATCGTCTGTGAGGTCTCAGTGTGTTCAACCCTAGGCCTCAGGGAGATCTATATATATATATATATATATATATATATATATATATATATATATATATATATATATATATATATATATTGTTACGTTCTTCTGGGTTCTGGATTTGCTGACTAACAAAACAAAGTTTTTCAAACTACTAATTTATTATAACGAACAATTTTTTGACCATAAATCACCAACTAAAATATTCCTTATATTAACAAATGTCCATAGAACGATATTTCGCTATTCGCCTCCTATGATCGGTTATCCTGCACCAACACTAACTCACTACTGATTGACTGCTTTATCTGCGGCTCGTTCATTTATACCCTCTATACTATATCTAGACTTTTTTACATTGTTCCATATCTGATATTTCTAGTCGCCCCTCGAATATAATTCCAGAGTGTTCGCTGTCACCAACCCACTCTACAAGTTACCTGGGACCATAGAAGTAAAGTAATCCATTGAAATATAAAATGCTCCATAGAGTTTATAAACTTCGTGGAATGCGCCTGTCCCAATTCATTTGATGTTGATTGACAGATATTCTTAAATTGGACTCAAATGTAGCATTGGATGTTTCCACCATTCCCTCAGATTGAGGATGCATGGCTATAGTTCTCGTTTTTCTGATTTGCATCAGATTGCAGACCTTCTGAAACACAGCCGACTCAAGTTGCCTCCCTAGTCAGACTTGAGCTCTAGCGGCGAGCCAAATCTGCAGGAAAACTCATTCACCAATACTTTTGTAACTATGATGGCGTCTTGATTCTGAACTGCAAACACTTCTGGCTACTTGCTAAAATAATCCCCGGCTACAAGCATACAGCGATTTCTTGCATCTGTTCTAGGAAAAGGACTGGCTATGTCGATTGCAATTCTTTTGAATGGGGCTCCAACGTTGTGCTGCTTCATTCGCCCCCTGGTTTTGCATTAGGCCCCTTATATGATGTATGGGCCTACGACGAGCGTGTTTCCATAATCGCTAACCAGTGAAATAGCTGTCGACTTCGGCGCATTGTGGTGGGCATTCAGATCTCACTGGATAAAGCTAGCTGCATTCAGTTTTCCTGTACGTTGGTTAATGATGATCTTGGAGTCCGGCATTTTCTTCTGATGTGTCCCTACTTACCAGTTTCAACAGCGTATGGCACTTGCACGATGGGCGTTATGTTGGCGTATGTTAGCTCCTAATAAGGTCTTGGCTTCGCTTATTCTCCTATCTCCCCCAGTAGCTTCCTGACCTTGGTCAATCTGTTTTATTTGCTTCTTCTAAGGCTTGGAACCTGCCAACTCTCACATTGCCTTAAGAGGCTTACTTGGTAGCTTTAAACACTATTGAATGTGCCAAAGCATCATTGATATGTAATACGCTCCATAGAGTTCATAAACTTAAGCCTCATAGAGAAGGATGTAACAATATATATATATATATATATATATATATATATATATATATATATATATATATATATATATATATATATATATATATATATATATATATATATATATATATATATATATATATATATATATATATATTATAAACTGTTTGTTGATTTCTCAGCGACAAAACCAGCCAAAATTTTAAAACCCATAATATCAAAACCAAATTTACTACTGCGCAAAACTATTGGGTGCTGTCGTCCGCGTAACTGTGAAATGGGTTGAATGTGCTAGAGAGGAGGTCATTGATGTGGAGAAGAAACAAAGTAGGGGCTAAAGCTGAACGTTGAGGGACTTCTGCATTAATTGAATACAGTTTAGAGGAATGGCCATCTACGACAACAGAAATGCTCCGGTTGGAGAGGAAATTTGATATCCAGGTACAGAGTTTTGGTGGTGGGCCATAGGCCGGAGTTTTATTAAGCCGAGCTGCGTGTCGCACCGGGTCGAATGTTTTGGATGTGTCTAGAGCGACAATCTGGGATTCACCGTGTAGTTCCATAGACTTTTTCCAAGAATGAGTGACAAAGAAAAGGAGGTCGGCAGTCGATCTACGCTGACGGAATTCATACTGCCTGTCGTGGATTAGACTGTGTTTTTCAAGAAATTTTAGTAATTCGGTGTTTATATACGTTTCGATCACATTAGAAACGACTGTAAGGAGAGAAATAGGCCTGTAGTTGCTAGGAAGCGCTTTGGATCCCTTCTTGGGGACGGGTTTTACTCGAGTAGCTTTCCAGTTACTAGGGAATATGCCTCGATTGTAGGATGTCTGAAACAGACGAATCAGGAAAGGAGCAAGTTTTGGTGCAAATGTTTTGAGACAATTGCGAATGAAATAAAGGAGATTAAAAAATTTTTACGAAAGAAGAAATAGCGAAAGAGCTAGAATTAAATAACTTATTAATGAAGACTCCTCCGATGATGAACCGGATAATGACGATGATGACGCTGACTGGTACGTAACGAGGCCTGACTCACGGGGTGAATTATTCGGTGGAGCAGATCAACGGATTTACGGGAACGGTCCCGGGCGCTAGATTTTGAGGGGTTATACTCCCTGCAAGGATGTCTGCGACCTCGTCACAAGGCTCTGGCCACGGTTGTGGTCAGAGTGCCTGGATAGCACTGTGGAGAGGGTCCGGTAGCCTATGATGTAACGGACCGTATAGATATCTCCGAGGTTGCGAACTTTAATCGCCGGTATTTCCATACCTTCCGAAAGTTTGTATGGGTATCGGAGATTTGTTTGTGGTTATAATATAGACTGGATATATTTCCACACAATTTATTGCCTTATAAAACGTTACAGTCTACTGGTATTCTTACAATGTGAATGGTACTTATCACGCTAATTTATCCTAAAACAAGTTATGTTACTGGTGACGAGCCAACAGAATTTATTATTCCTCACGGACAAGAAATGCGGGAGACACGCTGACGGAAATTCCGAGTGCTGTGGTCCACAACCCGTGGATGCAGCCGTTAAGTGTGTAGATGGGAGAAACGCTCCTCAAATAGTTAAAATGGCGTCTATCTGCCGAAGTCGGTACCACGAGATCAAACGCCTCGACGTCAGGGCGTCGATAAGGAACGAGAGGGTTATAGGGGAACACCCTGTGGAAGGATATTGTCATATACTAACTTGACCTTAGCCTGCTTGTGTGCATACAGCGTGCAGACCAGGGTCGAATCGGAACGGTAGTACGCAATACCCTTGAGAGATCTGTGTTAGCTACAGCATCACCTCCCAGAAGTATTACGACACGCCAACAATGAATATAGGGGAATTACGCTAGATCCCGCGATCTCGACGTCGACGGATAGACGCGTAGGAACTAAGAAAAATATCCGAATATTCGCCATAACTAAATAAAATACGACAAGCCTAAAATATTCTTACCTCGACTGCGTTCGGTAAAATTATTATAATACGAAATTGTCTCACACAACAACGGGACGGGCGGTACTGTATTCTAACGGGTTTTTTTTGCAAATTTTACGAACAAACTTTTCATTTACTGAATCAAAATTCAAGTTATAGATTTAAACACGCTACGGCAAACAGTGAACTCTATCTGCCTCTGGTCGTTATTTTTCTCTGCAGTCCCCGGCTGAAAATCATAATCGGTGGTAGATACCTTATCCTTATCTTCTGCAGATATGTTTTTACTCCCCCGCGATAATTCGAAAATGCGTACTTTTAAGAAATATTAATGATAAAAATAATAATTTTTACTGCGTGGAATTTTTACCCGTGTGATTTATATTATATTTATTTTCGAACAGCTGCTTTCAATATCTACAGCTGTTCTGAAAATATCTACTTGGTCACAGGTATGTTGGTTGTTTGGGTTGTAATAAACTGCCTGGCCGATGGTAATCCACCGAGCAATGGTCAGCAATGTCTCAAATGGACTCACGCTGAGTGTGCTGGTGTATTTAGAAAGGATAAACGCTTCATTTGCGGAGCTGCCGTGATCAGTTTTTCGATGCAAGAAAACTATATGAAGTATAGATGAAAATTAAATCAGTGTGTCATTTCCGCACCATGTATGACAAAACTACACACACATGTTTTTTCTAAAGTTTGTTTTTATACTTTTGCCCTAAATGCATTATCAATTTACACTAAGTCTAAACTTTTCTATACAAAACGGTAGTGACACAGAATCGAAGTAGAGGTTACCGCGTTTCACATACGATGAAGCGAGGAACGCCTTAAAGAGATCCATATTAACATCATAAAAGAAGCAATACATAATTCTGCCTCAAGATGTAACCTAAATATAGCTAACCGATAAAGCAAATTACGTGAGAATAACTGCAACTATTACTTTACAAATAGCATTGTCAGCGCCAGAGCAAAACTACAAGGAAAATTACACTTTCATCATCTAGAGAATATCGTAGGTCTTTTGGAATAACTCTTGTGGAAAAATGATGGGCATTATTGTAGGGAGAAAACTATAACAGTGTCGCTGCTGCACTGATTTCATTTGCTACGTCTTCTGTCATTCCGTCTCTCATGAGAGAGTTATCTGATAAGCTGCTGGATAGCTTCGTGACGTCACTGCCAACCTACATTAAGTTTCTATTCAGTAGCGATGGTACCTATTTTGTTGTACAGTGGAGTTTTTATAAAAATATGGAGTAGGGTGTTAAAAATCAATACCTCCGCTGGCTACCTGTGTATAATACATGTAATATTAAAAACTTTTACACCTTCAAGAGAGTAGGAGATTGTAACAGAACCCTTTAAAGTATACAGGGTATGGCGCCAAAACCTTTAGTTAGCCGTTTCTCAATAACTACTCCAATTTGAAATTTGAAAATTGACACACATACGATCGAGACAAATTCCAGTTCAGTGAAAATAGTTTACCTTATATCAAACTTCCAGTTTAACCGTAAGTGACCATCAACTTGCTTATTTTAAATACAACATGGTAATTTTCATTATATTTTCGAATTTTACATTGAATTTGAGATAAATGATTACTAATACACCATATGTTAAAAATCAACCGTTTTCGAAATTTTTTGAATTTTTTTAAAATTCTCCTGAAAACCAAGGTCAAGGTTGCACATGCTCTCTCTCTCTCTCCCCGTGGAAATACAACTGAGAATACTCATTTTTTGTACAGATTACCCTCAGATTGGCACATAAACGACACGTTTGATAGCGTTTCTTTTAAGTGTACAGGGTGATGAGAATTTGCCGTGCCATTTGGTAAAATTGAAATCACAATTACTCGCTTATTTCAAATGGGACATCCTATATATTATGAGCTATTTCGGTTCGTATCCGGTTTCCTTTTCAACGTGTATTTGCATTCCCCCTACCTAAATTCCACCGTTTCCCGAATATTTCAATTTTATTGGATTCACTTGATTCAAATTGTCACAATAGATTTAAAGCAGGCTTTGGAACTTGATAATATGCTTGTTGACGTCCACATGTCAAGTCCCACCCCTTACAAATGAGAACATATTATTTGTTGGGCCTTCTCGCATAAAAAAAGAGAACACTTTGTATTTGCATCCAAATCGCTGCATTTCCCTTGTTTTAGTTCTGTAAAATAAATTTGTTGTTAACTAACTTGTAAAACCAAAATATAACTCAACAATATAGGTAGTCATTTATTATAAATGAGTACAGAACTTAACTAATAGCTAGTGGAAAACTAAAACACAAAAGCAAATAAAAAATTGTGGAACTTATAACATATGCTCAAAATTACTCCCACTGACATGGCGGCATTTTGTTATTCGTCTTATAATGTTTCGGTTCGTAGCCTTTCTGATTTGTCTCAAATTCACTGAATTGAAGACACGTAAAACTCTACCTACCATGTCTTCTTTTGTGGTGGCAGGTTCGTGGTAAACTTTATTTTTGATGTAGCCCCAGATGTTTGCATCCAGAGGTGTTAAGTCAGGGGACCGTGGTGGCCATCTATGTGGGCCGTTATTGGCAATCCACCTGTCTTTAAAATGTTGTTGCAAAAAATCATGAGCTGAATGGAAACTGTGGGGCGGTGCTCTATCTTGCTGATACCAGCTTGTTCTAGCTTCTTCTAAACTTAATATGTTGAAAGAAATTAGAATCACTTCGTGCAAAATATTATTATAACTCATACCAGTGAGATTTTCATCGTATATTTTAATCTCAACAATATTGTCGTTCTCAATTGCACAAAACACATTGAATGACCACCTGTCTTGGAAATAGTTGATCCTGGTAACATGAGGATTCTCATCTGACCAAAAGTGACTATTGTGACGATTGTGCATGCTATTTTTGGAAAACTTCGCCTCATCGCACCAAATAATTCTCTTGCAGAAATTCGCATCTTCTTGTGTTTTCAATAGGAACCATTCACAGAATTCAAAACGTCTAGGAAGGTCGTTTGGTTGCAAACCATGTATCGGGTGGTAAGAGAAGGGTCTCCAATGATGCTTTTTCAAAATTTTGTCAATCGTTCCCGCTGACAAGCGTGAGATTTTTCGCAATCACTCATAGAGCCCTTGGGATCAGCAACAAAAAATGCCAATACGTTCACTTTGTTTACCTCGTTATCGACGAGTGGCTTACGCTTCTGTACTTTTGGGCGAAAACTTCCATGCTGTGAACAATTTTGCAGCAACCTCTTTATCATGTCGTGACTGGGTTTTGGTTTATTCGGGTACTTTCCTGCAATGCACGACATGTTCGGCCCACAATTCGTTGACACTCACCATAAATAATTAGAATCTCCAAAAAATCGTTGTTTGTGTAATGCAAATTTGCCATTTTTGCACCGCGTTGACTCATAATATCTCGATTTTTATGACAATAAGCTACACATAACGCTCTTTTGACGTGTAGACGTCAACAAGCATATTATCAAGTTCCAAAGCCTGCCTGAAATCTATTGTGGCAATTTGAATTAAATGAATCCAATAAAATTGAAATATTCGGGAAACGGTGGAATTTAGGTATAGGGAATGCTAATACACGTTGAAAGGGAAACTGGATGCAAACCGAAATAGCTCATAATATATAGGCTGTTCCATTTGAAATAAGCGAGTAATTGTAATTTCAATTTTACCAAATGGCACGGCTAATTCTCATCACCCTGTATACTTAAAACAAACGCTATCAAACGTGTCGTTTAGGTGCCAATTTGAGGGTAATCTGTACAAAAAATGAGTCTTCTCAGTTGTTATTCCACCAAGTACTATGTTGTCACGCCCGCTCCAAATAACACAGAGTATTAAAAATAGAGACAGTATACAACTAACTAACAATTTAAAAAATTGTTAGCTCTGGCCCATTTATACCCCAATATAGGAACAAAGTATGTAAGACTAGATGCATTCTCGCAACAATTAGAACCGTAGACCGGTTTCGCTCTCATTAGAGCTCTTCAGTACGGCATACTAATTGTAGCAAAAATGCACCAAAAATAACACGGCTATCGTATAGCCAGTCTTAAAACACTAAGTGAGTGGTGAACGTGTCGCCACCTAGTTCGGAACCAAGTACTATGTTGTCTCGCCCGCTCCAAATAACACAGAGTATTAAAAATAGAGACGGTATACAACTAACTAACAATTTAAAAAATTGTTAGCCCTGGCCCATTTCTACCCCAATATAGGGACAAAGTAGTTGGTTTATAGTGAAAACACACATTCTGACACAGACAGCTTCAATTTTGAGACATCAAGTTAATCAAATTTACTTTACCAGTTATATTATATATAAAATAAGTCTAAAATTTAAACATAAATTTTGAAATGTATAACCTATATAGTGGAAGAAATGTACCACATTTCATCAAAAAATGTTGTTTGAAAAAATACCCACATTAACAAATATTATAAATGAAAGCATCTCTGAAAGCGTCATTTTCCTGGGATCCGTTATCTGCGAGTAAAAACGCAGTATGATTATTTATTGATACGGACCAAAAATGTGAAAAATTACAAAACGATTGAAATAACTCTGGAACGATGAACACTATCAATTTATTCCTTACAAACATGCATCATTCGATGGAAAATGCATATTGCAATAAAATAAAGGGTCTTCGATTTAAAGAAAAAAAAGGAAACTTTGAATCACCAACGACTTATGGGTCAACTGTAATTACTAAAATAATTTTGTAAGGTGCAGCTCAAGACACCCCATAATCAACGTAAACCACTTTTTCTCGTTTCTTGTATAACAACAGATATATTGAGCTTTACCTTACAAATACGTCAACTTGTAAATGTGGCTTCTAGGGAGCCAAGTTCGCGTTCATTTGAAGAAATCTTCACACAATTCAAAAATCGCAGTCACCTCCATAGCGAGCGAACTTTTTCTACGAAGTTTGTATAAAAATTGCAGAGTATTAACCGTACGCTCTCTAAATAAAACTACTGCCAAAGTATCAAGAAAAGGGTATTTTTAAAAAGGTGTTTCCGCAAACATTTTAGTAAGTAAAATGAAGCACAACTATGGTTGATGCTGAAACTTAAGGCTTTGTAAAATATGTTTCTCTACATAACCCAGATTTGTTTCATGTTTTTTGTCTAAATGCTGCCAATTGTGACGTTTCAATCGCGACTTTGGCGTTTGAAAAAGAAAAACTATAACATTTTCAAAATTTTTGTTCTGTTTTTCTTGACCTTTTCTCCCCAAAAAACTTAATCTTGGTTTGTAATATACAATAAATTGTGTTATCTACACAAAATATTTTGATTCTACATGTGTTCCTCTGGTCATCAGTTGCACCCAAAAAATTTTTTAATTCCCATAATTTTTAGTTAATTTTCACTAAGAAAATTCACTAATAGAGAGGTATTGATGGTGACGCGTTCGGAAATTTTCTTCAAATGAGCGCAAACTAGAGCCTCTGGAACCCATTTACATGGTCAGTTAAAAAGTATATATATATATATATATATATATATATATATATATATATATATATATATATATATATATATATATATATATATATATATATTTATGTGCGTATCCAACCGATAACTCAAAAAATACATCACTGATTTACACCTAATTTGGGAATCACCCTTATTTTGTTAATGGCTTGGATGAGTTCGTTCATCAAATCTTAACGACCAATTTTTCTTCATAAAAAAATTTTAAACATTTTTTGTATCGCAATTTCTCTTAAATTGTTTAAGTCATTCAAATTAAAATAAATTTACAGCTTAAAAGAACATAGACAGACGTGGTTGTGCACCAATTTTCAAGTCTTTTGATCAAAGGAAAATGGGGTTATTCGAAATCAATTATAAAATAATCCTGGACATCACTTCATACTCTGTAATATATATATATATATATATATATATATATATATATATATATATATATATATATATATATATATATATATATATATATATATGTATGTATGTATGTATCACACCGATAACTCGAAAAATAATAGTCCGATTTTGATAAAATGTGGCACGTACGTTCCTTTTGTAAATGGCTGGGATAAGTTCGTTAGCCAGGAAAGTCGAATCAGGTTTTCAGGAAAATTTATATTATATATATATATATATATATATATATATATATATATATATATATGAGAGAGAGAGAGAGAGAGAGAGAGAGAGATTATCCACATATTCTAGAACCCCTGTATAAAGTTTGAAAAAACTATATGTAGCCCTATAAGTGAAATTGTGATGTTAAAGAGTAAAAGTATGGACGGCATGGCAGCAAATTTTTATAAAAAAAATGAAAGCCACGAAAGATTAAAAAAAAGAAGCATGTTTGATTAAGTTTGTTAGATACACAAATTAGACCCTCTGGGTTGGCAGCAAAAGTTATAAGATTGGCCAGCTTAACGCACTTGCTGCATCCGAACATTCATTGCTGGTTATACAGGTGAGTTTTTAAGGTGATACAGGGGGATATCTCGAAAACGGTTATTTTAATTTTAATTTGGGTGAAATAATAAGGAGACAGGGGTAGACATTTTTTATCCCTCTTTGTTTTGAGGGGCGGGGAGTAAACATAACCGAGGTATGTGGTTTCAACAGGATAGAGTCCCGCCACTTAGGCAATATTAGGCAATACAGGCCCGTAGTCATTTAAAAGGAATATTTGAAAACAAGTGGATTGGTCGAGCAGGCCCTGTTAACTAGCCGGCCTGCTAGGTACAGGGTGAGTATTATAGATAATAACCCGCTTTTATTTTCGTTATTTCTGGGCGAATTGATCTGCTCAAAAACTTATTTTGAACAATTTTTAACGTAGTTTCTGAATCTGCTATCGCTTTTTAAGAATTTTGAAAAATGTACCAGGTGTAATAAAATAAAGTTTTTTTTAAATGGAACACCCTGTATTTTTTACATATTATAATTTGTCGATATTTTTGATTACAAAAATATATAGTTATAGCATATTTGGATAAGCAGTTTTTAAGTTATGATGAAATATGTAAAATGACAAATCTGTTTACGTATTACTCAATAATATTGGAAACAAAACTTTTAATTTTGTATAAAAACGTCAAACGATTAGCTTATCCTAAAAACATGATTTGTCAATAATTACTTAATTATTATACAAAACTAGCTAAGATATCTATTCAATGAGTGTCACAACAAAATATATAACGAAACCATCCACAAGGAAACAAATAAAATAAAAGTATCAAACTGAAAAAAATTAGAAAATAATATAAAGATTTACATTGTATCTTCTACATAACTTCCGTTGTTTTCTAAGCATTTGAAACATCGCCGTAACAAAATTTGATCGTACATCTTCAAATACCGCTGCATTTTCGTTAAAAGGATTTAATTCTCGTCGTATAAGCTGTTTTAATTGCACAGTGTCCCCCGACAGTTCTTCACTATAAATATTGTTCTTGAGAGCACCCCAAAGGAAAAAATATAGCGGATTTAAATCGGGGCTTTTAGCCGGCCAATGGATGGGACCATTTTTTCCTATCCAGATGTCATATTTTTGGTTTAAGTAGTTCGTCACAGCTCTAATGTTATGTGGGGGAGCTCCTTCTTGCTGCCAGATTGCTCTTAAATTTAGAATAACTGGCAGGTCATCCAAATATTCCTCAACTTGCTCTTGTAGCAAATTGAGATAAACTACACTTGTGAGATTTCTATGTAAAAAAAATGGACCAATTATTTTGTTTTGGTGTATCCCACACCACACATTGACAGTTTTACGTCCTTGTTTTTTTATTTGCTTTACCATATGTAGATTTTCTGTAACCTAATGATGTTTGTTATGTCTATTAAACAAACCAGCTGTAGAAAAGGACGACTCATCAGTCCAAAACACATTTCGCAAAAAATCATTGTTTTCATTTTATTTTTCAAAAATTTGTTGGCAAAATAGTATTCTCTGTCGACGATCATTTTCGGTTAAGTGTTGAACAGGAAGAATGTGAAAAGGTTTATACTTATTTCTTTTCAAAAGTTGCATAACGCTTCCTTGGCTTACATTTAAAACTTTAGCTACAAAATACGTTGACCGACTTGGCTCTTCTATAACCGATAATAGAATATTCATTTGTATTTCGTCACCAATAGTATTCCTTGTTTTTCTTCTATTTGCATTCTTTAATGAATTTGTGTCACAAAATATATTGTAAATTTTCTTGAATGTTCCTTTGCCAGGCACAGTCTCATTCGGCTACAGTCTTCTAAACTCCCTTTGTGAAGCAGTCATGTTTTTATTACAATATAAGAATATTTCTAAAATTCTACGCCTATTATCTAAACTATGATAAGGCATGATCGCTTTTTTGCACACAATAAAGATTGCTAATAGAAAAAGCACTAACAAATCTTAACCTTTGTGACATTTATACAAAGTTAAAATTTTGTCTCCAAAGGCTACTTCGAATATTATTAATACCTAAACAGATTTGTCGTTTTACATATTTCATCATAACTTAAAAACTGCTTATCCAAATGTGCTATAACTATACATTTTTGTAATAAAAAAAAATCTACAAACTATAGTATGTAAAAAAATATAGGGTGTTCCATTTATAAAAACTATATTTTTTGTTCCACCTCGTACATATTTCAAAATTCTTGAAAGGCGAGAGCAGATTCAGAAACTACGTTAAAAATTGTCCAAAATAAATTTTTGGCAGGATCAATTTGCCCAGAAATAACGAAAATAAAAGGGGGTTATCATTTATAATACTCACCCTGTAGAGGGTGATTCGCTTAACTTTCCCACTCCACTTTTTCCGTCATTTTTTTGAGTTAGAAAGGCGTTTCAAAAAAGGGCATGTGGGGGATTTTATCAATTTTCTTATGATAATATATGTAAATATATAGGATGTTTTATAAAGGTACACCCAAACAGACTCATATTGTTTTAAATGTAACAACCTGTATATTTTTCGATTTTTCAAAACAACATTCTTCTTCAACGAGTTCAGTAATATTATATATATATATATATATATATATATATATATATATATATATATATATATATATATATATATAATATATATAGATATATATAACATATATTTGCATCCTTCCTTTGGAATATACATGTTTTTAAAGTGTTGAAATATGTTTCGTTTATTCAGACAGGTAGATGGCTTTCTTTTGGTTAATTAAGATTGGGAATTACTTTAAAAAAGGGTCTCGAGTGTTGCATGCTAGAGCTCAGCTGTCATTTGTCAATTCTCAATTCCAAATTGGAAATTAAGGTTAGTAGAAACAGACGCCGGAAACAAAGCAGAACAGGAAGAAATTGGAAATTTAGCCTTAAAACTTAAGTTTTAGACATGATACTATTACTATAGAGATATGATAATGCGGCTACCTATTTTTTGCACTATCACGCGCATGCGACATGGGGTAAGGACTATAGTAATATATTATTTGCAAAAAATATATACATCGTGTCATACATAAAACCAAGGCTTGTGCATGCACATAATACAATTTTGAATACAAATGTCAAAATAGTATAAATCCCTAAACTATTGTTTTTATTAGATTTTGTAAATGTATTTTACAAATTTTTGAGTGCAGGAGTTAGAAGTATTTTTATGATCAGAATACTACTGTGACATGACGATGAAATCAAGTTATAGAGTCTAAATAACTTCCCTACTTTTCAAGTCTGTGTTGCCACAACGTTAATTAAGCGCCCCCCACCCCCCTAATCAGTGTTTAATTTAGTGCTGTATTCTATAGTATCTGAAAAAGACATAGGCGACGAAGGGTAATGTAATTTCGGTAAATTTGTAGGTTACTGAAGGGAGGGTTTTTAAGAATTTTTTTCCATAAAGATGCTTAGAACCCTTCTTGGGTGCACAATCCACAAAACAAATTTGTTGCAAAAAAAACCAAGAAAGCTAAGAAACCAAGAATGAATAGAAGTGCTGAGCCTGGAGGAAATATGAGCGGAAAATGCTAAAAAAAACAATTAGTCCGACTTTGAAGAGATGCGTGTTTCACATTTTGCAGCAATACCTCCTTTAAACCCTGTCAACCCTGCACAACACCCATATTTGCCCCAGGTCCCATAACTTTCTTGGGGTTGCTGTCAAGGAATTTTTCTTGTGCTTTGTGCTTTAAAGGTGTCTGTATGCATGCACGAGGGGAAGGACAACCCGCATAATTTTGGATGAGGGGCAAAAACCCTCTTCCGAGGTTCTTCTTCCCCTTCTGCATGCATACAATCACCCTCAATGCATGAACCACAGGATTTTTTTATGTTAAGCTTTCTAGTTTATTTTTCTTTAAGTATATTTCCTGTTTATCGTTTGAGTTTTGTATCCAAGTTACTGTGTAACTATTTATGTTAGAGATCATGTTTTTCCTTGCCCTTCTTTATCTCATATTTTTCTGTTCCTAGTTAAATACAGTATATTTTTTTAATTTTTAATATAATGCTAATAGTATTTCAAGATTACATAGTTCCAATCACAATATGTTTCTACCTACTCTATCTGGTTGAACACATTCATTTTTTAATAAAATTTAACATAAAATATTAATTCACAAATAAACATAATATTTTCATCGATCAACTATCACTTCGAATCTCAACATTTTGATTAAAGAGAACCCTCAGTAAACATGATTAAATCGACCGTCCACAAACTATAACATAGCATAAATAAATTAGAAACAAGAGAAACGTACTGTCATCAAATATTACATTTCAGAGAACAAGTTGTAAACAATACTGTATCTTAGAGCACAAAACGAAAGATCAAGTAGCTGAGATGATAATTTACAGTTGCAAAATTTGACATGTGACAAAGATTGCCCAGAGAGATTAAGAGCAAAAACGAAGGGTACGCAAAACAGAAAAAACAGAGAAAGAAGATGAGACAAGCAAACATTTGGCGCATACTATACGTATGTGTGTGTTAGTATGTGTTTGTGCGTGCATGTGTGTGTGTAAGATGTTTGCTGCGAACGGGGCCAAAGTTGTGGAGTAATTTATCAAATATATATGGAGTAAGGATGATCTAGGGATCATTTGCCCTTTAGTCTGCCAACCCCCATAACTGTAAGCAGATATGAGGCAGTAACGTCTGGTGGACCCTTTAAACTATACGGAGTGGAATACAAACAGAAGGTATTGACACGCTCATCTGTTTCAACATCCACCATCAATTAGTATGAATTATGAGGGTTAATTCTGTAAATATTTAGAATCGATAAACTATAGCTAATATTGCTATGTACAGAGTGATCGCTTTTTACTGTGATTATTTCACTCGTAGCCTAACATTAAAAGTCCTGACCCAATAAGTGCGTTATGGTTAAGAATTTTGGTGAAAATTTGGAAAATTAGTTTTACGTAAACTATTTTAATTTAAAAAGTGATTAGATTTCTGTATAATCTCTTGGCCGTTATGCCGTATTCTAACTCACCTAATGAAATTGTTTAGCAGAAAAGTTGTAACGTGTTACAAGTTTTGAAACTCGCCCATTTTTATAGTGATAATTAATAATTCATCTGTCTGAAACAATGGGATGCCCACAGGTCGACTGGTTAATTTAGCACTGCATTATGCTAGAATAACGGTACACGACTTTGAGAAGGCCTTCGACCGAGTGAAGCATCCGAAATTGATAGATGCCCTAAGAAATATAGGTCTAGATGGCAAGAGCTTAACATTAATCAAAAACTTTTACCGGTTTTAAGTGGGCAAAATTCGAATAGAGGGCGAAACTTCTAACAGCATAAATATTTGGAAAGGAGTAAGACATGGATGCGTATTGTCACCCATGTTGTTTATCTGTATTCCGAGCTTCTGTTCAAAAAGGCTCTTGAGAAAGTTAATAAAGATATAAAAGTAAATGGCGTTCGGATAAACACTATTAGATACGCCGACGACACCGTATTAATGGCAGATACGGATACCGGCTTACAAAATATTCTAGATCAGCTAAATGAGACATGTTCAGAATTTGGAATGCGGATCAACGAGAGGAAAACGAAAATAATGGTAATGCAGAGAATACAGAATGTACTTATACCCTTCATTATAAATAATAACATATTACAACAGGTCAACCATTATAAATACTTGGGATGCTGGATAGACAGCCAATTAAACCCAGAATAATAAATAAATTCTAGAATTGCACTTTAGAAAAATACGAAGCCTTCTTTGCGATTCGCATCTCGACATAAACCTAAGGTTAAGGTTATGGTCAGTCCTTCTGTATGGAGTAGAGACATGGACCTTAAAAATAACGAGCATGAATAAACTGGAAGCTTTCAAGATGTGGGTCTATCGGCGCATACTATCAATACATACCATGGACAGCAAGAGTGCGAAATGAAAAGGTTTTACGCAGAGTGGACAGAAACAGAGAG
Organism: Tillus elongatus; assembly: GCA_964006375.1. Lineage (NCBI taxonomy): Eukaryota > Metazoa > Arthropoda > Insecta > Coleoptera > Cleridae > Tillus > Tillus elongatus. The sequence goes on from OZ023262.1 coordinate 38,820,184, forward strand.
CTTCTCCAGCTTATCAAGCGGAGGAAGACAGCTTATCTGGGCCACTTATTGCGCAATTCCAAATATTATATCCCCCAGCTCATAATTAAATGTAAACTAGAGGGGAAAAGAAGTGTAGGCAGAAATAAACTGTCATGGCTGAGAACCATAAGATATTGGACAGGTCTGGGCTTTGAGGACTTGATGAGAGCGGCGGAGGATAGAGAGTAGTTTGCTGTTGTAGTCGCTAACCTCCATTAGTGAAGATGGCACCCAAAGAAGAAGGATCCCAAATAAATGGACGTAAACTAGGAAAATTAATGTATGTTGCTCCGATAGCACTAAGGTAACATGAAAATTATATAAGTGTGTTTGGATTAGTATCACATGTTTACAAAAAATCTATCATCGCACATACATGTTGCCTCACAGAGAAACATATACTACCAATAAACTAACTACAAAGAAATGCAAGTTAATTAAAATTTATAAAGGCCGACAGACCGACATACAAATAAGATTTTCGCTCCAGAATCAAGTTTTCTTTACGGTGTGTGAAAGCCAAATGGAATAAATTCATTATTTCGGTTACTGTACATTCTTATAAAAAATCCCGAAACACGTCAAATTTAGATTATAAATTGACATTTTTCAACGTAAAAATTCGATCCCTACCTTCATCCCCCTTCGAATGACAGATACAACCTCCAAATTTTTCAAAGGGGAAGTATAGGCTTGTGATATGTCGTTTGAAAGGTCTGCTAATTCTCTATTCAAAAATGTTATCGTTTTCAAGTATTTTGCAACAATTAATATAGAATAAAATAAAATCATGTGGTTACCGAAATTCGCTATAAAATACTCAAAACTTATTAGAATATTGTAATTAGTATACTCAAAACTTATTTCCCGTTTAGGTCCTGAAAATAAGAAAGTAAGCAAAAACCGTAGTAATATGCATTTTACATTGTATCCATTAAAATACATTAAAGAGTTTCCGAGGCAATGTTAGTTTGTTTAAAACTCCTAAGCAAATTGTTTTGTAATTATAAGTTGTCATTCCAATTGTGAGTATTATAATTTTAGTTTGAATTTCGTTAACTTTAATTCTGATAAATGGTTAGATTAAAGGAAATGCATAAAATAACAGTTATAAAAATGACTGGTTACGGAGATAAAACCCGAACACAACATGAAGTAACTCCTGATTTACTGCCTATATCCCAAGAAACAATTAGTAAAATAGAGAAGCAGTTTTGCGAGTTTGGTCATGTAAGGGAGATAAGAAAAGCAGCCAATGCATTGAGTGATGAAATCAAATTAGATATGATGCTTTAATTTGTGAAAAAACCACATACATCGGCTAGACAGGCATTCACTACATTTAATGTTAGCCATGCATCGATAGTTAACATATTAAAAGAAAATAAAATGCATCCCTATAAAATGGTACCTACTCAGGAGCTCATGGAAGACGATTCTGATAAGGGAACTTATTTTTGTGAACGAATGATGGACATGTTGGATAACAATATTATCCAATTAGAAGACGTTACGTTTTCTGATGAGTGCACTTTTTCACTTCACGGTCATGCTAATCGGCAAAATTGTCGCTACTGGGCAACGATAAATCCTCAGTGGATGAGAGAAGAACACACGCAATACCCTCAGAAGGTTAATGTTTGGGCAGGGATTGTTGGAAACCATATCATTGGTTCCTTTTTCATTGGGGGTAATTTGAATGGCGATAATTATTTGGCACTACTTCAAAATGATGTCATTCAAACTTTGGCAAATTTAGATCCTGATCCAGGAAACCCTCAAGTTCCAGTGAATACGATATGGTTTGAGCAGAATGGAGCACCACCACATTACCAATTCAATTTCCAGCAGTACCTCGATGCAATATTTCCCTATCGGTGGATAGGGAGGCGAAGATCGATAGAATGGCCAGCGCGATCACCTGATCTTACTTTATTAGATTCCTTTTTATGGGGATATGTGAAGATCATTGTGTACAAAACTAAACCTTTTGATTTAAATGACTTAAAAGAACGAACAACGCTTGCGATTAGGTCTATCACGCCTGATATGTTAAATAATGTTAGAAGACAATTTTATTTATGATTAGGGTGTTGCCAAGAAGTTCGCGGTGAAGATTTTGAACATCTACTTCATTGACATTCATAGTTCTTTTCAGTGTTTTACATTTTATTACATTATGCATTACATTTAGGTTTTTTATTGTATTGTAGCGAATTTCGGTAACCACATGATTTTATTTAATATATCTTAATTGTTGCAATAAACTTGAAAACGATAAGATTTTTGAATAGAGAATGCACAGACCGTTCAAAAGACATATCACAAGCCTATACTTCCCCTTTAAAAAATTGGGGGTTGTACCTGTCATTCGAAGGGGGTTGAAGGTAGGGATCGCATTTTCACGTTGAAAAATGTTGATTTATAATTCAAATTTGACGTGTTTCGGGATTTTTTATAAGAATGTACAGTAACCGAAATTATGAATTTATTCCATTTGGCTTTTACACACTATATGTTTTAAGACTTTTTACACCCTTTTAGCAAAAAAGTTTTTGAAATTGCGTTCCGCCTCCACATATTCAACCCCTAATTTAATATCGGCACAGAATAGCAGATGCTCGATGAAGTTTAAAGTGTTCTAATAAAAAAAAAAAACGTTATATTCCACAGAAAGGAAAGCACTACTCTAGGTTACATCTCAAATGACTCACATCGTACTTTTACACACAAAGGAAAAAACGGCTAGTTTAAATATTTTAGTAAATAGGTAAATACAATTTCCCTTAAGTAAACGTAGATATAGCAAATAATTGGAGTAGATTAAGAACGCGGCTAAATATAACGGATACTCGATTTGCTTGTGGAGAAATTAAATAAAAATTTCTGGACGCAGCAAATGCGCTATAGTAGCGAATTTTCATAAGAATTGTACACTATTTTATTATACAGCATATTAGTAAAGTTAATACTTTAAACATACACAGACCTTGAAGATCGATCATCGCACATTTGAAGAATTCTTTAGAAAGTGTTACCATCGATATCTCTCTATTATCGTATAAATCTTGCGTTCCAACTCCTTTTGAGAAAAATGCTCAAAAATTCAATTTTCTTTGAAGCTACAGAACTATATTTTTCTAGATCTGTAGATAGTGCAAGTATCTTTAAAAGAAACTTCTATTACAAATTACAAAGTTATACAGAAGATTTCCAGAAGGAGACTTGATTCATATTTAGAAAAGTAAAGTATCTGTCAAATTATAAACGCAGCAGCTATTTTTTCCTTATTAATCGCCAGGATGATTTCGTTCTAGTCAACCTAATCAAACCAATTTTTTCAATATCAACAATAACAAAATTATAATTTCGGACTCAAAGATGACAAACTTATTTAAGCTTTTTAAACAAAACTGAGATCTTGTTCAAAACGTATTAAATCTGTGCACGGTTGTTTCTCCAAATGTCAAAATAAAACATTAAAAAGTCTGGACGCAACAAGTGCGTTATGGTAGTGAATTTTCATAGAAATGATCTGGCACAAAATGTTTTATTATAACTTTTTTTTCCTGTAACATAGAAATCTTAATTTTGGTGTATAGTTTACTTTTTATATCGTAAACCTACCTACCAAATTTGGTTATCATAGATTTTTTATTTTTTAAGATAAAAAATTTTTTCAAATGAAAACTCAAAATTTTTCCGGAAAACCTCTTTCGATTTTTTTGATTAACGAACTTGTCAAATCCATTTACAAAAGGAAGGTACATGCCAAATTTTATCAAAATCGGCACATTATTTTTTGAGTTATCGGTGTGATACATATATATATATATATATATATATATATATATATATATATATATATATATATATATATAAACATATAAAAATTGAAACTGACCCCGGATATGGGTTCTAGGGGTCCTAGATCGCGCTCATTTGAAGAAATTTTTTCAAAATTCAAAAGTCGAGATCTCCTCATTAGTGAATTTTTTCTAAGAAAATTCAGTAAAAACATACATTCATCGGGCTGGATTCGATCGCGTAACCTTCTGCTTAGGAGGCAAGCGCGAAACCCTTTGCGCTGTCTAGGCACAGGTCAACTAACGTTTTATCTCGGTGATACTTTAGATCGACTTCATGACCGGGATATTATACTCAAAGTATACATAACAATTATTAATTACAGAATTAGTCGAATTACCATCGAAACACATCCCACGACTGTTTCTGTCTTATATGACGTCTTATGTTTAAGTTTAAAGATAAAAGAAACTATTTTAGAATCATTTTTCTAGAGACTTGGCTTGATTTTCTTTAAATTTCTGCTATATTATGCGACAGCGTAAAATATCTATGCTGCGCTAAAACTGTATTTGGGTCCATTAATAAAGCTACAAATATAGTGTATTTAATTATTTTATTTAATTATTTTAGTAATTGATTGAATTCCCTCTTGAATAACAATCACTTCGTAAAGTTTTAATATCATCTCGTCTGTCATTTTCCATAATTGCGGCCGAGATTTAACGATTGTTGGTTTGGGTATTATGCTTGCTGACTGGCATATATTTAGTTTGGTTACGGTTGGTTTATGGTTTATACCTGTTGTATGAATTAATCTATGCGTGGCAGTTAACTACTCTGTCTGTCAGGCATTGGACTTTAACCACTCAGTCGTTTCAACGCATGTCTTTGGGATTTTATTTTTAATTTCGAAAAAACTTTAAATATTGTGCAAAAAATTACTTAAAATTCACAACATAGGTTTATTTGCACTATTTCTAACCACATGTAAAGTCTCACTCCAGTTACGCTGTTACTTACACAAATATATATATATATATATATATATATATATATATATATATATATATATATATATATATATATATATATATATATATATATATATATATATACATAAACATATAAAAATATTAACAGACCTCGAATTTTTCTGAAATAAAATTTGCTAATAGACACAGAACAAAGAAAACGTTAGCGGAATTCACGATATTCATAAACAATAAAGTAGACGTCGTCCACTTACCATTTGAACCGCGAATCGCGAGATGACTGTTGAGAAAGCTGATTTGCAACTAACTTTTTCGAAAAAAGTAGTTGAAAAAATTTGTTAGGCAATCAAAGGGTAGTTGTAAAAATTGCAATCTTAAATACGTCGGATAGACTAAAAAAAACATTGTAAACAGATTTGTCGTAAGTGGCATAGCATATTTGAAATAATAATCACCACATAGAGAAAGAAAACCCGAACCCAGTCGATTGCCAATCATATCCCACATATGTCCGATTGGTGACAAGTCTGGGGAGCGGAACGGCCATGGAAGCAGGATCACGTTATTTTCTCGTAAGAACCTTGTAGTAAACCTTGCTGTACGAGGACGTGCGTTGTCTTGTTGGACAATGTGTTGCGTTAACCCTCGTAAGTATGGCAGTGCACCAAGCTGCAGTACGTTTCGTATATAATTATTTGCATTCAAATTTCTGTCAAGAAAAGTAAGAGGTGACCTGCTACCGGATGGCACCGCACACCATACCATTTGTTATCAGAGGCAAAACAGAGTAGTACAGAAAATTTCATTTCAATTGGTCGACTCTTACGGTTCGGGTTTTTTTTTAAGTCAGTATGTATCTATTTGAAAAACAAGAATGTAAATTGTGTTTTCTTTAGAAGCACAAGCTTTATTAGCTTATTCGTATAATACATTGAAATTATTATAAGAAATATATTGCTACTTCTACTAATTAGTAATATTATTACTACTACTACTTAGTAGTATCACCTTTTCTAAAATTCCTTAATAGCCTAAGCTTTAAAGCCAATTAGATAAAGCGTCTCTACTTAGATGAGCTGTGGCAACTTCACAAAACTTTAATACTAATATCTACGTCTCTACTTAAGGAACAAACAGGCGAGCCTCATCAGGGTCTGTAAGTTAAACAAATGTAGAGGTAACAGTTAATTAAGTTGCAGTTTTAATTATAAAATGCATTGTGGGCGAGAGGAAATATGCCATTGTACAGCAGAACCAGCTCTGTTAATACACTGTACTGAATTTTCACTGCACTTGACAACAACAGGTAGATTTATGACAATTACCATGATAATTCCTCTCGCTGAATTAGTGGGATGCCCTCAGGTCGACTGGTTTATTTAGCACTGCATTACCTATGCTAGAATAACGGTACACCGAGGCTCAAATAAATGGACGTAAACTAGAAAAATTAATGTATGTTGCTCAGGTTGCACTAGAGTAATGTGAAAATTATGATAATGTGTTTGGATTGTTATCACATGTTTACAAAAATCTATCATCACACATATATGTTCCCGTACAGAGAAACATATGCTACCAAATAAACTAACTAGAAAGTAACGCAACTTAATTAAACTCATTACACACCCACTACTGAATATACTCTTCTTTAAATCTATTCTATTTTTCTTTTTCGAAAAATATTATCTTTTGTAGCTGATCTACTTCTAAGCTAATTTTATTAAAGAGAGCTGTTCTAGCAGAGTTGTTGTTTTTTAGAGAATATGTCTTAAAAAGTTCTATAATAGAGAGGTATCGAGGGTGAGACTTTGCATATATATATATATATATATATATATATATATATATATATATATATATATATATATATATATATATATATATATATATATATATATATATAGTTACATCCCTGTATATTCTCAACATCATACAAAATACGACAAATCCTGAAACCATGCATCATCAGTTTAGTGACCTGTGTAAGAGTGCTGATGCAGATGTTTGCATTTATGTTAATTCTGTAGAACATTAATTCATTCAATCGCTGTAACTCTAGTTGTTCACATGTTGTTTTGAATAACATATTTTATAATAAATTTTAAGACTGTAATAATTGTACCACTTAAATAAATAAATTACTTTTTTCGGACAATCGCTACGAAAAAACCTAATTGGCGCTGCATAGAACAGTATTGCACATCGAAACCTGATTTTGGCAAGCTTTAAATCTTCGTAAAATTATTCGGTCTTTTTTCCAAAAGTTTATGTGCAACATCGAACATCCACACCGGTGCAAGTCAGTCCACACTGCCAGAGGGAAATCAGCGAGAAACCAATAGCAGAAGTACCAATGAGCTTCCTGTAAGTTTCCTCCAATATTTTTATCTGTGCATTCATATCGTATCTATTTTACATTTATACCTTATATAATTTTGTTCAATAATTCCTATTCGCGCTCTATTTTTCAATTCACCCAGTAATGCTTAACAACCATTACTTGTTCATGTATGTTGTGTAATGATAAGAGATAGATCGCCTATTAGGAAAAGAGAACCTATATTAGAATTAGAGGAAGACAATTTTAATCAATTAAGTTTAAATAATTTAGAAATGGCAAATAATCACATTGCCGAATTTTCACAAGCTGCTATCATGATCCCCGAATATTCCGGTGGACAGAAGCATCTTGCTTATTTTATTAAACAATGCGAACTTTATATTACTAGTTATAGAAGGCCAGAAGCCGAAACACACGCAAATCGAATGTTACTAGAATTTATAAAAGCTAAAATCACTGGTAACGCTCGTGACGTGTTAATTAGTTTAGAAAACCATACATGGGAAAATATAAAATTTGCTTTAAAAAATCAGTTTTCAGACCCCCGTTCAGAAAATCTTTTATTTAATGATTTAAATACTAACTTTATGACTAAATCACAAACTATTCAGGAATATTTCAATTTAATTAAAGAAAAGCTAAAAATCTTAATTGAACATGTAGACATACAAGATTTAGTAAACGATGTAAAAACTTATAAGAAAGAATTTTATCAACAAAATGCAGTGGCAGCATTTAAAGCGGGTGTAATAGAACCTTACTTCTCACATCTTAGATTAGTTAGTGTTAATACTCTTGATTCACTTATGTTAGAGTGTAATAGAATAGATAACGAGATTATACAGTCAAATTTCATTAATAGCCTGAGAAACAAAAATAATACGAAAACAAATCATAACACACCTGTACAACATAGACAGACGTATACCCAAAAACCAATATTTCCAGCATTTCCCCAAATTTACAACAAACCACAACAAATCACACAACAAAGGCAACCGTTTCCTTCTCAGCCGATTTCTAACATAAGACCTGTTCAAAATTTTAATAAAAATATACAACACACTCTAACTCAATTGAGTAGAGGAACAACACCCATGTCAATAAGCAAGCAAACTCCCTTAAGAAATACACGACAAATGCCCCAAAGAAATCACTTTATACCCCAATCTAGGCCCACGTTTCAACATCAAGAACTCTTTAACCAAGAGGACCTACCACTAGCTCATTTTGACGAATATCCTTATGACGACCAACCCTCTGACGAAAATATAGAGCCACTAGAATTTCCTGAACCAACTGAAACTTTTACAAATTATAACACCAATCCAAATCGGGATTTTCACGAAACAGTCTCGGAAAACTAATCTATTTAGATATAAATAATATTGTTAATACCCCTAAATTACCGTTTTTTGTCATACCAAGTCTAAATTTAAAAGTATTGATTGATTCCGGAGCGTCAGATAGTATCATAAATCCAGGACCGGCTTACGAGTTATTTAAAAAAATTATTTATAAGGAACCATTTTCAATGAAATCAGTTAACCAGATAACCCATGGTGAAGACAACGTAAGGTATCCTATTTTACAAGAATTTAATATTAATTACCAATTTCCAATGCGTGTCATGCAATGGCACCATCGATTTGACGCGCTTATAGGGTCAGCTCATCTTACAAAATTAAAAGGAAATATCGATTATAATAAACAAATTTTAACTCTAGGAAACCAAAAAATACCATTTTACCTTGAAATTAATCCACTGAATTTTACACCTTTCAAACAAATTTGTGAAAATTATGTATCAGTCCCTGTAAATATAGAAAAGGGCACAGTAGTTTTACCACGTATTGAAGAAACAAATGTTTTAATTTACGAGTCAATAGCTGAAGCAAAAGATGGATATTGTAGAGTACCCATAATAAAGAAAAATCCAAATTCAAAATTTGTAGAAATACATTTTCAGGAACAAATAGATGTCGATCCATTACAAAATTACTCTGACGAACTACCTAAAATTTCAAAACATTTTGATGTAACAAAAGTTTTAAGAACAGATCATTTAAATACAGAAGAATATGAAAAACTTATTAATTTGTGTCGAAAGTATAATGATATTTTTTATCATGAAGACTTAGATCTCTCTTTCACCAATGCAATTAAACATAAAATAAGAACTAAAGACGATGAAGTTGTTCACACCAAATCATACCGGTACCCTTTTCATTTACGTGAAGAAGTCCAAAACCAAATTCAAAAACTCTTAGACAACAAAATAATTAGACCCTCAATATCACCCTACTCAAGTCCGATATGGATTGTCCCGAAGCGTCAAGACGCTTCTGGAAAAAAGAAATGGCGCTTAGTGATCGATTATCGTAAACTTAATGAGAAAACGATCGATGACAAGTACCCATTACCTCGCATCGAAGAAATTTTAGATAATTTAGGACGCTGCTCCTATTTCACGACTCTCGATCTAGCACAAGGATTCCATCAAATTGAAATGGATCCTGACAGCATCGAAAAAACAGCATTCTCCGTAAATAATGGCCATTACGAGTGGATCCGAATCCCGTTCGGGTTGAAGGGGGCTCCTAGTACCTTTTCACGCCTAATGGATAATGTATTAAGACCATATTTATACAAGTTTTGTTTCGTATATATGGATGATATTGTTATCTTCTCGAAATCCCTTCAAGAACACCTTTGTCACATAAAAAATATTTTTGATAAGTTAAAAGAGTGTAATCTAAAAATTCAGTTAGATAAGTCAGAATTTTTGCGTAAAGAGGTCGAATTTTTAGGCCATCTGGTCACTGTCCGTGGGATCGAACCGAACCCATCAAAAATAACTGCCATTCAGAATTATCCAATACCAAAGACAAGTAAAGAAATAAGAGCATTGTTAGGATTAACAGGGTATTATAGACGCTTTATTCCAAATTACGCTAAAGTAGTATTCCCCATCAATAAATATTTAAAAAAGGATACCAAAATAAATATTCACGACCCGGAATATGTTGACGCATTCCAAAAAATAAAAGAATTAATTACAAATTCTCCTGTCCTGACCTACCCCGATTTTTCTAAACAATTTCATTTAACCACTGACGCAAGCAATATAGCTATAGGTGGAGTATTGTCACAAAATAATAAACCAATTGCGTTTTACTCAAGAACACTAAATTCAGCCGAGAGAAATTATTCGACCATTGAAAAAGAGTTATTATCCATAGTAGAAAATGCAAAACATTTTAGACCATATCTCTTTGGACAAAAATTTGTTATAGAAACTGACCACAAACCGCTTGTTTGGCTATTTTCAATTAAGGAACCAAACTCACGGCTAGTTAAATGGCGACTAAGATTAGAGGAATTTAATTACGAGATAAAATACAAAAAAGGCAAAGATAACGTAGTGGCTGATGCCTTATCGCGAATCGAAATTAACGCGATTGAAGACGACTTTGACCTGAAATCAATAATTAATAACGTAGACCCTGACGAAGACAGAGAAAGAGAAATAATTAACGAAGTAGAAAACGACGCAAACAATGCCTCTACTAGCACGACTAATAACCTACCTGAAAGCAATGACTCACAGACACAACACTCGTCTGCAGAAAATCCAATTTTCAAAATACCTATATCAGAAAATCCAGTCAATTATTTTTCCAGACGAATAATTTTAGATTACGGACCAAAATATGACACACACAAATTAAAAATATTCAAGTTTGAAACAATACATGTAAAGGTTCAACTCAATTACCAATTAAGACAAATAAATGACTTCTTGAAACAATTTATTGATCCAAAATTCACTTACGGAATTTACTGTAAACATGATAGACTATTCAAATATTTCACTGCTGTTTCTTCAACATTATTTAATAGTTCTGTTAAAATAATAAAATCTAACGAATTTTTACAAGACGTTGAAAAACAAGAAACTCAACAACAAATTATAGACGAATATCACACACGAAACCACAATGGCATTAACGAGACTTATCAACATTTAAAACAAAAATATTTTTGGCCTAATATGAAAAATTATATAAACGCTTTTATTAATAAATGCTCAATTTGCCTTCAGACAAAATACGAAAGAAATCCGTACAAACCACCATTTTGAGGTCCCCTTCTAGCTAAACGCCCTTTTGAAGTTATACACATTGACACCTTTAGTTTCGATAATTGCAAATTCCTAACCATCATAGATTTATTCTCCAAATATGCGCAAGCATATTATATAACTGATGGATCCGCAATTACCGTGTTAAATAAACTTCGACACTATTATTCCCATCATAATCATCCCCTAAAAATAGTAGCTGACGCTGGCAAAGAATTTTCGAATACTACCCTTAAAGAATACTGTAATTTATTTAATAATAATCTTAACATAACAACCCCCCAAAATCCTAACTCAAATTCACCAGTAGAGCGACTGCACTCAACTCTTGTAGAAAAATTGCGAATTCTTAAATTACAAAACCCACAAGAGAGGCCTGCAACCCTAATGATAACAGCAACCCTTATTTACAACCAGTCTATTCATTCGACAACTGGGTATTCACCTTTTACATTACTATACGGCCCCTACGACGACTTACCAACAATCACACCTGAAACTACCCTTTACGATGAATACAATAACAATAGGCTCAAAAAAATAATGCCTTTCTTCGACAGTGTATATCAGAAACAAAAAGTAAGTGGAGACAAAAGAATTTCTAAAGCAAATGCGGGCAGACAAACGACACCAGATTTACAAGAAACGACACAACTAGCTATTAGAGTACCAAAAGTAAGAAAAACGAATCCTCTTTATAAATTACGATCACATCCTAAACAAAAAGAAAACATTGTTACATTTTCTAAACCAAAAGCAAAAGCTCACGTTTCTAACATAAAAACAGTAAGAAAGACTTTTTCGTTACAGGACAAAACTACTACTACTACAAACAACGATGACCCTCAACCTGGTCCATCCACTTCAAAGAACACCGATAAAAACTAACGGATATTTTAAAGAGTATTTAGGCATAGCAAAAATACTCAAACATTATCATAAATTTTATTTTTATTTTAATATTACCGATATAGAAATTAATTATAACATATTATTAAAAAATTCTAAATTTTTAAACACTGGACAAATGTCTGCAAGTAACGAACGATATTTACTAATTTTAGATGACCATTTGTCACGATTAAGTAATCAACTACAAAAACTATCAATGCACAGAACTAAACGCGGATTAATAAACGGAGCAGGCTCTTTAATTAAAATGATAACAGGAAATCTCGACCAAGAAGACTTAAAAGAAATCTATAAAAATTTATATAACATTTTCCAAAATCAAGAAGATATAATTACCCAAATTGATAATTTAAATTCATTTGCTAATATAATCACACAAAGGTACGAAAGGGACCAAAAAATTATTAATCAAAATCTAGATCATATTTATCAGACTTTTTCCACTTTAGATAGCGAAAGAGAATTGTCGAGTAAAATTCATTTCCAAATTCACGTAGCTGTTAAATTACTCCATAATATGGAGATAATTCAAAGAACTATTTCCTTAAGTTTTAACGAAATTACTAATATAGAGCTCTTTACCACTAGTGATCTGTTAAATATTATTGATCACTTAAAGTTAAGTCACGACAGAAATGAATTGATCGACTTTGACAAAAATCATGTTTTTAGGGTTGTAGAATTTACCAAATTTCATATATTATCGGTTAAGAATACGATTGTATGCCTTTTAAAAGTTCCTATCCTATATCCCAATCCTGGTTCTTATTTTCGTGTTTATCCTGTACCACAAAATTATATTCTCCTGGTACCACCCAGCTCATACTATTTAGAAACACCCTCTTCAAACTTATGCACCCAAGAGAAGTGCCCCTCTATAGAAGACGTGGTTATATGCAATAATCGCCCACGAGAAGAACATTGTCAGCTTGATACCTTACAAAATTGCACTTCTGCCAAAGTAATGAACCCCTACGAAATATCAACTCAGCTGCAGAATGGTCAGATCTTAATATCCACTAGCTCAGCAACCACTATTGTCGAAAATTGCGAAACATCGTTAGAACGAAAAATCTTCCAGGGAAACGGTCTAGTAACATCCCTCAATTCCTGCAAAGTCAAGATCAATGAGGAAATGTATGAAGACGTTGCTACCAATTTGACGCTACAACCCATAGAAGTCGAAGAATTGCAACAGACACCTCAACATCATATCCATTTTAAGCCAATTCATCTAAAAGAAAACAAAAAGATAAAAGAAGCATTGTCTCAAATACAACAGCATCCATTTCATCTCCGACCGTCCATGCAGTATTCCCACTTAGGCATTACCATTGGTATATCCATCGCTGTTACTATTGTACTTCTGTTTCTTTTAAGAAGAAAAATTCAGAGCATCCTATACAAGTCCAACAAGCAAACGCAAACAGAAGTGTCCGAACACGAGGACGTGTTAAAGATTTAAGGGTGGAGGAGTTACATCCCTGTATATTCTCAACATCATACAAAATACGACGAATCCTGAAACCATGCATCATCAGTTTAGTGACCTGTGTAAGAGTGCTGATGCAGACGTTTGCATTTATGTTAATTCTGTAGAACATTAATTCATTCAATCGCTGTAACTCTAGTTGTTCACATGTTTTGAATCACATATTTTATAATAAATTTTAAGACTGTAATAATTGTACCACTTAAATAAATAAATTACTTTTTTCGGACAATCGCTACGAAAAAACCTAATTATATATATATATATATATATATATATATATATATATATATATATATATATATATATATATATATATATATATATATATATATAAAGTGTGTCCACGGATTGAGTGTGGGTAAGGTATAAGTGACAAAAAAAAATTCGAATTAGATTGTGATATTCTGGGAATCGCTCCTGCTTTGTCTTAAACTGAGCTGTTGAGAAAATGAACAAAATCAATTTATACACAAGATGGTTTATAACTAATGTAATGATATGTATTAAGAGTAAACTACCTTCGTTTATGAATATACCGCAAAAAGTTATTAACAAAAATTGTTTAGAACTAAAATTTATGACAGGCTCTCAATTTTCAAACAGATCAGCCTACTATGATTTTTTTTTAGCTGCGACTTTATTTAAACGACGTTCGACGGCTTCTGTGATTAGGTGTACTTTAAAAAATACCTGAAACTGTATTAAAAAAAGTCTTTACCATAATTAAACTTGGGGTAGGTTTGCTTTCATCTCAACCAATAAAAAAAGTAAAGTAGACGCACAATTGGACATTCAAAGCAATAATTGACGAGTTGCATGGCTACTTGATCTCTGCCTTGTTGTTCGTTTCCTGGGATACTACTTATTTGGAAAACTGTAACGTCAATTTTATTTGCACGAACGGCAAGCTTCTGTATTTAAAAATGTTAAATGAAGAACATTATTATCAGGGATTGATAAGAAAATTCCTTGAACGCTGGCCAAATTATTCGGTTTCCGCCACTGATGTAAAAACAGTTGTTAAAAAATTTATGTGTAGTGGGAGTGTTTTAAATGTTAAGAAGACAAAATCCGACCTAAATGAAGAAGACAATGCTGCAGCTGCATTAGTTATGGATTCTGTTAGGTGTTTTCCGAAATTATCATTAAGAAGAAAGGCATTAGAAATTGGCTATATTAGCAAATCGCATTTGCAACAAATTTATCGTACCAACAAGGTAAAACCTTTCAAAGCAAAACTTATACACACTTTGGACGAACATGACGAGTCAAAACGATTAGATTTTTGTTTATGGTACGGCGAGCAATATCTACAAAATCACAATTTTGGCAGAAGTATTATTTTTTCGGACGAATCCACTGTCACCACTAATGGGGTGGTAAATTCCCAAAATGCACGGCATATGGAGAATCCAAATTATAGAGTTAATTGCAGAAGACATTACCATAAAAAGTAAATGTGTGGTGTGCTGTTTCTCACACTGAGATAATTTTTGAGCGGAATATGAACCAGTGCAGTTATCTGGAAATGCTGGAAAATATTCTTCAAGACCATTTGCATAACATGTCACTAGAACATAGACAAACAGCATACTTTCAGCATGACGGCCACCCAACACATGCAACAGGAATCGTTCGAGAATGGTTAGATCGCGAATTTCCTGGGCGGTGAATTGGTCGATATGGGCCAATACCTTGGCCTCCCAGAAGTCATGATCTTACCTTAATGGACTTTTATTTATGGGCCTATCTCAAACAGAAAGTCTACATTAAACAACGATCTTGATTTGTTGAAACTTATTCCGAGAGAGGCCATTGACGGTATTCCAATTCAACATATTCAAAATGCCAAAAAGCATTTACTAAACGGGCTGAGTTATGTGTATCTGTTGGTGGCAACATTTGAATAATTTCTTTATTTTTCGTTGTTCGTTTTGATTTTTGTTAGCAATAAGTTGTTTGTATTTTACTAATAAATTATTATTTAACATTGCATGGTTACATACTTTGCGCACCTTGCGTTCAGAAAACCACAGGTAAAAAGCTCCACGTTGATAGGGAAAAATGTTAATAATTTAATTGAAAATTTAAAGTAAGCTGATCTGGCGGAAAATTGAGAGCCTGTCATAAATTTTAAATCTAAACAAGTTTTGTTAATAACTTTTTGCGGCATCTTTATAAACGAAGGTAGTTTACTCTTAACACATTTAATTATATCAGTTCTAAACCACCCTGTATATTAATTGTTTTTGTTCACTTCTTCAACATCTTAGACAAAGCAGGAGCGATTCCAAGAATATCATAATCTAATTCAAACATTTTTTGTCACTTATACCTAACACACTCAATCCGTGGACACACTATATATATATATATATATATATATATATATATATATATATATATATATATATATATATATACTTGTATATATGAGACATACTTGGTTCTCGGGTTGGACCGCGTCCAGAATTTATTAAAACTCGACGTTTCGGCTCCTGTTTTGGAGCCATTTCCAAGAGGCAAAGGAAATATATAAAGACATGAACTCTTAAGGCCTCAATCTGCCTACTCTTTAGAGCGGTGAACAAAGGTGGGTTGGGTTGTTGTAGCTCCTTTACGAGGCCTCAATCTGCCTACTACCCGAATCTCACCGGCGATCGTCTCTAAGGTCTCAGTGTGTTCAACCCTAGGCCTAATAGAGACCTGGCAGTTCGTTGCAAGTCTTGTATTGTATGTCTCGTTTCGTCTACCTGCTTCGTTATCAGTGTAATGAGTCGGGTCACGGTCAATTAAGTCAGGGGCTTTCGTCACGGCACTTAGGGGATTAAGAGGATTACAGGTATTTGTTGAGTTAGATAATGGGGCAATAAAATTGTCTATTGAATTTATTGTCTTCTTGTGTGTTTGTAATGAAGATATAATAGGTTTCCAAATAATCGAAAGACGAAGACTATCATCTCTCTTATTTAAACAATTTGAACGTTTTTCGAACTCGATTGCATCACGGATAATTCTGGTTTTGAAGTTGTAAACGGGCGCCATTGTTTTGGCATTGTCGAAGCCTATTTTGTGTCCTGTATGAATATTATGCATGGCCAGCGCCGATGAGGGGTCGGATATTCTAACTGCGAGGGTGTGTTCATATATTCGATTGTGGATGCGTCTATTTGTTTGTCCCATATAAGTTGGGGATCAGTCGGAAAAATTTCGTAAACTGCCGTTGGATCCGTTTGGAATCGTATCCTTGGGTGTTTTTATCAGGTTTCATTTGAAAAAAATTCATATCTCAAAAAGTAATAAGGCGATTTTAATAAAATTTGGCATGTACCTTCCTTTTGTAAATGGCTTTGACAAGTTCGTTATTTAGAAAAATTGAATGAGGTTTTCGGAAAAATTTTGAGTTTTCATTTGAAAAAATTTTTTATCTTAAAAAATATAAAATCTATGATAACCAAATTTGGTAGGTAGGTTTACGATATAAAAAGCAAACCATACACCAAAATTTAGATTTCGATGTTACAAGAAAAAAAATTATAATAAAATATTTTGTGCCAGATCATTTCTATGAAAATTCACTACCATAACGCACTTGCTGCGTCCAGGCTTTTTGATATTATGGGTTCTAAAACTTTGGGTGTCTTTGTCGGTGACCCCTTTAATGTATGATAGAAACGCTGTGTGTTGTTGTGTGGACTTTGTCTGTTCTGGTTATGGTGTAGTGGTTACATCAAGTTTCAACCCCAGTGTCTGCCTAGCCTCTTGATTGTACATTGCACGTACACTCTCTTCCTGTCTACTTTTGCAAGCGTTTTCTACCAGTTCCTGACGCCCCTCTTGGGGAAATTAAGCGCCTATTGTAAGCGCTGAATACCAGTGTTACCCTGTACACTTTCTACATTCCGTCTGCAGAAATGTGGGATCTCAGGTGTAGGTCTAGACCAGCTGGTGAATCTTTGGAAGTGCCAGCGCACTACATGTAAGTTATTTTCAACTTTTTGAGCGATCTTTAAGACTCGACAGCCATAAACCTTCCTACGTCATTTAATCTCATTAAATTGCAACATAAATTTTAAATCAGTCAAAATCAATATTTTGATCAGTGAGAGTGATCGTTACATAAATGTATTTTGTATTTTCCTTCTGTATAATGTCAAAATATGTAAATTAGGAACATTAGTATGATATTAATTAATTGACATTTTGTCCACGAATTTTTCAAACCTTCAAATGTTTTAGAGTACAAAAAATAGCTTGTAACCTTTCATTTAAACAATAGTCAACAATTGCTTAATTTAACAATATCTGAATTTTTCTCACAAGCTTTTTAAGAAAACAAAACATACTCTGGCCAGAACAATTAACTAGAAATTTACCTGACAAATTAAAATGGACAGCATTGGTAGAATTAATATTATAAACTTTAACTTTGCATTTGATATTAATTTTGTTTCTTTGTGGTGTACAACTTATATTTGATTTACCAGGAGTCTTGATTTAATAAACTCCCATAATTAATTTGTGTCAATAAATTTGAATATTTGTGTTTTTAATATCTGTTTTGATTGAATAACAAATTCCTCATTTAACCTTTCCCAAATCTGGTGGTGCTATAGCTGAAAATTCTTCATCTCTATTATCTAGATCTCTTCAAACTAACTAACTAATATTGTGCCGGTGTTTTGACTCGAAGATCTCATAAATCTAGGACTTTGGTCAGAACAAGATTAAAGCTGAGTAAGTATTTGATTATCTTTTCATCTTCAAACCACTGTGTTCTTTGTCTTACAAAATAATAAATCTGAGAGATAAGTGCAAATAGGTTAGGGTTTGGGAGGTGATTATGGCCTCACTATTGGCCGGATTTAGATCCAAATGAAATCTCTCACGAGACATCAATTGCGGATAAACATCAAATAAATACACTCGGGTTTTTAGGCTTAAATTGGCACACAAGTACACTTGATAAACCCAAATCACCACAACACATTTTAAAAGACCTGGCGATCGTTCCATTAACAAAGCTGGCGTCATCAGAGAACGAAACATTATGAAATAGAATATCCTCTGACGACGCTGACTTTGTTGGTGAAACGATCGTCACGTCTTTAAAAATGTGTTGTGACTTGTGTTCCTCAAATGTGCTTATCAGTAGTAATCAAAGATGTCAATCTTTACTTACTAAAAAGGTTGTTATTTGAAGAAGTTGCACCCAAAAGTTAACCAAATTCAGCATTTCTCTTTAAATTACTACTACCAAAAAAAAAATCATTCATTCCTTACTTTTCAAACGCACTGTACATCATGGCATAGCTAGTAAGTAGTTAATTTTGTAAGTAATAGTACCTACAAACAGTAATTTTAAATCTATG
Organism: Tillus elongatus; assembly: GCA_964006375.1. NCBI lineage: Eukaryota > Metazoa > Arthropoda > Insecta > Coleoptera > Cleridae > Tillus > Tillus elongatus. The sequence continues at coordinate 38,839,274 of OZ023262.1, forward strand.
TTACCTTATCCTATTTATCCTACATTTGGTTGAATTTTCGGTTTGATACATACCTGAAATAGAAAATTACATATTAGTTAAAAATTCGAACAATTATATCGCAAGGAAACGCAAAGTTATATAAATATTTTTACTTTCATTATATTCCTAGGAATCCATGCTGTTCTTATGATCAAAAAATTTACTTTTAAGAGCACCATTTTTGTAAGTAAACAAAATACATGTCTGGATTTTTGACGAACTTTTCTACAAAAAAACTCGCTGGTGAAGAGATTACGACTTTGGTACTTTCAAAAAAAAAAAAGGCTTTCAATGAGCCCGAACCCGTAACTTATATTCATGGACAGTTATAATTTGCATATACATAATCATTTATTAGTGTCGAAATTATGTGTGTGTGTGTGTTTTGTTTATTTAACGTCGGCTTATTTCCGCGACTATGGCCAATCACCGACGCCAGGGAGCAGTTTCACCTTACTATCCCGCAAATTTTGCCGAACCCTGCCTTTCTGTGAGGAGGGTAGGGATCTTTAACGTGCCCAACATCGCAGGGACACGGGACCGACGACTTTACGCCCCCTCCGAGGGCGGAACGTGCAGACATTCAACTTGCTCAAATACAATGCCAGAACCTCGGTTGATGTTAATGTTACAGTTTGTACTGAAAAAATATAGGGAGTACACCCTGGGATCGAACCCAGTACCCTTCGGTTCAGAGGCACACGTAGTTACCCCTGAACCACCGAGGTTCTCGTCAAAATTATACATTATGCCTTACAACGAAACTGTGCTTGTGCTTCTATTAACATAATTTTCTCAAAATCCTCAAATAATCAAACTAAAATAATTTTATTTTAATGTCACTTTCTGAATTTTGATCGATCTTGCTTTTCCTTCTCTCTCATCTTCCACAAATATTCCTATAGCCGTTGCAAAGATTTATCTTCACTCTCGCCACACTATTTCTTTATATATATATATATATATATATATATATATATATATATATATATATATATATATATATATATATATATATATATATATATATATATATATATATATATATATATATATATATTAGATACAAATTATTATCAAAAAAGTTAATTTTCATAAAAATGTTTTTAATAACAAATGCTGCAGGCATCAATCTGATTACTGGTACAGCCTATGTAGTAGAAACAATGTACCATATTTTATCAAAAGTGCTTATTGTTTGAAAATGTACAAAAATTTTCCAAAAATAAACTTAAAATGTTGGTTTCTTAGCCAACAAACCTTAGGTTAATAGCAAATTGAGTTATTAAAATTTGAAGGATTTAATGAAAATTCGCTACCAAAACGCACTTATTGCATCTCCATTTTTTTCTTACAAACATGCATCATATTTCGATAAAAAATGCAAAAGTGCGTTAACAAATTTGTTCTACGAAAATTAGCTGAAAAAATATGGACCATTAAACAATAAACTTAACTAAACCTACAGCCAAAGCATCAACTTACCTAAGCTCACAGCCAAAGCATCAGAGAAAGGGCATATTTCAAATGAATTTTATGTAAACATTTTAGTAAAATAAAGGCCAATGACAGTTGAAGCTGACACTTAAGGATTCGTAGAACACCCTTCTTGTAAGATTTTCTTTTCATAATCCCTATTTGTTTCACGTTCTTTGCCTAAACATTGCCGATTTTGACGTTTCGAATAGCGAATTTGACGTTTTGAGGAAAATTCCGAATTTTTTGTTTTTAACTGCCCATAACTTTTTTGTTTTTAAACTGAGAGCTAAATTTTGGTACATGGTTTACTCCTTATAATGCAAACACGCTTACTAAATTTGGTTGGCCTTATTTTGATATTTTCGGAGAAAAGAATTTTTTTCCGAAAGAAAACACAAAATTTTCCGGAAAAGTCAAGGCTTATTTTCCTGGCTAACGAAGATATCCAAGCCACTTGCAAAACAAAGGCGCTCACCAAACTTGATGAAAATCGGCCAGTTATCTTTTGAGTTATCAGTATGATACATACCTACATATATATATATATATATATATATATATATATATATATATATATATATATATATATATATATATATATATATATATATATATATATATATATATATATATATATATATATATATATATATATATATATATATATATATATATATATATATATATATATATATATATATATATATATATATATATATATATATATATATATAAATCGAAACTGACCCCAGATATTTGTTCTAGGGGGCCTAATTGGCGCTCATTTGAAGACATTTTTTCAAAATTTAAAAGTCGGGATCTCCTCATTAGTGAATTTTTTTTAAAGAAAATTCAGTAAAAAAAAAGAAAATTTGAATCACCAACGACTTATGGGCCACACTGTAATTGTAAAAATATTTTTTAAGATGTAGCTCAAGACAACCTATAATTAATGTATACATTTTTTTTTTCGTATATTGTATAATAACGGATATATTGAGCTTTATTGATTTTTTACGAAAATTCGACGAAAATTATATACCACTTAACGATAAACTCTATAGCCAAGCTACTGCCAAAGCAGCAGAGAAAGGGTCTATTTGCAATGAATTTTCTGGAAATATTGTAGTAAAATGAAGGACAATGACTATTGAAACTAAGACTTCAGGCTTTGTGAAACATTCTTCTTGAGACATTTTCTTTCCATAGCTCGTATTAGTATCAGGTTCTTTGCCTAAATATTACCAATTTTGACATTTTAAATCGCGACTTTGACGTTTTCAGGAAAGCCCAAATTTATTTTCCTTTAGATGCGTATAACTCTTTTGTCTTTTAACCTACGGAGCTAAATTTTTATAGGCAACTTACCTATAACGATGTAAACTCGCGCACCAAATTTGGTTGCCCTTACTTCGTTAGTTCCGGAGTTATAATTTTCACAAAGTTTTCCAGGAAAACCTCGACAGATTTTCCTGTCTAACGAACTTATCGAAGCCACTTACTTGCAGAGGGAAGGTATTCCCCAAATTTAATCAAAATCAGCCTATTCTTTTTTGAGTTTTCGGTGTGATATATATATATATATATATATATTAACATATAAAAAATGAAACTAATCCCGGATATGTGTTATGAGGAGTCTAATTATCGCTAATTTAAAGAATTTTTTTCAAAATTCAAAGAACAGGATCTCCTCATTAGTTACTTTTTTTAAAGAAAATTCACTAAAAACTCTAATAAAGATCAATGTCAAAATTGCTACATTTCAAATAATATTACATCCGTAATTCGTTAAACTGTGCGAAATATTGAAATTTATTGTTGAGGACACATATTTGAAAAAACAAGAAAGGGGGGAAGCTTTTGGAAAACCTGACACAACTAACTAAATTAAAAGAGCTGCTGAACACAGAGTCATAGTTTTGATGACAGGGCGACATCGCCTTTAGACTATGATGAATACCTAATAAATTCGCAGGTATTTTGATGCAGAAATTACAATAAAAGAAATTTAAATTGTAAAATTCAAATCAATTACCTAATTTGTTAAGCAGATAATGTAAATTGCGCGCGAAAATTTATAAAAGGCATTTCCGTTTTGCACTGTATTTTTAGTTTCAAACGCATCATGACTGGGAGATGCTCTTATCAAAGGCTACTCTGTTATAAGCGACTCGACAAAAAGATTCATAAATTAATCCAGAAATCCAAGGTCATTTTTTTATTTGTCGAAAAAGATAAAATAAAACTAAAAAAATATAGTGCATCGTATAAAGGGATTAAGGTAATGGTAAAAAATTCAACTTACAACGAAGTGGAGTCTATTTCTTTTACCGGGGGGCGTTAAGGAACCCCATCCATGCCCAGCGCCGCCATGCCGGATCTTGAAACCATAAAAAGTCAACTTGCACTATCTAAAACCAGTCATGTTTTAACGTAAGCAGTGATTGCTTTATTTAGTTAACACTTCACTCGATTTTAAATATCAAAAAATGGTGGTGGACACGCACACAACACTCGATATGCCGGTTGTTTTCAAAATTGCGGACACCCAAGCTGAACGAAAGGTCGTTGAACTACAATGGTCTACAAACTTTTTGAAAATCAAACAGCCGCGCACAACAAGAAGAAAGAAAACGCGCGACCGCGGCTCGGAGCTGTTAGAATAACATAATGAAATAATAATTCAGAGAATAAATCAATTAAAATAAATTAAAAGTGGCACAAAACTTCCAGAGACGCGCTTTCACCGTTTGCGACAACAAACTGAAAGACAATGTGTCATAAGTCATAGTCAAAGGTAACCAGATCCAGGGAAGAATGTAATGTGAATAAATGTATTTTGTTGTTACAGAACACAGATAACTCGATTTTTATCGGAAGTGACGTTTTTTGTTCATAACTTTTATCTCTTTTCAGCTCGTGGTGGCTCTGTAAATGTATTTGTTGTAGTATAGAATTTAATTTTATTAAATATTGTTTCAATGAATGGGAATAAAAAAGCGAATGGGTTGACTGAGACGTAAAGCATGTTGTATACTGGATGAATGTTTGAAAATTACCATGTTTTATTCTAGAAATAAATTAACTCATAATATATTATATAAAATAATTCAATGATGAAAGAGTGTGATGCAAACACCTCATTTTACAGGTTAAAATAGTGCTTTTGCATCTCATTATATTTCGGGACGCAGCAAGTGCGTTATGGTAGTGAATTTTTATTAAATGCTTCAAACTTGGATAACTCAATTTTCGATAAACTTAGAAAGTTGGGTTTTGGTACGTAGTAAGGCCTTTTAAAAGGTAACATGTGCGCCAAATGTCATTAAAATACCTTTGTGATTTTCGGAGAAAGAATTTTTTTCAAAATAAAACTCAAAATTTTTAAAACTCAATTTTGTATAAACTTAGAAAGCTGAATTTTAATATGTAGTGAGGCCTTTCCGAAGGCAACGTATCCGCCAAATTTCATTAAAATATCTTAGTAATTTTCGGAGAAAAAAAATTTTTTTGAAAGAAAACTCAACATTTTTTCGGAAAACCTTGTCTTATTTTCCTGGCTAACGAACTCATCTAAGCCATTAATAAAAGAAAGTCACCTGCCGAGTTTCACCGAAATCGGTTAATTATTTTTTGTGTTGTCGGTTGGATATATATATATATATATATATATATATATATATATATATATATATATATATATATATATATATATATATATATATATATATATATATGTATCCAACATATAAAAATTGAAACTTACCCCGGATATGGGATCTAGGGGTCCTAGTTCGCGCTCATTTGAAAAAATTTTTGCAAAGTCTCACCATCGATACCTCTCTATTTGTGATTTTTTTTAAATAAAAATTCACTAATGATAAAAAAGTTCGGGACGCAGCAAGTGCGTTATAGTAGTGTTTTTTTTTTTAATTCTTCAAATTTGAATAACTCAACTTGCTATAAACTTAGAAAGTTGAATTTTGGTATTTAGTAATACCTTTCTCAATGAAACACATTCACCAAATTTCATTAAAAGAACTTGGTAAGTTTCGGAGAAAATTTTTTTTTTAGAAAAAAAACCCAAAATCTCAATTTTATATAAACTTACAAAGTTGAAGTTTGGTACGTAGTAATGTCTTATCCAAGACAAGATATTCACAAAATTTCATTGAAATAGCTTTGTAATTTTTAAAGAAAGAAATGTTTTTCGAAAGAAAACTAAAAATTTTCCGGGAAACCCTTGACCGATTTTCCTGGATAACGAACTCGTCCAAGCCATTAATAAAACAAAGGCGCTGGCCGAGTTCGATCAAAATAGGTTAATTATTTTTTGAGTTTTCGGTTGGATACATATATATATATATATATATATATATATATATATATATATATATATATATATATATATATATATATATATTAAAATTGAAACTGACCCCGCATATGGGTTCTAGGGGTCCTAGTTCGCGCTCATTTGAAAATTGCAAAGTCTCACCATCGATACCTCTCAATTAATGATTTTTTAAAAATAAAAATTCACTAAAAAATTATCCCTTTTATCATGTAAAATTAATTAATTCATATATCAGAGACAGAAAATTTCGAGTACTATAACAACAATGTTAAATCGATGGAAAAGAAAACGATGGCGGGGGTTCCTCAGGGTTCATTATTAGGACCAAAACTTTTTAGTATCTTAATTGATGACATACCTCAATTCTCCAAACCAAAACTGTTTTGTTCGTCGATAACACGGCTAGATACTCCCACTCGTTCAGCGCAGTGGTCGCGACTAAGAAAATCCAAATCCATCTAAGTATGCTCCAAGAATTTTACTCTAAATGGAAAATTTATATTAACTCAAACAAATTCAAAGCTATTGTATTCAGTAAAAAGTTCAAGGACATTAAAAGCTTTCAACCTCTAAAAATATGGATGTTGAAAATGGTAATAGTATACAAAATGCTCTTGTTTTCAGTGCAGAAAACTCATCATCAAACCCTGCCTAAACGTCAAACTGTGATTTATTACTAAATTGTCTTTTGATTTCGCCACTTGCCTTGAAGTCTATGAAGATTTTTGAGAGACCTTCAGGAATATTTTGAAATGGGTCCCTAACCTACTCGTAACTTGCTATCAAGGTAACATCAGCAAGAAAATACTTTTTGAAATTCTTTGCCAGCATGGCGAATTCCAGTTTTTTACAAAACTCATTCACTTTATCACTTGTATCAAACATATGTGTATTTGCTTCTTGGAGTTGAAGATTGAAGGTATTTAATTTGTCGTATCTGTCGACCAAGTAGCTCGATTTCATCACCAAAAAATCTCATCTAGAAACTTCTCGGCTTCCCGTCGGTTTTCCTTTTTCTAGAAAAATGGCGATTTCATTTCTTAGCTCCTAAATACGTTGCAAAAATGTCCCACGTGATAACCATCTTGCCTTGCAATAAAATAGTAACGCTAAATGTACTGCAGCCATGTTTTTACGAAGTGCAGAAAATATTCTTAATTTTAGAGGACTCATTTTTATATAATTTACTATGGTTACCACCGTCGTCAGCACAGTATTCAGACCAGAACTCATTTCTTTGGAAACCAGAGCTTCTTTGTGGAGCATGCAATGTGTCCAGATACACTGTGGAGCACGAGCGCCATTGGTGCATATTCCGACGTAATTTTTCCACTCTGTTTGCCTTGTTTAGAAACTCATTTAAAATAGAAAATAATGCAAGTGCTGTTGCTTTGAGTTATATTGGTTTACAGAATAGTAATTCCTCTACTGCTGACATACCATCACAAAATCAAACATAGACAATTAAATGAGCATCATTATTGATATCTGTTCGCTCATCAAACGGAATGGAAAAATATTTATGGATTGAAATTGTTTGGCGAAAAGATCTACAAACATAGTTTTTGCAATCTCAATTGCATTTGGCAAAATAAGCTCTTCACCAATGGTGTAAGGCTTTTTACATCCGGCTATTTGATATGAAACTTTGTAAGAGGCAAGTAAAGCTTTTTCATTCACAGACAAGTTTTTTTTCTAATTTTTGTTTTGTTTTTCATATGATTTTAATTGCGATTCTTATAACTCTCGTAGGTTCTTAACGTACTCACTATGAAGCGTTTCCAAATATCGTTGAAGTTTATTAGGTTTCATGCTGTCTGCTGAAAAAAATTAAAAGCAAATGACATACAGGGACCTTTCTTCTTCATTTATTTCAGTGATGGTAAAGCGAAACTTTAAATATCCTTGAGAATTTTTCTTGATTTTTGTTTCAGAACCACTCACGTCTGTGCACTTGTTAATGCTTCACTATCGTCAGATACTCGCTTACGCCCCCTACTGCTCGAATATCGTAAATTGCAGTTAACACGCAAATTACAACATACATTCATTGATTGTTGTTGCCCTTACTTGGTGAAACTTGTCCATACTACATACAGACTTGGAGACTACTTCTCTGGCTTCACTGTTGGTTTTCGTTGGTGAAGGACGTAGCCAGCACGTAAGCTAACTGGAGCAAGTGGCCCTTACGAATTCTGGATGTTCTAGGATGTTCTTCAACGTTTCTGTGACTATAGTTTCGCTGCTTGACAGCATTCTCAGACAGATTAAAATCGAATTAATACGAAATCATGACAACTACAAATAAAGATCTTGACGTTTGTCATATTTTGAAGTTAAATGTCTTAAAAATTCACTTAAATTAACGAAACTCAAATTTTAGAATCTGTTCAGCATAAAATATGAGACAATGATCTAGTTTTTACTAAAGCTGATAAAGGAAATACAACTGTAGCTATAAGTAGGGATGCATATAACATTAAAATTAATGATTTTATTACTACAGAAAATTTAACAGAAATTAGGAGAGACCCAACAAACGCATTTCAGACTAAACTAAAAAATGAACTTAAAAATGTGTCTCTGTTTAGTCAACAAGAAAAGAAATATCTTTTACATAAAAGCCCACAACCACCAAAAATGTATGGCCACCTGAAAATTCATAAGCCAAATATACCGGTGAGGCCGGTGGTTAGCTATATTAATACACCTAATCATAAGATAGCGAGCAAACTGGTTTCAACTATTATAGAATACAATTATTTACCAAAATATTCAGTTAATAATTCTTATGAACTTACACAAAAATTAAATAACTTAATTATTCCCACAAATAGGAAATTAGTCTCATTTGATGTTTGTAGCATGTATTCTAAGATACCCCCTAGGGAATGTTTACCTCTATTAGAAAACGTTTTAATAGAAAAGAACGTAAATGTCATAAAAAGACAAGAAATAATCAATCTTTTTAACGAATGTATAAAACAAAACTATTTTAAATTTAATAAGAAAATTTATATGAAAAATGAAGGTCTATCTATGGGTAGTCCATTGTCATCTTTATTAGCCAACATATTTATGGAAAACATAGAAAAGCAAATTTTAACATCAGAACTTTCGCATAATATTGTCTCTTGGTACAGATACGTAGATGATATTTTAGCATGTTTTCAAGGTAGTCATACAGAATTAAATGAATTTTTGAATTTTATTAATAACTTCCACACAAATATTAAGTTTACTTTAGAAGAAGAAGTTAACAGTTGTATAAATTTTTTAGACTTAACAATTAGAAAGTTAGAAAATAATTCATTTGACTTTTCAATATACAGGAAACCAACTTACACTGACACAACCATACCATACGATTCATGTCACCCTTTTTCACAAATGCCTACCATTTCATGATACATCGTGCATTTTCAATACCTACGTCACAAAACAATTTTGAAAAAGAAATTTCAATAATTAAGCTAACAGCATTTAATAATGGCTACTCTGTTAAAATAATAGATAAAATGATCGAGAGAAAAGAATACAAATTAGCGATTAATTTAATTTATCTAAATATTAGAGACAAAAAAGACAACAGATACGTTTCGATAACTTATTTTGGAACCATTTTAGGAAACATTTCAAAAATTTTAAATACCTGTACAAATACAAAGGTAGCTTTTAAATCTTACAACACGACGCGTGATTTACTATTCAACGTTTTTGTTGTTTCCTGGCAAAAACTGGAGTTTATAAATTAGCTTGTACACATTGTAACGCAATCTACATAGGTCAAACTTCTAGAAATTTTAACACCCGATACAAACAACATATTTCTGCATTTAGAAATAACCACGCTGACAAATCTACATTTGCAAAACATATTATTGATACCGAACATAGACCTACAGTAAATAACCGCATACAACCACTACATTTTTATAATGACAAGCGTAAACTATTCTTTTTTGAAGCTTTGGAAGTCAAAAAGCACACAAACGACAATAACTACCTTGTTTTAAACGAGCAAACTGATTTAATGAATTCCCCTTTCTTGGATATTCTTCTTTCTAATTAAATAAGTCAAAGAAAATAAATTTAACTATTATTTCAAAAAAGTTGTAATAAGATAATGAGTTGATGTATGTCGATATTTTCGTTGTATAGAGACTGCTTTTATACTGTTATTGTTTAGTTATTTTATTGTTGTAACTGTTATCATAGTTATTATGGGCTAGTTCTATTTTTATGTTAAATATTGACATACATCACGTAGACATTTTGAAAGTCTCATCTGTCATCTGTGTGTTTTATCAATTTGATACATTTTTTGATCAAAACATAACATCATAACATAGCAACAGATATTTATTTGTAGTCGTCATGATTTCGTACTAATTCAATCTTAATCTGTCTAAGAATGCTGTCAAGCAGCGAAACTATAGTCACAGAAAGATTGAAGAACCTCCTAGAACATCCAGAATTCGTAAGGGCCACTTGCTCCAGTTACCTTACGTGCTGGCTACGTCCTTCACCAACGAAAACCAACAGTGAAGCCAGAGAAGTAGTCTCCAAGTCTGTATGTAGTACAACATACATATTCACGGTAGAAGGATCGAATGGACTGGCTGGAACTGAACGAGATGCAGCATTTGTAAACGCCGCGAAGACGTTGTAGAATGTTCGAAACAAATCTGAACTTCTTGCACAAATCACGATTAGAATTGTGATTGAAAATTGGGTCGCAAATACTAAAAGGAGCGTTTAAGGTTATTAAAAGCATTGAAAAACGCAAAACCAATGTTTTATTTGTTGACTCCTAAATTGACATTTCAAAACTAAAGATGGCGAGCTTGTAGACTTGATCATACAATATTATTTAAATATTTGCTATTATTCTTACTTTATTATCATCTGCTATCTATTTTTGTTTTGATGTAAATTTTATTAAATTACTAGATATGGTATTTTACTTTCAAAACAATCATAGAAAACAAAATATTGGTTTTTGTTCCTCCAACAAGCGGTTCGTGATGACGCTCATATTTTAAGGCAGAACTGTATATTTCAAAAGCGAAACAACCATCAGCGAAATATTGTATACAACCCTCATAACTTTTTCTTGAACTATGATATCACCAGCTGTGTTTGTGTTATTACGGGAGGGCTTTGCCAATGTTCCAGGCAGTCTATCATTTTATAAACTTCTGGGACGTGACATGCAGCTCACGTATTCATTGTTGATCCGACCATGCGTAAAGAAAAATCTAGCGCCTATTACGACTGTCTTGTCACATACTGCTCAGGATTAACTACAGAAATTGAGAAAGCTACACTGAGATTTTTTAGACAATTTCTAAATTTCTATCGTGTGTCCAGTAAAAATAGTTACCGCAGGTGGTGGAGAAATGTGTGAAACCAAGTAAACATCTTTTTAGAGATTGTGAAATGAAATTTGGGTGGTAGATATTGTAATTAATTGCGTATTTAGCTTTAAAATTGTCAGCTGTTTTGACCTTCTGGTTTAACCGGAAGTAATGCTGATGTTTAAATTTGTGATAAAACACCCTGTATATTATTTTAGTTTCTAATAGAGTATTTTATTACGAGTACAAAAATATTGACTTCGATATTTTTACTTCAATGTTCACCGAGATATTAACAAAAAAGAATCCACTTTTTGAGGCAGCCGCTAACTAGATGCAGTGTGTGTGTGTGTTAGTCTAGGGATGGCGTCGGAAGCAAAGTCCATTAGCCACAAACTGTGGTACCAGACAGACAGAAATCAAAGAAGAGGATCCACCATAAAGAGTAACAAATCAGAGTTATACGTGCGTATGATATATGACATCACTGTTGCTCTATTACCCCAAATGACATAATTGTGCTATACCAAATACTAAATATACTAAGATTAAGACTATTTATAATATAATATTTTGTTGGTACGTTTCTGTTTTATTTGTTACTTTGATAATTTATGTATAATATATATTTAGTGATCTGTATATTTATTTATATATTTATTATTATATATTACAATATTTTCTCTATTTTACTTAATTTTTTTGTTTTTTCATGTGTATATTTTAATTATATATATATATATATATATATATATATATATATATATATATATATATATATATATATATATATATATATATATATATATATATATATATATTAATTAGCAAGTTTCTTTTTTTTTACCCATATCTTAACCCTACGTTAGGCGCGCGGTATTTTGTGACAAGTTTGGTCGCGCGGTCTACATATGTAGATCATTTTGTTTTATCAATATTTTTTTTCAACAACACACCACGAGGGCTTACAGCCTAAATACTATCGTACCGTGGGTGTCGACAAGGAGGAAAGAGGCAACTTGTTAATTCTGGACTTGAAGGTTTGGAGGTTCGGGGGAGAAGGAAACACATGTGCCGGCAAGGAATTCCACAACTTGGAAGTCCTCGGGACAAAAGAGCGGGCATAACAAGATGTTCTATGTCTGGTGACCTGGACAGTAAAAGGGTGCATTCGCTCTGTTCCCCTGGTAGATCTGTTGGGGCAGCAGGTGGAGGAACTATGGAAGAATGCTCTTCTGAGCAGTGCCCGTGCAGATATCTATAAAAGAGAGAGAGGTCACCAACGGCACGTCGGTGAGCAGGGGATGGCAGCCTTTGGGTGAGGGCAGGGTCACTGATGAGACGTATAGCTCTCTTCTTAATGGAGTCCTGGATAGCGAGTGTAGAAGTGGCAGCAGCACCCCAGATGTGGGAGCAGTATTCGAGGTTTGGTCTTATTTGTGAAGTATATAAAGTATAGATATTAGCTGGTGAAAAGTATTTGCGAGCCCGGAAGAGGAAACCTAATTTCTTAGCAGCCGCTTCTGCAATTGATGTGACATGTTGGTGCCAATTCAGATTTCGATCCACAGAGATGCCAACAAGTGAAAAGGACTCATTTCTTTGAATAACTTGGTTGTTTATTGTGATAGGTCTAGGGCTGTGATTTGGTGGGGTTGAATTGTACAAGATTTCTACTTCCCCAGTCTAATATTTTTTGGAGATCCACGGAGATAGAACCCTCCATGAGTCTGCGATCCTCATCTAGTTGGGCTAAAGAGACAGGCTTAGAATATTGTATATTGGAGTGGAGAGTGCTATCGTCCGCGTAACTGTGAACTGGGTTTGATGTGCTAGAGAGGAGGTCATTGATGTGGAGAAGAAACAAACTAGGGGCTAAATCTGAACCTTGAGGAACTCCTGCATTAATTGGATACAGTTTAGAGGAATGTCCATCCACGACAACAGAAATGCTTCGGTTTGAGAGGAAATTTGCTGTCCACGTACAGAGTTTTGGTGGTAGGCCATAGGCCGGTAGTTTATTAAGCAGCGCTGCGTGCCAGACCTGGTCGAGTGCTTTTGATATGTCTAGAGCGACAATCTGGGATTCACCGTGTAGTTCCATAGACTTGTTCCAAGAATGGGTGACAAAGGAAAGGAGGTCGGCAGTTGATCTGCGCTGACAGAATCCATACTCCCTGTGGTGGATTAGACTGTGTTTTTCAAGAAATTTTAGCAATTCGGTGTTTATATACTTTTCCATCACTTTAGAGACGACCGAGAGGAAAGAAATAGGCCTGTAGTTGCTAGGAAGCGCTTTAGATCCTTTCTTGGGGACGTGTTGTACTCGAGAAGTTTTCCAGTTACTAGGGAATATGCCTCTATTGTAAGATGTCTGAAACAGAGGAGTCAGGACAGGAGCAAGTTCTGGTGCGCATTTTTTTAAAACAATTGCTGGGATCTCGTCAAGGCCAGAGACTTTCCGTCATTTTATGCGCGACATTGGGGACTGTTGGTGGTTGAATATTTGGAGATGGGTTGAGAGTATAATTGCTGGCGAACAAGGAGGCAAAAAGTTCAGCCTTGCCCAGGGCAGTAGAAACAATTTCATCCCCTGAGACAAGAGGTGGGAACGTGCTCTTGCAGAAATTATTCCCAATTGATTTAGCAAGAGTCCAGAAGGGTTTGCTTTGATGTGGTTATTAAACGAGTTTTTTGCCTCAGAAAGAATGCGGACATAGCGGTTTCTTGCGTCATTAAATGTTTGACGGTTTTCTTGACTGGGATTGTGTAGAAGCTTTTTCTGAGCTTTGACCTTTTCAAGTCTTTCCTTGTCACATGATTTAGAGAACCAGGGCTTTTGAGTGGCTGCAGAGGTTTTCTGTGTACGTGGAATAAATAATTCCATGCCAGCTTGGATAACTTAGGTGACGTTTTGTGAGATATCAGAGGGGTCAGGATGAGAGAAGCAGACAGACGCCCATGGAAATGAGGAAAAGTAATCTCGCATTTGATCCCAGTTCGCGGAGTTGTAGTGCCAAACGATACGTGGGTGTGATGACTGTGTGACCTCGGGTTGCATTGCGCAGGAAGCAGTGATCATGCCGTGGTCTGAGCAACCCAGGGGGGTGGTGACTGATATCTTATAGTAGTCAGGATTTGTAGTAAGAAGAAGATCCAAGGGATTTGAGCTGTGTGTTGGGATGCGAGGAAAGTAAGTAGGTTGCTGAACCATATTGGCTAAAGAATTGCTGACTGCAAAGGCCTCCGCTGCTCGTCCTTGTGTATGGGTTTTTGAAGATCCTAGCCATTCCTTATTATGAACATTGAAGTCACCAAGAATAGTGACCTCGGAGGAAGGATATTCAGAAATAAGATGGTCGGTTTTTTCAGAAAGGTAGTCAAAGAGCTGGACAAAGTTGTTGTCAGAAGGTGACCGGTAAATGCAACAGATGAATTTAGTTGCAGCCGTGAGAGAGAGTTTTATCCATAGTATGTCTTTTCTTCCAGCTTCTAAATTGGGGAGTCTGGTGCAGGGTAGATTGCTACGGACGTACGCGCACACGCCTCCATGCAATCTAAAAGAAGTAAGGAGCACATACCCCGGGAAATTAAGGTGATTAGTGGCTGTTTTGGCTCTGATTTGAGTTTCGGTCAGGAAGAGGAGTTGGAACCTATTAGCCTGGAAGAAATGGTGGACGGAGTTCAGGTTAGAATTTAGGCCACATATATTCGAGAAGGATATTGTAAATCTCGATGCTGGCGCCCCCTGTATACCCCTCCCCCGGAGATCCCAATGGAGGGGTATTTTATCTCCGGAATCTTTGGTACAAGGAGGAGCCATCATCATTTTTGCCTATAAGGAAAACCGGCTCATACACCAGAACCGGAAACGTCCGTTGGGACTTCACCGGCCCCTTGATGCAAGGGGTGGTACCTCCTCGGGCGTGAAAAAAATCCTTTACTACCACGTAAAGGAAAATTCCACTACCACCTACCATATTGCAAGTATACCACACCAGCCGACTATTAAAGAGCTGACCAGCTTTAGAACTTGCATAAATGACACCTTATGACACAAATTATTCAAAAACATTGAAAACTATTTTTATTTGTATATACATTTTCGTCAGAAATGTACTTTTTTAAATATTTTTATATAATTGAAAAAAATAATAAAAACAAGAATAACACCTTTTTATACATTTATTAGCATGTGTCCAGTTTAAAACAAAAATAAAAATTGATATACAATAAAAATTTTAAAAAAAATCTGGTAGGAACATACGACAATTTAACATAAATGCGCTATATGCAAAAAGTAAACTTATTAACAAACAATATAACGGTAGATGAAAAATGGCAATATTTTCACTCAGATAAACAGGCTGGACACATATCCGCCATGTGTTCATTGCAAGCATAATGTCCTCATTTTACGCAAGCATTTCTTGAGGATTTGTTGCGGTTTCGAGGACAAATATGACATCGTCAGACATAGCGTTGCCGGCCTCAGGTTTTGATCCTGGTAAATGTCTTATTATATTATGAGCTCGCAAACGCACTTGTGTATTACCGCACTGTTTTCTTCACTTAGTTATTTTGACTTCCCCGTGTAAAATTTACCACCCATAATTTGTTCTTCATCAGTATCTGATAAATGTTCCTGTTCATCCGATATTAGTTCTAGCTCCGAGTCCGTGTCGTGATCGCTTTTTTGTGTGGTCTACGATTGTAGACTGCGTGCCTAAGGTAGGGTTAAAGGCATTTAGACACATGGTCGCAAGAGTACGATTTAGGAACTAGATGCAGTAGCGTATTAAAGAAACATAACAATTACATTATTAACCAAAATTAAATTAATTACAAAACACTCTACTTTTTTAACGTCGGTCTATTTCCGCTACTATCGCCAATCACCGACGCCATGGAGCAGTTTCACCTCACTATCCCAGTTGACGTTAATTGTACGGTATGTACTGACAAAGTGAAAGGGAAACTCTGGGAATCAACCCCGGTACCCCTCGGTTCAGAGGTGCACGTCCTTAACATTGAGCCACCGAGGCTCTAAAAAACGCTGTACTTAAAATAGGAGTAATACGAAACTAAACATAATTTATTGCGATTTCAAACTGAGAACCGTTTACTTCTTGACAGTAGCCAAGACGGTATGTAAGTTCTCATATTACATTGGTTAGTACCTCTGGTAGAGTTCTCTCAATCTCTTGGATTATTCTTTTAGCTAGATGTGGAAAATCGTTTGGTCTGTTAACATAAACTTTGGACTACAAATAACCCCGTAGAAAAAAAGTCCTTTGGATTAAGGGCGGGGGGATCGTGTAGAACATTCAACCTATTCCTCTAATCCATCTGTGATGAAATCTGCTGTCTAAACTATATCGAACAATGGGGGCGTATTGAGGTGGTGCACCATCCTGCTGAAGCCCTGTTATATTTGGAAATTGTTCACATACCTCCAGCGCTGGAATCACTTGTGTCTCTAAAAGGTGCAAATACTTTGCTCCGTTTAAAGTTTCTTTTAAGAAGAAATGCTCCACAATCCTGCTATTTTGGATATTGGCCCGAACGTTCAATTTCTGGCGATGTTGCCTATGAGCCTGTACCCAGAATGTATTGCGACCAGTAGCGGCAGTTGTGTCGATTAACTGTACCGTTCAAACAAAAAGTAGCCTCATTTGAAAACACCACAGTTCTTACAAAACTATTATAATCCATTTGTGATGAAATCTGCTGTCTAAACGATATCGAGCAATGCGTGCGTAATGAGGTGGTGCACCATCCTGCTGACGCCAGGTATTATTTGGCAATTGTTCACTTACCTCCAGCGCTGGAATCACTTGTGTCTCTAAAGGGTGTGAATACTTTGCAGCGTATAAAGTTTCTTGTAAGAAGAAATGCTCCACAATCCTGCCGTTTTGGATATTGGCCCAAACGTTCAATTTCTGGTGATGTTGTCTATGAGCCTGTAGCCGGTAAGTATTGCGACCAGTAGCGGCAGTTGTGTCGATTAACTGTACCGTTCAAACAAAAAGTAGCTTCATCGGAAAACACCACAGTTCTTACAAAATTATTATAATCCATTTGTGATGAAATGTGCTGTCTAAACGATATCGAACAATGCGAGTAAATGAGGTGGTGCACCATCTTGCTGAAGCCAGGTATTATTTGGCAATTGTTCACTTACCTCCAGCGCTGGAATCACTTATGTCTCTTAAGGGTGTGAATACTTTGCTCCATTTAATTCTTATATTATTTGAATGGATGAAAACATTAACAAACCAAACATGAAGTGCAAAATGTTATTAAAAGTAATAAAACATGTTCAGATATGTTTCCGCCTTCCTTAAAGTTGCAAAGTTTTCTTTGACTCTGTTCAACATCGGTGGGGTAATACTTCTAAAAGCTCTTTGTATATGGTTTTTATATGTTCCGCAGTTGTTGGCAATTGATTGTATGATTGAACTATATGATATACTATCTGCTTTTAATCCCCAGACGAAAGACCCTAATGGGGTTGGATTGCTGGCGATGGAATGTTACCTCCTCAACCAATCCATTGGTTTCCTAGCCAACGGTTTAAATATTGCCTTACGTTTCGGTGAGCACCATCTTGCTGAAAATTCATTAATCGACGTGTTTCATCGACATCTTCCGCATCTGCTGTAACGTTCTCCATTAAGCCGATCTTCAACAAATAATGGCTTGATAACTTTATTCCTTTTAATTTCGCCCCACGCACTCAAAACTATTGATGCTGAAAATTCACTTGAAAGTCAATTTTCTCGAATAACCTCGTCACTAAACAGAACAATATTATAAAAGTTTAGAATTTCTTCAATCATATTGGAAAAGTATTACAAAGTTTTATTCGGTTCCGTTATATTGGTGATTGATGAAGAAATAAATGATAGGGATGAAATTTGTGTTTGTAGTGAATTTTTTTACAAAAATCACTAATTACGAAATCCCGACTTTTGAATTTTGAAATAATTTTTACAAATGAGCGCTAATTAGGCCCCATAAAACACATATCCGGGGGCAGCTTCAATTTATATATATATATATATATATATATATATATATATATATATATATATATATATATATATATATATCAATCACACCGATAACTCAATAAATAAAGCGCCGATTTTGAGTAAGTTGGTGAATACCTTCCTTTTGCAAATAGCTTGGTTCATTATTCAGGAAAATCAGCCCAGATTTTCCGGGAAATTTTTGTGTTTTATTTCGAAAAAAATGTATATCTCTGTAAATAACAAAGTAGGGGCAACCAAATTTTTGAGGCAGCAGCTGATGAGATGCAGTAGCGTATTAAAGAAACATAGCAATCACATTATTAACCAAAATTAACTGAATTACAAAGCACTCTACTTTTTTAATGTCGGTCTATTTCCGCGACTATCGCCAATCACCGACGCTAGGAAGCAGTTTCACCTCACTATCTCGGTTGACGTTAATTGTACAGTATGTACTGAAAAAGTGAAACGGACACCCTGCGAATCGACACCGGTACCCCTTTGTTCAGAGATGCACGTCCTTAACATTGAGCCACCGAGGCTCTAAAAAACACTGTATTTAAATTAGGAGTAATACAAAACTAAACATAACAGGGGCAACCAAATTCGGTACGCTGGTTTACGTCATTATAGATAAATTACCTTCCAAAACTTATCCCTCTGGCTTAAAAGACAAAAAAGTTTTTGGCATTTAAAGAAAAATAAATTGGAGTTTTCCTCAAAACGTCAAAGTCGCGATTTAAAGCGTCAAAATTTGCAACATTTAGGCAAAGGACCTGAAAGTAATATGAACTATGGTAAGAAAATGTCTCAAGAATAATGTTTTACAAAGCCTGAGATCTTAACTTCAACCGTCATCGTCCTTCATTTTACTAAAATATTTCCAGAAAATTCATTTCAAATAGACCTTTTCTCTGATGCTTTGGCACTAGTCTTAGCTATAGAGTTGATTATTTAATGGTATATAATGTTTATCAAATTTTGTAGGGTGTCTTGAGCTACATTTTAAAAAGAATTCTACAATCACAGGCTGGCCCATAAGTCGTTGGTGATAAAAAGTTTATTATTATTATTTTTTAATCCCTTATGTTATTGAATTTTGCATTTTCTATCGAAATAGAATGTATGTTTATAAGAAAAGAAATTCGGGACGCAGCAAGTGCGTTATGGTAGCGAATTTTCATTAAATGTTCCAAATTTGAATAGCTTAATTTGCTATTATCCGATAAGGTGGACCAATAAACCAGTTTTTTCAGGAACACTTTAAGTTTATTTTCAAAAATTTTTGTACATTTTCAAACAATAAAGTTATTTTGATGAAACATGGCACATTGTTTCTACTATATAGGTTATACGATTAACCAAATTGGACGCCTGCTTTCTTAAGAAGAAACACACATATTTTCTATTAAAAATATTTTAATGAAAATTCACTACCATAACGTATTTGCTGCCCCAGGCTTTTATTTAATTATCCTGTTAACTGACGATTTGCTCATACTCTGAATACATTCTATTTGTCTTGTACTTATCTGCGGATTCTCTTCAATCGCTAACCAAACCCGGAGTTCTGCATCTTCATTCGTTGTATGGTGGTTTTCATAAGATTTTGCTTTGTTTTTGGGGCTACGATTTTCCTCAAAGCCGGTTCTTATGTTCTCAAAAGCCTCTGGTCTTGGATGTCGAGCCAAAGGATATTTTTTCCTGTAAATTCTGGACGCCAGTAGACAAAATCTATCAGCCTCTCGCAAAACGTACACCATGTTTACTAACTTTATCAGCAAAATTCATTTTCGAACGTAACGTTAAGTAAATAAACAAAGAATAATAAGCAATGAATATTAAACAAACAACGATACATTATTAACGATAAACATCAAAGTAACACAAGAAATTAGCTAACAAACGTATTATTTGTCAAACGTCAACGGCACGATGTGTCAAATATCTATTTATTCTGTTGTCCAAGTTTCAACTTCTTTCCGGAACTACCGTGACATAATAATATGTAATGATATTAAACATATTCCAATAAACATATAAGCTTTGAACAGCTGTACCTCCTTTCTTATTTAATTTAACTTATATAAATATGAAGTCAGAAGAACGCATATGAAATTCTGCATTCACAAAAATCAAAACATACAGGGTATTGCATTTGGAAAAAATAGTATTTATAAATTTCGCGAAAGATAAATAACAGCTATTTTAAAAACTAAATAGTTATTATTATCGTCAATAAACGCAATCTACACTAAAAAAAAACAACTATTATAACAAAACCCGATAGTAATATCTGAAACATGTCTATGGATACAAACGTCTGGAGTAGACCACTTTTTTTACATTTAATTCCCCGTAGTTGAAGAACCGTTGAAAATAACCAAAACAATATGGTATCAGTTTGATCAGCAACGACGTGGCTTTCCAAAAATGCCATAATATACAGGCTGTTCCATTCCAAGATTTTGATGCAACACTCTGTATATTAACACCCTGTATGCACGGAAATAATTTTTTAACTAAGCACTCGTGGAACATCTATCGCCTCGAAAAAAACGCATTTTAACATATAACTTCAGTGAGGAGCTATCTATCGTCCTCACACAGATGGGACACTTGTACATGCATTTGTTAAAACTTGGAGAGATAAATAAAAGTCTGGACGCAGCAAGTGCGTTATGGTAGCAAATTTTCGTCAAAATGTTTTTAATGGCAAATATGTCTTGTTTTGAAAAGAAGGACTTTTTTAGTTGGCAATGTAACCTAAATAGTACTAACAATGTACCATATTTCATTACAATAGCTTTGTTGTTTCAAAAAGTACAAACATTTTCCGAAAATAAACTTAAAAAGCTTCAGAAAAAACTGGTCCGTTTTTCCTGGCAAATACACATCTTCAAGCTATCTACGCACCTGTCAAGATATAATTATTCACAAACAGCTTTAATACCAAAATTGGAACAAAAATGTATGAAAATTTGCAAAAATTTCTTTTATAAAGATTCACCATTTATTTTTACAGAAATTGCCTTCAGTAATGTTACACTAAATAATATTTTCCACAAAAATTCGACAAATATTTTTTAATAAGAACTTACTAAACATTTATTATTAATTACCAACATATCCAAAAATCTTACAAAAAATTATTTCTACGGAAACACTAAGAACATTTCTGCGAAAACTTTTTACATTCAGCCACTATTTGAGAGCGTCCTGTATACGGCATCTCGATTTTTTCGACCAGTAATACAAACAAAAAGCTCTCCGAATGTGTCATTTCCATGGGGCTCCCCTATCTATTAGTAAAAACGCCCTATTACAATTTTTGATATGTGTTTGTGGCATGGGCCCAAAACGTGAAAAGTGGCAAAACAATGGAAATAACTCAAAAATAATCTTTTTTTACCTTACAAACATTCATTATAGATCGATGGAAATTACAAAAATGCAATAACACAAGGTGTGTTCTATTAAAAAAAAAGAAAGTGTGTATCACCAACGACTTATGGGCCATCCTGTGATGCACGTCGGAAAACCCTATAATTAACGTATATAATTTTTTCTCATATCTTGTATAATAACGGAGATATTGAGCTTTACCGTAGAAATTCGCCACCCTGTATATGGTAAACAGACAAAAATGAAACAGACCCCGTATATGGGTTTTAGGGGTTCTAGTTCTCGCTTATTTAAAGAAATCTTTTTAAAATTCATACGCCGCGGTGTTCTCAATAACGAATTTTTTCTGCGATAATTTGCTAAAAAATAGACTATTATACCATAAAATGCATAGCTAAAACTACTGCCAAAGTATCAAAAAGATAGTCTATTTGAAATGGATTTTCCGAAAACATTTTAGTAAAATGAAGGACAATGATCGTTGAAGCTGAAACTTAAGGCTTTGTAAAACACACTTATTACGAGATTTTTTATACATAATTCGTATTTGTTTCAAATTCGTTGTCTTAAAAATTGCAAATTCTGACGTTTCAAATCGCGGCTTTGGCGTTTTAAGAAGAAAAATTATAAAATTTTCAAATTTTTTTTTCTGATATTTCTTGACCTTTTTGCGTTAAGAGAACATAACCATTGTATGTAATATTCAATTGGTTTGGTTAGTCACACAAAATATTTTGCTCCTGTGCTGTCTTCTGATCACCAGTGGCAACCAAAATATTTTTCTTTAAATGCCTATAACTTTTTTTTCTTTCAACTTAGAAATCTGAATTTTGGCGTGTAGGGTAAGTTTTATAGTAGAAACGGATATGTCAAATTTGGTTGTCATAGCTTCGTCATTTCTGGAGATACAAAAATTTTCGAAAGAAAACCCAAAATTTTCCCGGAAAAACTCGTCTGATTTTCCTGGATAACGAACTTATCCAAGCCACTTACAAAAGAAAGGTACGCGCCAAATTTTATCAAAATCGGACTATTATTTTTTGAGGGGTACATATATATATATATATATATATATATATATATATATATATATATATATATATATATATATATATATATATATATATATATATATATACTTTGTTTGTTTGCTGTACGTTTGTGATTTCTTATTGGTTTGCGCGGAATGCAGTTTCGAACCGTCCCGGTTCATCCTCAGCACACTACTGACTGCTATCGGTCCTGCCTAGTGACTAGACTCTTGTGTTTTTGTTTATGTTTATGTTTTCTAGTTTATGCACTAGTTCTATGGAGCTTTTTATGTTAAATTTGTTGCCACTGTATATGGTAAACAGACAAAAATGAAACAGACCCCGTATATGGGTTTTAGGGGTTCTAGTTCTCGCTTATTTAAAGAAATCTTTTTAAAATTCATACGCCGCGGTGTTCTCAATAACGAATTTTTTCTGCGATAATTTGCTAAAAAATAGACTATTATACCATAAAATGCATAGCTAAAACTACTGCCAAAGTATCAAAAAGATAGTCTATTTGAAATGGATTTTCCGAAAACATTTTAGTAAAATGAAGGACAATGATCGTTGAAGCTGAAACTTAAGGCTTTGTAAAACACACTTATTACGAGATTTTTTATACATAATTCGTATTTGTTTCAAATTCGTTGTCTTAAAAATTGCAAATTCTGACGTTTCAAATCGCGGCTTTGGCGTTTTAAGAAGAAAAATTATAAAATTTTCAAATTTTTTTTTTCTGATATTTCTTGACCTTTTTGCGTTAAGAGAACATAACCATTGTATGTAATATTCAATTGGTTTGGTTAGTCACACAAAATATTTTGCTCCTGTGCTGTCTTCTGATCACCAGTGGCAACCAAAATATTTTTCTTTAAATGCCTATAACTTTTTTTTCTTTCAACTTAGAAATCTGAATTTTGGCGTGTAGGGTAAGTTTTATAGTAGAAACGGATATGTCAAATTTGGTTGTCATAGCTTCGTCATTTCTGGAGATACAAAAATTTTCGAAAGAAAACCCAAAATTTTCCCGGAAAAACTCGTCTGATTTTCCTGGATAACGAACTTATCCAAGCCACTTACAAAAGAAAGGTACGCGCCAAATTTTATCAAAATCGGACTATTATTTTTTGAGGGGTACATATATATATATATATATATATATATATATATATATATATATATATATATATATATATATATATATATATATATATATATATATATATACTTTGTTTGTTTGCTGTACGTTTGTGATTTCTTATTGGTTTGCGCGGAATGCAGTTTCGAACCGTCCCGGTTCATCCTCAGCACACTACTGACTGCTATCGGTCCTGCCTAGTGACTAGACTCTTGTGTTTTTGTTTATGTTTATGTTTTCTAGTTTATGCACTAGTTCTATGGAGCTTTTTATGTTAAATTTGTTTTCTAGTTGTATTTCTTGTTTTAGTACTTGGTCCATTTCTTTCACAAGACTTGCCTCATTTGACATAACAAATATGTACACCAATATACCAAATAACGAAACTACAAATATAATCGAAAATAAAATGCAAAATAACAACAAAAAACAAATCAGCGAAATATTAATCATCATATTAAAACAAAATTACTTTGAGTTCAACGGAGAATACTACATCCAAGAAGACGGACTACCAATGGGATCTCCACTATCAAGCATTATGGCAGAAATATACATACAACAGTTAGAAGATAAAATCAACACCATCATAAAAGAGACAGGCCCAAACATCAAATGGATAAGATACGTCGATGATATATTAATAATATACGACAATAAAAAAACCAACGTAGACAATGTCCTCGAAAAAATAAACCAAATTAACAGAAACATAAAATTTACAATAGAAAAAGAATCAAACAACACCATAAACTTCCTAGACTTAACACTAATCAGAAAAAAAACCAGATTGAATACAAAATATACAGAAAACCCACACAAACAGGCATCACTATACCTAAACACTCACTACACCCACATACATACAAAATGGCCGCATACAGATACTTAATAAACAGAATGCTAAATGTACCACTTCATAACGACGAACGAGAAAAGGAGTACAACATCATAATACAAATAGCAGAAAGAAATGGATACAACAAAAAAACAATAGAAAAGCTAGTAAAACAAATCAAAAACAAACAAATCAACAAAACCGAAAACATAACACCAGAAACAAACACAAAATACACAACATTCACTTATAACCACCACATCAAAAAAATAACACAAACACTCAAACAATATGACTTAAAAATGAACTACAAAACCAATAACAAAATAATAAACAAAATAAACAAAAGAAACAAGAACACAACCCACATGAATTAAACGGAATATATCAAATAGAATGTAACACATGCAATAAAAATATATATAGGAATGACAAAAAAATCAATATAAACAAGATTCAAGGAACATATAACAGCTTTGGATAAAATCCACATACCTAGCTACAAATCAAACGTAGCTACACACATTCACAACACAAAACACCAAAAACCAGACATCACCCAATTACAACTAATGAAACATGTTAAAGACCACAAAAAAATGGAAATCTGGGAACAATACTACATTCAACAAACAAACAATAGGAAACAATTAATGCCAGAACAAATCCAAGTACAAACATTTAAACAAAACTAAATAAAGGTCATACAAATAGACAAATTATCAAATCACAGTGATCAAGACAGGAGACCGATACACACGACACAGTCCGAAGGCACAACCAATCAGAGAACAGGAAAACGACCAATAGAAGCTCACGGCGCATGTGCCACCTACAATCTCAGACGTAGATAAGCCAGGACCGATAGCAGTCAGTAGCGTGCTGAGGATGAACCGGGATGGTTCGAAACTGCAGTCCGCGCAAACCAATTAGAAATCACAAACGTAAAGCAAACAAATAAAGTGTATATTTAAAAGTGATTACAGTGTAGTGCAATATTCCTAAAGATATATATATATATATATATATATATATATATATATATATATATATATATATATATATATATATATATATACAGGTCTCCTCATTAGTGAATTTTTCGTTTTATGAAAAATTCGCTAAAACATTAAAAGCATGCCCGCGAGCAATCTTGTCGACATTAAAAAATATGTGTTATCTTAAAGAGGTTTTAGTTTAATAGTGAGCCTACGAGCAATCTAAAATTAACTATAATAATGAACAACCGCATATCATCAGACGTACATGGAATGTCAAGCTTTCGCATATTATATGGTATCACCAGCGACAGATATTAGTACAAATATACAACACACGCACAAACTTCACCCATTAAAGAGAAACTGATATATGAAGGGTAGCAGACAGTTAATTAGTGTTGCGAAGTAAATAGGGGTTTCCTTTCTCTCCTGGTGTTCGCCAGGTGATATGGAGAAGGTGCCTTACTACATACAGTGCAGGAGGGTCGTGGCAGGCATTCTAACTACCCGAGATAGTCTCTCTATGAGCTCAGCAGTGCACATCTTGAGAAGTTGATTACATTTGGGTTGACTGTCATTAAGTGTCTGAAATAATATATGCCTTAAGCTAATTCCTTTACAATAAGTGACTAAATTTACTAAATTATACTTCCATAACTTACCATTAGTCACAGAAATATTTGTCAAATGATAACTGCTAAATGATTGGAAGAGCAAGATTGCTTTTATGTTAAAGCAGACAAAGGTTTTTGCCTATGTTCTGTCCTCATTTGGACACGAGACAAAGATAATAAGTGACCTTATACGTAAGTACGATTATAGCGACAGTGTAAATAATATAATAGGCAGAATAACCATAAAAAAATATTTTTTGGTCGGATTTACATGAAAATTTGCATAAATACTCTACAATATAAAAAATCGCAGCAAATGCGTTATGGTGGCGAATTTTCATAGAAATAATCTACTTTTTTTACGAAAACTATATACAGACAGAGTGCCCATTTTTCGAGCTCAAGCATCTCGTAAACCGCAAGAGATGCAGAGTCGCTTGAACTGGGGAAATTTGGGAAAATTTGTTGTAACAGAAACATTTTATTTATGAAAATTCAATAATAAAATAAATGGAGAATTATACAATTTGATTTAAATACAGACGTGGAAACATTTTTTTGTGGATTCACGCAATTTTCTTTTGCCTGAGGGTGCCGTAAAAACATCGTTAGTATTAAATAATCTAATTAGATAGTGTTAAGATTAAATAAAAGGCTAAACATTTTCTTTTAATTTAGTTACCATTAACATTTGAACTACTGCTGCCAAAAATCACGAAAATCGATAATCGATTAATCGATTTCGGTAGTAATCGAAAATATAAATAACCGTTATTCGATTTTTGACATCGGTTAATCAGTATTTAGATTTTTTCCGGACAATCAATATTTTGGGCTTCCAATTTTTTGATTAACTAATTAAATGAAGTTCAAATATGTTAATATTTTTTGGTTCCTTGCAAAGTGAAATATTCTCATTATCTTTGATTTTTTATGGCAGGTAGGTATTGAAAATACAGGATGTGTAATCATTGAATCATAGGCAGCTTTTGTGAAAGAGGGTGACATGAATCGTATGATATAGTTGTGTCTGTCTAAGTAGGTGTCCTGTATATAATTGAAAATCGAAATGAATTATTTTCTAATTGTTAAGGCGTCTCGTCTGCAAGATTAGACCTCTAAAATTTACATATTTCCTAGTAACCGTCTTTGTTATGATATCTACCATGTGTACAATGTAATTTTAAACATGATTAGGAATAACCCAACAAGGGTCATTTCTTACCTACAATTGGCAGTACGTCTGCTACCCTATATCAGGTAGATAGAGTAGAAATATTCAATATTCATTCAAAGCAGTTCTTATATAGACTCCGAACAAGCATCACGCTGGTCAGCATAATCATAATCATTTCGTAGAGTTCTTCTGTAAACTCGACACAATTAACACCCTTTAGCATATTCATTTAAAGCAGTTCTTCTGTAAACTCGACACAATCAACACCCTTTAGCATATTCATTTAAAGCAGTTCTTCTATAAACTCGACACAAGCATCACGCTTGTGAGCATAATCACTAATCATTTTAGTAGTTCTTCTACAGACTCGAGACAAGCACCACGCTTGTCATAGCATAATCACTAATCATTTCGTAGAGTTGTCATGAACTCTAAAGCATACCATAATATTAGTAACTTTGTATAAGTTTAACAGTTTGTTATTAAATGTTAAGTGTTACATCAGCGTTTAATTTAACACAACATAATCAGGTCCTTCGAGCTATCAAGAAACAAAAACATATAAAATGTGGTACATCAGTACAAAACGTAATTAAATTAATTTTCGAATGGTTAATTTTAAAAAATCTATACAACTATTAGATTCTTCTTCTAAAGTAAACTTGATATCTGGATCAAGGTTATCCATAAAATTTCAAAATTTATTTAACTCTGTGGGGCTACCATGAAAACATGCTAAAATATCATCTACATATCTGTACCAAAAGACAATATTTTGTGGCATATCTGAAGTTAAAATTTAGTTACCTTAGTTTTCTAGGAATGTGTTGACTAATAAGGGATACAAGTCTAACCATAGAAAGACCTTTATTTTATACATTTGTTAAAAAGATCCATGATTCCTTGTATTTTTATGACATTTACGTTCTTTTCTAGTAAAATGTACTATTTGTATGCACTGCCAACTGTTTGTAACATTTTTTGAATACGCTATATAAATAATAGATTTTCGCAATTAATTGAAAATCATCTGAATCTCTGAAGGGATTCACAGTTTTAAAAAGCATCCAGTATAATTTGGTCAGTAAATAACAAATATCTCTGTATAATATTTTCGTAGCATTGGTAATGCTAAAGAATAATATATAGAATAAAAATCTCTTTCATATTGGCCTTAAAAAACGTGTGGAAATATTATTTTGTTAGCACTATTTAAATAAAAACTACGTATTAGTTATTTGAAAATAGAGAGTCATTGTATATTGGTCTTGGTTAATACAAAAAATTCCATCCTAGACGGCTGCGAACCTAGATTGGTTCCCGCTTGAAAAACGTAACAGCCGTTCGATGATTTGGAAGGTAAATTTAAGTTCTGAAACGACTGCTCCTTGCGTCTTTATCTACCTCGGGGGATATAGAGAAATTCGGTGATACAGGCATATGACAAACTCGCTCGAGGGGTTTGGTGCGAACAAGATACGTCGCTACATTCATTTGGTTGCTAGAGCTATCCTAGAGAAATGTGAACATAAATTTGAAGTAACTAAAGCACTAGTGTAATTAGTAAAGTATTTGTTAATATATGTATTACTGGATACGACGTTCGTAATTGAGTACCAATTATCGCTGTTTCTGTAAACTGTGTCGTTGGAGTTTCCCACGCAAGTGAAATCTATAAATCGGTTTTGATTGCAAACAGAGTGAGTGGTGTTTTCTTCTATATAAGTTTCCCGTTGACATGAGCTTGTACGTTCCCGATATTGTCGCAAAGGTGTCCACCTTTTTAACAGAAAATTGCTGTTAAAGGTTGTCACCTTTTTTTATGCGGTGCCCTGTTTATGAGGGCTTTCGCTGTATCCTGCAGCTTGAGATTTCTTAGCTTACATTTAAGCTACAGTTCTTCCGGCCAACTGTTACTGTGAGGTCTACATTAATGGGTATCACCTAGTCTATCATTAGATTTTTTCTTCTAGGTCTCCCAATACGTTTTGAACCAGAGGAAAAGCAGCTCACCTAACCCAGGTTACCCGCAGACGACCCGGCCTGTAAGGGCCTTTTCCAGCTGGAAAACATGCGTACGTTATGTTCCTTAATTGCTTAGTCGATAGGTTTAATTTTAAAATGATTCATTAAAAATGTTATGTGTTTAATTTAACTAAATCACGAATACCTAGATTTTGTATGTACATTTTAGACATTATCTGTATTTAAATTGCTGAACCTGTGAAATGGTATGACGTTTATTTGTGTTGTTAGGAATTCATGAATCTCGAAAATTTAATAGTAATATTATCACATGCGGGATAGCTATCCACAACTTTTTCAATAGCATCATAGATCACAAAGTGAGTGGTGAACGTGTTGCCACCTAGTTCGGAACCAAGTACTATGTTGTCACGCCCGCTCCAAATAACACAGAGTGTTAAAAATAGAGAACGGTATACAACTAACTAACAATTTAAAAAATTGTTAGCCCTGGCCCATTTCTACCCCAATATAGGGACAAAGTATGTAAGACTAGATGCATTCTCGCAACAATTAGAACCGTAGACCGGTTTCGCTCTCATTAGAGCTCTTCAGTACGGCATACTAATTGTAGCAAAAATGCACCAAAAATAACACGGCTATCGTATAGCCAGTCTTAAAACACAAAGTGAGTGGTGAACGTGTTGCCACCTAGTTCGGAACCAAGTACTATGTTGTCACGCCCGCTCCAAATAACACAGAGTGTTAAAAATAGAGACGGTATACAACTAACAATTTAAAAAATTGTTAGCCCTGGCCCATTTCTACCCCAATATGGGCCAGGGCTAACAATTTTTTAAATTGTTAGTTAGTTGTATACCGTCTCTATTTTTAACACTCTGTGTTATTTGGAGCGGGCGTGACAACATAGTACTTGGTTCCGAACTAGGTGGCAACACGTTCACCACTCACTTTGTGTTTTAAGACTGGCTATACGATAGCCGTGTTATTTTTGGTGCTTTTTTGCTACAATTAGTATGCCGTACTGAAGAGCTCTAATGAGAGCGAAACCGGTCTACGGTTCTAATTGTTGCGAGAATGCATCTAGTCTTACATACTTTGTCCCTATATTGGGGTAGAAATGGGCCAGGGCTAACAATTTTTTAAATTGTTAGTTAGTTGTATACCGTCTCTATTTTTAACACTCTGTGTTATTTGGAGCGGGCGTGACAACATAGTACTTGGTTCCGAACTAGGTGGCAACACGTTCACCACTCACTTTGTGTTTTAAGACTGGCTATACGATAGCCGTGTTATTTTTGGTGCATTTTTGCTACAATTAGTATGCCGTACTGAAGAGCTCTAATGAGAGCGAAACCGGTCTACGGTTCTAATTGTTGCGAGAATGCATCTAGTCTTACATACTTTGTCCCTATATTGGGGTAGAAATGGGCCAGGGCTAACAATTTTTTAAATTGTTAGTTAGTTGTATACCGTCTCTATTTTTAACACTCTGTGTTATTTGGAGCGGGCGTGACAACATAGTACTTGGTTCCGAACTAGGTGGCAACACGTTCACCACTCACTTTGTGTTTTAAGACTGGCTATACGATAGCCGTGTTATTTTTGGTGCATTTTTGCTACAATTAGTATGCCGTACTGAAGAGCTCTAATGAGAGCGAAACCGGTCTACGGTTCCATTTGTTGCGAGAATGCATCTAGTCTTACATACTTTGTCCCTATATTGGGGTAGAAATGGGCCAGGGCTAACAATTTTTTAAATTGTTAGTTAGTTGTATACCGTCTCTATTTTTAACACTCTGTGTTATTTGGAGCGGGCGTGACAACATAGTACTTGGTTCCGAACTAGGTGGCAACACGTTCACCACTCACTTTGTGTTTTAAGACTGGCTATACGATAGCCGTGTTATTTTTGGTGCATTTTTGCTACAATTAGTATGCCGTACTGAAGAGCTCTAATGAGAGCGAAACCGGTCTACGGTTCTAATTGTTGCGAGAATGCATCTAGTCTTACATACTTTGTCCCTATATTGGGGTAGAAATGGGCCAGGGCTAACAATTTTTTAAATTGTTAGTTAGTTGTATACCGTCTCTATTTTTAACACTCTGTGTTATTTGGAGCGGGCGTGACAACATAGTACTTGGTTCCGAACTAGGTGGCAACACGTTCACCACTCACTTTGTGTTTTAAGACTGGCTATACGATAGCCGTGTTATTTTTGGTGCATTTTTGCTACAATTAGTATGCCGTACTGAAGAGCTCTAATGAGAGCGAAACCGGTCTACGGTTCTAATTGTTGCGAGAATGCATCTAGTCTTACATACTTTGTCCCTATATTGGGGTAGAAATGGGCCAGGGCTAACAATTTTTTAAATTGTTAGTTAGTTGTATACCGTCTCTATTTTTAACACTCTGTGTTATTTGGAGCGGGCGTGACAACATAGTACTTGGTTCCGAACTAGGTGGCAACACGTTCACCACTCACTTTGTGTTTTAAGACTGGCTATACGATAGCCGTGTTATTTTTGGTGCATTTTTGCTACAATTAGTATGCCGTACTGAAGAGCTCTAATGAGAGCGAAACCGGTCTACGGTTCTAATTGTTGCGAGAATGCATCTAGTCTTACATACTTTGTCCCTATATTGGGGTAGAAATGGGCCAGGGCTAACAATTTTTTAAATTGTTAGTTAGTTGTATACCGTCTCTATTTTTAACACTCTGTGTTATTTGGAGCGGGCGTGACAACATAGTACTTGGTTCCGAACTAGGTGGCAACACGTTCACCACTCACTTTGTGTTTTAAGACTGGCTATACGATAGCCGTGTTATTTTTGGTGCATTTTTGCTACAATTAGTATGCCGTACTGAAGAGCTCTAATGAGAGCGAAACCGGTCTACGGTTCTAATTGTTGCGAGAATGCATCTAGTCTTAGCATCATAGATATCAGAGCTTAAATTATAGCAATTTATGTTCTAAATGACATAATTGAGAAATACATATAAACGATTTAATTTTGTGTTATTTCACATTTTCGAGTGAACTTTTCAGAGCTTACCGTGCCAGTAAAGCTGGATTTAAATTTTTGTAACGATGTTTACCTATAGTAAATTCTTGTAACCTGTTAATGCTTCATTATTAACTCAAAATTTGAGATTGGCTAGTGATTAGGAACTGATAAAATGTGTCATACCTATGATTTGAAGTGCCTTTTTTTGTCGGCACCTATTTACTGTATTTTACCTTCAAACTGAAGAGAATAAGTGTGTTATATTTGTTTATCTTTGTATTATTGTGTCTATTATTTATTTAATTATAACTCGCGACCTATCATTTAGCGATTGAAAGTCTATGAATCTATACATAAAGTGGTCGACAAATCTTATTCCTTTTTTAAAATAAGTAACTAGGTCAATGAACATTAAATTTTAATTAAAACACTGTTAAACTGCTTTATCATCACCTCTGGATTTTTCTGACCCGTACAACCCATTTCAGGAAACATTTAAAAAAAGTAAGGTTTAGGTTTAGGAAGCTTTTAAATCTTACAACACGACGCATCGTTTGTTATTTAACAAGAAAAATTATGTTTCCTGACAAAAGCTGTGGTCTATAAATTAGCTTGTACAAACTGTAGCGCAATCTACATGGGTCAAACTTCTAGAAATTTTAACACCAGATACAGAAAATATATTTTTGCACTTATAAATAACCATGCTGGCAAATCAACATTTGCAAAACCTTCTATTGATACTCAACATAGACCGACTGTAAATAATTGCATACTGCCATTAAATTCTTGTACTGACAAGCATAACTTTACTTTTTTTGAAGCGTTAGAAGTGAAAAAGCACATAGACTATAATAGTTTCATTATTTTAAATAAGCAAACTGATTTCATGGATTTACCTTTCCTGGAGATCTGTATTTCTAATTAAATACATCAAACAAAATACATCTAACTATTTTTCAAGAAAGCTGTAATAAAAGTTGTTATTTTCGTTGTTTAGAGTCTGCTTTATTAATATTATTGTGTAGTTATTCTATTGTTGTAGTTGTTTTTGTTGTTGTTGTTATGGGTTGATTTTATTATTATATTAAATATTGACATCCATCACGTAGATGTTTTGAAGACGGCATATGTCATTTTTATTATATTTTTTAGTTATTTTATTGTTGTTATGAGTTTATTCTATTTTTATATTTAATATTGACTTGCATCAGGTAGACATTTTGAAGACGTTATCCGTCATTTTTATTTTTATTTATTTTTATAGAATTTTTTGGTCAAAACATCATAACCTAGTAACAAATTTTTATTTGCAGTTGTCATAAATTCGTACAAACTGATTTAATTTTCTCCTGTCTAATGATGTAATCAAAGAGCTAAACCGGTGACAGAGATAAATAAACCAGACAAATACTTTCTACATCTGTAATATTAAGTAACGGATTCACCAGTAAGGAGAACAACAATTAATGAGCTCCCGGAAATAATTTTCCAGCGTAATAAAAAAACCGGAGCTCTATACCTAGGTGACGTAAAAGCTTCGCAAACCACGTTGTATATATATATATATATATATATATATATATATATATATATATATATATATATATATATATATATATATATATAAACATATAAAGTCTGAAACTGAACTCGACTATGGATTCTAAGGGTTATAATTCTCACTCATCAAAAAAGATTAATCGAAAATTCTGAAGTTACTTTTTTAGTGACTTTTCATTAAGGAAATTCACTAATAGTAAGGTACCGATGCTGAGACTTTTGGAAATTTTCTTCAAACCAGCGCCAATTAAGGCCCCTGGAATCCATTTTCATGGTCAGTTAAAAATTTATATATATATATATATATATATATATATATATATATATATATATATATATATATATATATATATATATATGTATGTATGTATGTATGTATGTATATATGTATGTATCCAACCGCTAACTCAAAAAATACTTCACTGATTTGGACCATATTTGGGTATTATTCTTATTTTATTAGTGGCTTGGATGAGTTTGTGCATCAGATCTCAACTCCCAATTATTCTTTACAAAAAATTAAAAAATATTTTTTAAAACGCAATTCTTCAAGTGATTGAAACGAAAATCTACAGCTTAAAAGAACATAGATAGACGTAGTTGTGTGCCAATTTTCAAGTATTTTGATCAAAGAAGAATAAAGTTACTCGACATTAAAATTAAACTAATCCTCGACATCACTATAAATTCTGTAATGCAATATCTACAATGTTGGACAAAGACAGATGTTGTTACCTGTACTGCTATTCTATTTAAATAAATGGTGGATTAAAATCTAAACAATGAAAGTTACAGGTATTATTGCAAGATGTCAGAACGTAGAACGTTGTGAAATGTACGACAGAGGTGCCATCTCGGTGCGGAACCTGGTAGTATGTTGTCAAGACAGCTCTAGTTAACAGAAAATGTTATAGATGGAGACATGTGTACAATCAACTAACATTTTTGTAAATTGTCAAACCTGGCCCTTTTCTTTTATAATACCAAGACCATGTTTGCTTTCAAAAGCGCTAACTTTTAACATGCGACAATGTTCTTTGCAAGTCTCAAAACCTGCTCACAAAATGAGAACGATACTGATAGATAAGTTCCTAGATCTATTATTTTTATTATCGATGATTTCGCAGGTTAGTTTTTTTAGTTAGTTTAGTAAATAACACTTTAAAGCGTATTTCTCATATTGTACGCTTCAAACAAGTTCAGTCTCCCGCTTAAAATTAAACATATCTACGTTTGTTAACCGTCCAAGCCTATCGAGGTTAATTTAAAATGTACTTGCTTTCGACGTGTATTCATGGACTAGATTCATAACTCGCTAATTGCGAAATAGCCGTTGTTCAGGGAACAGTATCTTACCAAAAAGGCATCCCTAAGGTTACATCATGTTTAAGGAGGGGAGGATAGTTAAGGGGTATAGGGGGACACTTTTATAATTTATGGACTAGACAGACATAGAGACTTTTTCCATTTATTATTAAAACTTGTTACATCGTTACTATGTCTGTCTAGTCCATAAATTACAACAGTGTCCCCCCCGCAATTATCCTCCAGCTCCTTTGACATTATGTAACCTCAGGGATGCCTTTTTGCTTCTTAAACAGCCGAGAAACCTGTTCCTATTGGTTTATTTCAAATAATATCCTAAAACTGTTGCTTTTTATTAGATTTTATAAATGTATTTTACTAATTTTTGTGTGCACACAATTACTATCTAAATTTCTTAAGTTTGTGTAGCCCCAATGTTAATTCAGGGGCCCCCTTTATCATACTTACTTATTTGGTGCTTATATATGTCATATGAAAATAAAAAACGAGTGAAAGAGCAAGTCAATTTATTTACTTTAGTGCTGTGTTCGATATTATGTGAAAAGACATTATAGGCGACAATGCGGATTGTAATTTCTATAAATTTACAAGTTACTGCAAGGAGGGCTATTAGGTTTTTTCAGAAACATGCTGAGAACCCCCCTTGGATGCAAAAGCCACAAGGAAAATTTTGTGCAAACAACCCATTAGAATGTCAAGGGACCAATAATGAATAAGATTGCTAAGCGGGGAGGAAATGTGAGCCAAACATGCTAAAAAAGCACATTTATTCGGACTTTGAAAAGATGCGTTTTTCACATTTTCAGCAATATTTCCTTTAGGCCCTGTCTGCGTCGCACTACACCCATATTTGCGCAGGTCCAATAACTTTCTTGAGGGTTGCTCCCAAAAAATTGTTTATTGTGCTTTATGCTTTAAAGGTACTTTTATGAATGCACAAGGGGAAGTGTTTTTGGGTGAGAGGGCAGAAACCCTCTTCGTCCTGGGGGTTCTTCTTTCCCTTCTGCTTGCATACAATCACCCTAAATGCATGAACCACAGGAATGTTTTATGTTCCGCTTTCTAATGTATTTTTTCCTGTTTATCAACTGTTTTGTTTGAGTTTTGTATCCAAATTAATGTAGAAATATTTATGTTAGAGATCATATTTTTGCTTGCCCTTCTTTATTTAGTTTTTTACTGTTCCTAATTAAATAAATTAGTCTTTTATAGCTTTTAATATAAGGCTAAATCAATATAATATATTATTCTTATGAAAATTCACTACAAGAACGCATTTGCTGCGTCCCGAACATTTTATAAAATAAATTTAGCTAAAAGGAAGAGTTTGTGTACAAACGTTTTCAGAATGCATAAGGAACAACGCACCAGAAGTTTCTTCACGTACTTGGAAAACAACGTGTGTGACAATTTGTTGAATACGAGTAACATATTTACTTTCCCCGTATATTTTACATACGTGTCGCGAAATTTGCTTATGCGTTCCATGTCTAATAAAACTGTCAAAACGTTCAGAGTGCAAACGGAAGCCCGTTAACCAATTTATCTTTTTCCGGTTATCCCATTGGATAGAGAACAAAAAAGCATGACAGTGTCTGTAAAGGAATTTCGCATATTGTTTCAAGACTTCATTCTAAGACATCAGATGGAAAGTGTCAGCATATCGAGACCGCAGAGGGTGTGAGGAAGGTCGGTTAGCATCAGCTGAAAGGGGCCCAGTGCAATACGTGTCCTTATAAAGATCAATTTGTGGCGAGTGTGGAAAATCGCAGGCCAAATGGCAACACTTCGACAAACAGCCATTCTATCCTATATTGACCCCTAAATTCAGCCAGTTTGGCCTAAATGTTTCCCACTAATGTGTGTCTTTTTGTCCTTGGTAGTTTCTCGAAAAGTCAGTGCGTGCGTGTTAATGTGGGGAAAATAGGTGGAATGTTTATTTATGGGTTGTACGTTTTTTGTGTTTCTCACCTTTATGCAAGCCACTTGTCTAAAGTAAGTACAACACTGAACTGTTACTTTGTATTAAATACAATATACAACGTGATTCATTTCCCCGATAAAGTCCAATAGCTTCTTTAATATACACTTTTTGGAAAAAACTTTCAGACAAAAGTGTTTTACGATGTTAAGGTCCATAACCTAAATTAATTTCACCTACACAGCATTGTTCATATGTCACTGGCACTAGGTAACTTTGTTTTTTTAAATTAAACACCCTACATATTATTGAATTGTATTCTGATTAAAAAGTACTATGCCATAAAAGTCAATGCTTTTCAAGTTATTCAAGTTTCTTCAAAAAATTTGACAGATGTAGAGTTTTTTTCAGGTACTGGTATCATTCGTACACCACATCGCTGAAACTTGCAATTCAGCACAAGTACCTGACAGGTGTTCGTCTATCTACTGATGGTGTGAAAAATCATAATTTATATACAGCGTGGTTGCTAGAGAGGCGCCCATTTGCTGAAATTCCAATATAAATAACTCGAAAATTTCAAATGGAACACCCTATATATGAGTACCTAAATCAATGCAAAAATTGATTCTTTTTCGGGTGGATATAAGTTTTTTACATGCAGAGCTGATAATTTCTGAGTGATTCAAAAGTTATCAATTTGATTGCAACTACATGATTTTATGATTGAGTTACGGCCCTTTGCCCCTTCGCTTCTAGCATTCACAAACAGTGTTTCTCTCCATTGAGAGAACCTACAATTTTTCCGCTAAAAAAGACTCAAAAAGAAGTTCGAGGTGGATTA
Source organism: Tillus elongatus (assembly GCA_964006375.1). Taxonomy (NCBI): domain Eukaryota; kingdom Metazoa; phylum Arthropoda; class Insecta; order Coleoptera; family Cleridae; genus Tillus; species Tillus elongatus. The sequence goes on from OZ023262.1 coordinate 38,877,388, forward strand.
TTCGATGCCTTTCAGGGCATCAAAATAGAAAAACTTTGCTGCCAAAGAAAATGTTCCAATGATTCGGAGGCTAACATTGTTCTGTCAAAAATCTATTACTTTTGCCTAATTGTTTTTTTTTCTATAAACTTGACAAATGCAAACTATTCTTAAATACTACATTAACTAGCCACTTAAATTCATCTGTGGTGTTAGCAAATATAATTCTAGTACAGAATGAACATTAACATTAATGATTTGTTCATTCGTAGAGGTTAAACTACTACCACTAGAAATTCTCGAATATAACATCTTGTATATAAGCACCTGAAACAATGCAAAAATTAACTTACTCTCAAATTTATATCCACTTGCTTTCATGTAAAAGCGATAAATTATCTATTTTGTTAAAGTTCTCCGGTAAAGATTCGAATCACAGAAGATTATCTACTTGGAACTAGTTTAATAGACATCAGAGGAGAAATAACGATAGAGTAAACAAGTAATAAATTATACATAATAAACTGATAATGTCTAATGAATAAAATAAATAAATGAATAATCCACGAATAACGAATAATTATTATTTCTGAAATGAATTATAAAAGGTGCTCGAACTGACGACCATTTTGTTCAAGGCAAAGTTGTAGCCTTCTTCCATATAATCGCTGGACATTGGAAAGCATTGCGCCACTAATTTGCCGAAATGCATCCTGTATTCTCCCTCGCATAACTTCTCGTGTTGTTAGTAGAGTGCTATACACATAATTTTTCACAAATCCCTATAAAAAGAAGTCACAGTAAGTAAGGTCGGGAGACTTTGGAGGCCAGGCTACTGGTCCACCCCTGCCAATTCACCTTCCTTCGTACTCTTGGTCAAGATGTTGTCTAACTACGGCAGCATAATGCGGTGAAGCACCATCGTGCTGTATCCACATACCTTGCCTAACTTGTAGCTGTACATGTTCCATCAAGACTGGTAAATCATTAAACAAGAACGGGTGGTACCTTGGTCCATTTAAAGGCCCATCAAAAAATGTGGTCCCAGAGCGGTATTGCCAATGATTCCACCCCAAACATTAAGCGTCCACCTATTCTGGAAGTTACAAATCTTGTTACGTCCAGATTGTTTTCTGCATAATGATGTAAATTGTGCATGTTTGGGAGTCCGTTGTTATGAAAAGAGGACTTATCCACAAAAAACACTTTGCGGAAAAAACACCTGTCCAGCTCGATTTGATGCACTGCCCACTGAAAGTACCCGGATCTAATGTTTTCGCAATAGCTCTTTGACTCCGTGTTGGTTCCTCAATCACTGATAAAAGTACACCAAGTGCTACATCTTCTTTGACGGCTTTGTTTTTTTTTGTGCTCGGTAAAATACAAACGAATTATAGTCAAATCTATGTTTGAACCCTTTCAATGACAAAACTGTTGGCTGACTTCACAGAGGATAGCGCTGTTTATAAATACGAGGAGCCAAAACACAATTTCCAAAACATTCACCAATTATGTACACCATCTGTCTCAATTCTTCGTTATTGAAGTTCATTTTTAATTATTTATGCTAACTATAAAACAACTACACAATTACACAACAACGAACAGACAATGTTGCAAATACTTGTCAAATTTGACATTTTGGAGAATTCTGTCATGACCAGTGCACACTAGACAAAACAGAAACAATCCAATCATTATATCATGTAGTTGCAATCAAATTGATAACTTTTGAATAACTCAGAAATTATCAGCTCTACATGTAAAAAACCCATATCCATCCGAAAGAGAAGCAATTTTTGCATTGATTTAGGTGCTCATATACAGGATGTTCCATTTGAAATTTTAGAGTTATTTATATTGAAATTTCAGAAAATGGGCGCCTCTCTAGCAACCACTCTGTAGATAAATTATGATTTTTCATACCATCAGTAGATAAGCCAACACCTGTCAGCTACTTGTGCTGAATTGAAAGTTTGGAGGATGTGGTGTGCGAATGATACCAGTATCTGAAAAAACTCTACATCTGTCAAATTTTTTGAAGAAACTTGAATAACTTAAAAAGTGTTGACTTTTATGGTATAGTACCTCCTATAATTTTTAATCAGAATTTCATTTAAAATCGAAAAATATAATAATATATACGATGTTTAATTTGAAAAAACAAAGTTACCTACTACCAGTGACATATGGACCACGCTGTATAGCTGAAAATAATTTCAGGTTATGTACCTTAACATCGTAGAACACTTTTATCTGATTTTTTTTTCCAAAAAGTGTAGACTAAAAAAGCTATTGGACTTTATCGGGGAAATGAATCACGTTTTATAGGTTGCCCTAAGCCCCCCTTCTAAAGTAATATTAAGAATAATTATTTAAAGAAAAACTTATTTAATAATTAAGACTATAGTTTAATATAAAGGCTAAATTTAATAATTTAAAGAAAGTTCGGGACGTAGCAATTGCATTATAATAGTGAATTTTCATAAAAATTGTACACTATTAGTAAGGTATGTTATTAAAATGTTCTTTGAATTTAAATGGATTTTGAAGATTCGTTTTAGATGTCCCAGTGATTTCTAAGCGATTACTTGAAGAAATTTCGATTTTCTATGGAGCTAGAAAGTTTAAATTTGGTATATGTAACTACTGCAAGTAGTTAAAAAAAAATGTGTTACAAGTTTCATTAAAGTTACAAAAGTTTTCCAAAAAAAATTAATTATTTACAAACGGAATGTACGTGGCAAATTATCAATATGGCAGGTATTTTTCCTTATTAATTCCTTGGATGGTTTTATTTTAGTCAACCCAATCGAACTAGTTTTTGCAAACAAAACAACAAAAAAGGTTTTTACATAGGTTTTACTATGAAAATTGAAAATTATAGCTTAATGGGAAATTGAGTTCTCGGATTTGAAATCTTTTTACGAAAAATGGCTACCACTTACTTGCTGCACACAGGCCCGCTTCGTCGTTTATTTACTGTTGCTGTATCCATACTTTTTTAAATGTTAAAATATTGTAGCTCTCTATGTGAGACTGTCAAACAAGGCAACCACAAATTCATTTTTGGAAAAATATTTTAAACAAAGGAAATGAAGTAACAATACAAACATAAGTTGAAAATCTTGGTTCGCAGCTTCGTCTCTTCCCCCTTCTACATGCCTACAAACACCCTCAATGCATAAACAAAAACAAAATAAACGAGAAAGATTTCTTCGGAACAACCCCCAAGGAAGTAAACAGGATTTTAAGGAAGTATAGCTGCAAAATGGGTAAAGGGTAGCTTATAGAGGTCCAGCCAAGCTGGTTTTTTTCAAAATTGCCGCTCATATTTTCTTTTCATCATCTTCCCCGCCCAGCATCCCTATGCACTCCTGGTCCTGCAACTTTCTTAGGGGCCGTTCGCAAGAAATTTTACTTGTGGTATGTGCATGCAGAAAGGGTTCTAAGCATGTTTCTGAATTTTTTTCTAAAAGTCCCCCGTGTGGTAAACTGCAAATTTACCGAAAATTTAATATTTATTTCCAAAAGGAATGTACGTGACAAATTATAAACGTGGCAAGTATTTTTCCTTATTAATCGCTTGGATGATCCATTGTAGTCACCTCAATCTAACCAGTTTCTGCAAAAAATAACAAAAAAGGTTTCTTAAAAGAAATTTGTAGTCATTTTTTAGATCCAGTATCCACGCTGCCTTTATAAGGGTTTTACTATGTATCAAAACTGAAGATTCTAGTTTAATGGGAAATTGAGTTATCATTATTTGAAATATTTTTACAAAAATTCGCTACCATAACACACTTGCTGCAGCTAAACTCTATTCAACACTTATTTACTATTACTGTATCCATACTTTTTTTTAAATGAAACAATTATAAACAATACAAAATTTTGAAATTAAAATTTTAATAATTTACACTGTACCGGGTGGCCAATTAAGCAAGGTAAGCGGCTGTATGTCGGAAACCGTTTACCATAGAGCTTTGGGAAAAAATATATTCAGTAAACGTGGCCAACGGAAATCGTTGGTAATTATTTTCAAGTTCGTCAAATGCCCGCTAGGGGGCGTAACACCAAGAGGAAATGGAAAAAATAGGATATCTCAGTAATATGTCCAGATAAACTGTGTTGAAAATACCTAAAAATAAATGTCGTGTGTATCACGAACAATTTTTGTTGTGACTATTTTTCTCTAACTCTTCAGATAAAGTGGTGGGGGTAAGACAAACATTAATTAGGAAAAACTGCAATATTTTGGGATCGCCTCATTGGAAAATATTGAACTTAGTGTCATTTGAAATAGTATTTCTTGCTCTATCAACTGCATTGCAAGCCATGTGTTTGTTATTGTTACTGTAATCACTAGATGGCGCTTTTTAAAAATTTAACATATTTTATGATTTTTCTCACGAAACCTAAATACAATGATATAAATATTACTACATAGATAGAAAAAGGACTAAAGGACAAAGCAAGTAGTGAAAATCCAAAGTCTCTATCTTTTGTTTAACCGGAGATATTAATGAAAAACTTATAAAACTGGAATTTAAACACTTTCAGCATTGATTAATTTAAAGATTAAAAACAGAAATGTATTAATTTGCAAATTTAGTTTTATAGTTTTTTGTTAAAAATAAGACTTATTTACGCATTCCTAACGCAACTATAACTTATTCGTTCGGTCGCATAATTATACTCTAAAACTGGAATAGGTAGTATATAATAGCTTTGGAAAAAAAGACAAATTTACAATACTTTAAAGAAACGTCAAATTAGTTACTATGAATTCTTTGATGTATAATTTAAATATTAAAAATGTTTTTACAAATGATGAAGCGCTTGATATGATTGATGTTTACTTTGAGTGCTTTCAAAATGCGGCAGTTGCTGAAAGAGTGTATGCAATGCGGTATCCGAATCGCCACCATTACAACAGAAGAGTTTTTCCTCGCTTGGTGCAAAACTTACGTGAAACTGGAAGCTTAAGCCGACCGGTGCTGCGGAGACGCCGTTTTGCCAGAACTGAAGAAAATATTATCAATGTTATGGCATATATAGAATTTAATCCTCAAGAACATTGCATCTTGACTTGGGAATATCACGGACCACCATCCAAACTATTTTAAAAGAGTATAGGTAAGCTTATTATATCGTAAAATTCAAAATAGTTATTGTTATTTATTTCACAGCAAGAAAATACTTTTTAAGATTCTTTGCCAGCATGTCTAAATGACTTTTAATGCACAATTTCCACATGTTCCACTGAGGAAGACGTTCTAATAACAACTAGAAGCCTGAAATATAAATACTTCACAGATTGTAGCGGCATGAGCGTGTAGTGCTGAAGTCTGTGATCGCCGCTATAGCAGCACCTCTCACAGTTTTGATTAATATATGTTTTAATGCGGGTGTATTTCCGGATGTTTTCAAGATGGCCAACACTGTTGCAGTACCTTAGCAAGGGGATGTCAACAGCTTGAGACCCATATCGATATCACCCGTGCTATCAAAGATAATTACGTCTCTAATAAAACAGCAATTGCTAAACTATTTTGACAAAAACCACTTCATAACTCCACGTCAGCACGGATTCATGGGTAGTAAATCAAGAGTGACTGCAATGACGGAGTTAACCGGGAATATATCGGAACCCTTTAATAGATGAGATTTTAATGAGGTTGTGCGTTGCGACTTAAGTAAGGTCTTCGACAATGTCCCTCATTATGTGCTTCTGGATAAGTTGGAATACTATGGAGTGAGAGGAGTGCCACACCAGTTGATAATATCTTTCCTGGCAAACAGAAGGTGACGTGTGGTGTGTGGGGAGAGATATTCGGATTAGATGACGGTTGCCCGGGGTGTTCCAGAGAAATCCACACTCGGACCATTGCTGTTCCTGGTCTACATAACGACTTACCAGTTAACATCAAGGCGGACTAAGCATACATGTGTGCTGACGACACAACGTTTGTGAACATCAAGGAATCCAGAGACGCATTGTGGAAAAAAGCAGCTCAGACCATAATGTCTTTGCAGATAATGGACTAAAAGTGAATGAGAATAAAACCAAGTGCCCGGGTGGAGATGACGCTGTGCTAAAATGTCTCGATTTGTGGTTTCAGGGTAATCTGTTGTGGTCCAAACATGTGGAGGTGTTGCTGAGAAGGCTTTCAGGGGCGACATTAATGGTGCGGAGGTTGAAACCTACCAGGCCGCAGTGGCAGCATACTACGCCAATTTCCACTCTGTGGAGAGTTACGGGATACCTATTTGAGGCTAATTTACTGAGCTACATAAGGTGTTCCTGCCGCAAAAGAAAGCTGTTAGGGTGCTATGTGGGGCTGGATACTTAGAGCCCTGCAGGCCGCTTTTCCGTAGAATAAAAATATACTTACCATTTTCTCGGCAAGTATATATATATATATATATATATATATATATATATATATATATATATATATATATATATATATATATATATATATATACTTGCCTGTGTGGTTCATCTGCATGTAAATCAGGATAAATTCAGCCTAAGCTCTGAAATACAGGACCACAACAAAAGGCAGAGGTACAATACTCATCTGTGCTACCATAGGGTCAACAGGGCCGAAAGTAAAATTAACTACTGAGGCACAAATTCTATAACAAGCTGCCTAGAGGCGTCACTCTACTGGGTGACTCATTGTTCAGGAGAAAAATTGAAAGTTTTCTGGTGGACCGCTGATGCTACTCTCTTGAGGAATTCTTGGCCTGTGATGTTGCCTTGGATGGACTGTGATTTGGTCAGGATTTGCGTCTTGACACCAGTGTACATTTGTTTGTTATAACTTTCGGAATTTTTGTGATTTATTTGGATTGTACTTTTGTATTATATGTGTTTTGTTGTTCAAATTTTGACATGGCTTTGTAGAATTCATGCGAAATATATTATTATTGTTGTTGTTATTATGTTCTTCTTCAGCCTTATAAGTTTTAACACATTCATCCACATTTGCAAACAACGTTTTTTTGCATTGCATTTTTTCTCTATAATTTCATTTTTCTACAAATGAATTTACTTTATCACTCGTATCCAACATAATATGTGTATTTTCTTCTTGGAGTTGAAAATTCAAGTTATTTAATTTCTCGAATTTGTCAGTCCAGTAACTCAATTTCATCACAAATAAATCATCTCGGCTTCCGGTCGGTTTTCCTCTTCCAGAGAAATGGTGATTTCATCTCTTAATTCTTAAACATTGCAAAAATGTCCCACGGGCTAACTGTCTTGCCTCGCAACAAACAGTAATGCTGAATGTACTGCTCCCATGTCTTTACAAAGTACAGAAAATATTCTTGATTTTAGGCGTCTCATTTTGATATAATTTACTAGGGATAACACCGTCCTTAGCATATTATTCAGACTAGGGCTCATTTCTTTGGAAGCCAGAGCTTCTCTGTGGATCATGCAATTTGTCCAGATACAGTGTGGATGTTCTTGTTTCGTAAGTGCTTGTATATTTTGGAATCTTCCAGACATTCTGCGAACACCATCGGTGTATATAGCGTCGCAATTTTTTCACTGTATGTTTGCCTTGTTTAGAAAATCATTTGAGACAGCAAATAAGACACGAGCTGTTGCTTTGAGTTCTATTGGTTTGCAGAATAGTATTATGGCAATTGTTTGGCAAAATTATCTCCAAAGATAGCTTTTACGATCTCAATTGCAGCTGGCAGAATAAGCTCTTCACCAATTGTGTGAGGCTTTTTACATCTGGCTATTTGATATGAAACTATGTAAGAGACAAGTAAAGCTTTTCTATTCACAGACAAAGTTTTTTCAGATGGTTTTTGGTTTTCATATGATTTTAATTGTAATTCGGGGCATTCTCGGGGTTTGCTAACGTACTCACTATGAAGCGTTTCCAAATGTCGTGTAAGTTTATAAGGTTTCATGCCGCCTGCTGCCAAATTTTTTTAGCAAATGACACACAGCGGCTTTTCTTTGTCATTTACTGCAGTGCTGGTAAACCCAAACTTTAAATAATCTTATGAATATCTTGATGATTTTCGTTTCAGAACCACTTTCATCGTGCACTTGTTGATGCTTCACTATCAACAAAAGCTCGGTTACCCCCACTTTAAAAATTATAGATGATTCCGTATACACTCTATAAAACTACTGCTACCTGTAAATTACAACATATCATTAACAATAAAAACATCGACTCAGCTGAGACTGCCTGCGACTGAACGAGATGCAGCATTTATACACGCCGCGCATCCTTCTCGAATATATGTGGCCTCAATACTAACCTGCACTTCGTCCACCATTTCCTCCAGGCTAACAGGCCCCACCTTCTCTTCCTCACCGAAACCAACCAGTGCCAAAACAGCCACAAATCACCTTAATTTCCCGGGGTATGAGCTCCCTACTTCCTTTAGATTGCATGAAGGTATGTGCGCATACGTCCGTAGCAATCTTCAAGATTCAAGAAAAGACATACTTTGGATGAAACTCTCTCGCGGGGCTGCAACTAAATTCATCTGTTGCATTTACCGATCACCTTCTGCCAACAACTTTGTTCAGCTCTTCGACTACCTTTCTGAAAAAACCGACCATCTGATTTCTGAATATGTTTCCTCCGAGGTCACTATTCTTGGTTACTTCAATGTTCATAATAAGGAATGGCTAGGATCTTCAAAAACCGATTCACAAGGGAGAGCAGCGGAGGCGTTTGCAGTCAGCAATTCTTTAGCCAATATGGTTCAGCAACCTACTTACTTTCCTCGCATCCCAACACACAGCTCAAATATCTTGGATCTCCTTCTTAGTACAAAACCTGAATGCTATGAGACATCAGTCACCGCCCGCCCCCCTTAGTCGCTCAGACCACGGCATTGTCACTGATTCCTGCGCAATGCAACCCGAGGTTACACAGTCATCACACCCACGTATTGTTTGGCACTAAAACTCCGCTAACTGGGACGAAATGCGGGATTACTTTTCCTCGTTTCCATGGGCGTCTGTTTGCTTCTCTCATCCTGACCCCTCTGATATCTCACAAAACATCATCGAAAATATCCAAGCTGGCATGGAATTATTTATTCCACGTACACGAAAAACCTCTTCAGCCACTCAAAAACCCTGGTTCACTAAATCCTGTGACAAGGATAGACTTGAAAAGTCAAAGCTCACAAAACGCTGTTACACAATCCCAGTCAAGAAAACCGTCAAGCATTTAACAACGCAAGAAACCGCTATGTCCGTATTCTTTCTGTGGCAAAAACTTGTTTAATAACCACATCAAAAACAAAGTCCTCTCAAGCTCCAACGGCAGCAAACCCTTCTGGACTCTTGCTGAATCTCTTGGGAATAATTTCTGCAAGAGCACGTTCCCACCTCTTGTTTCAGGAAATGAGATTATTTTTACTGCCCTGGGCAAGGTTGAACCTTTTGCCTCGTTGTTTGCCAGTAATTCTTCACTCAACCCACCTCCAAATGTTCAACCACCAACAGTCCTCAATGTCGCCTATAAAATGACGGATATAATTTTCAAAACTGAAAAAGTACGAAAGATGCTCTCTTTTCATAATACTAGGCCTTAACGAGATCCCAGCAATTGTTCTCCAAAAATGCGCACCTGAACTTGCTCCTGTCCTGACTCGTCTGTTTCAGACATCTTACAATAGAGGCATATTCCCTAGTAAATGGAAAACTGCTCGAGTACAACCCTTCCCCAAGAAAGGATCCAAAGCACTTCCTAGCAACTACAGGCCTATTTCTCTCCTTTCAGTCGTCTCTAAAGTGATGGAAATGTATATACACACGGAATTACTAAAATTTCTTGAAAAGCGCAATCCACGACAGGCAGTATGGATTCCATCAGCGCAGATCAACTGCGGACCTCCTTTCCTGTGTCACCCATTCTTGAAACAAGTCTACGGAACTACACGGTGAATCCCAGATTGTCGCTCTAGACATGTCCAAAGCATTCGACCAGGTCGTGAACGCAGCGCTGATTATTAAACTTCCGGCCTATGGTTCACCACCAAAACTCTGTACCCGGACAGCAAATTTCCTCTCCAACCGGAGCATTTCTGTTGTCGTCGATGGCCATTCCTCTAAACTGTATTCAATTAATGCAGGAGTTCCTCAAAGTTCAGCTTTGGTCCCTACTTTGTTTCTTCTCCACAGCAATGACCTCCTCTCTAGCATATCCAACCCAGTTCACAGTTACGCGGACAAGAGCACCCTCCACTCAAATATACAATATTCTAAGCCTGTCTCTTTAGCCCAATTAGATGAGGATCGCAGATTCATGGAGGGTTCTGTCTCCGTGGATCTCCAAAAAATATTATACTGGGGAATTAGAAATCTTGTACAATTCAACCCCACCAAATCTTGCTTTCTATCTCATAAGAGATACACCAGCCCTAGACCCATCACAATGAACAACCAAGTTATTCAAAATAATGAGTCCTTTTCACTTGTTGGCATTTCTGTGAACTGAAATATGAATTGGCACCAACAGGTCACATCAATTGCGGAAGCGTCTGCTAAGAAATTAGGTATCCTCTTCCGGGCTCGCAAATACTTTTCACCAGCTAATCTCTATACATTATATGCGTCACAAAAAAGGCGAAACCTCGAAGACTGCTCCCACATCTGAGTGCCGCTGCCGCTCCTACACTCCATTCAGAAGAGAGCTATGCGTCACATCGGTGACCCTACCCTCACCCAAAGGCTGCCATCCCTTGCCCACAGACGTGCCGTTGGTGACCTCTCTCTCTTTTATAGATATCTGCACAGGCAGTGCTAGAGGAGCTTTATTACATAGTTCCTCCACCTACTGCCTCCAACAGATCTACCACGGGAACAGAGCGAATGCATCCATTTACTGTCCAGGTCACCAGACATAGAACATCTTGTGATTCCCGCTCTTTTGTCCCGAGGACTTCCAAGTTGTGGAATTCCTTGCCGGCACTTGTTTTTCCTTCTCATCCGAACCTCCAAACCTTCAAGTCCAGAATTAACAAGTTGCCTCTTTCCTTCATGTCGACAGCCACGGTACGATAGTCTTTAGGCCCTTGTGGTGTGTTGTTGCAAAATATATATATATATATATATATATATATATATATATATATATATATATATATATATATATATATATATATATATATATATATATATATATATATATATATATATATATATATATATATATATATATATATATATATATATATGTATGTATGTATGTATAATTGTCCTAGAATGTTCTAAACGAATCGCCGCTTCTCGCGGAGTTGCGAGAATGTCTGCTATTGTGGACGTAAGGTAAGACAGCGGGGCACGATTAGAATTCTGATTGATAATTGGGTCGCAGATACTAAAAGGTTGAGAAATGCTACTTTACATGGACACTAAATTCTCCAACAATGAAAAGTTACTACCGTAGTATGCCTAATACGGCATAAATTTCAGGTATATATTACAAAAAATTCTACACGTCTCTACCACATAATAGTGCTTACTTATGATCCAGATGTAGGTTTCCAGTTTTTTTGCTGGGACTTTTAGCAATATTAAACTGAAGCTGAACCACTAAATTTCATCCGCTCTTTCAACTCCACCTTTTTATCCATTATGTCTGCTTCCAATATATCGACTACAACAACAACAGCGGTAGCAGCAGAGAATAGAATGAATCCCTCACGGAAATGCCATAACATTCACGTATGAATGCTTCACTTGACGTTATTACCGTGCCTACAACCGTTTCGGCACAATCCCGAATCAATTAAGCCACTTCTGAAGTGACAACTTTTATATATGCAAATATTTTTCAGGAGCCCGCAATTCGATACGCCGAGGAGAAGAAGGTTTAAAGTGTATCGGCGACTTGGTAGATGTAGGAGAGTAGAGCGACCAGACTTTGCGCCTGGAATAAGTTTAAAGTTTTGTTTGATTTATCGGATGCGGTTGGGTTCTGGAATGAGTGTAACGTTTAAATAATTTTCCTAACGTGGTGACTGGTCGAAGCCACAGGACTGAGACTAATTTTGCAGTGTGAGCCGTTTCTCTTCTTTTAGCAAATTGTTCGTAGAAAGAATTCGCTAATAGGCGATCTGTGTTTATGTGTTTGTATATACGAGTATAATATATATATATATATATATATATATATATATATATATATATATATATATATATATATATATATATATATCGAATTTATCAAATCTCGACGTTTCGACTTTTGTTTTGAAGCCATTTTGTAGAGGTTATGGAAATATAAAAGAAAATTGACTCTAGAGCCTTAATCTGCCTACTCCTTTTCCGTAGAAAGATTTCACTAATGAGGAGATCTGTGTTTGTTTGTTTCTATATACGAGTATATTAAACCCGAGAACCGAGTATATCTGATATATATATATATATATATATATATATATATATATATATATATATATATATATATATATATATATATATATGTGTATGTATGTACATATAGATTTGTTAATATAATTTTTATGCTGTATACATACACAAGCAAATGCTTTAGGCATTCTGCATAATTATTTAATGTTTTTTTATTTCAACAATACACCACGAGGACTCACAGGCTAAATAATATCGTACGGTGGGTGTCCACAAGGAGGAAAGAGGCAACTTGTTAATTCTGGACTTGAAGGTTTGGGTGTTCGGAGGGGAAGGAAAAACATGTGCCGGAAAGGAATTCCACAACTTGGAAGACCTCGGGACAAAAGGGCGGGCATAACAAGATGTTCTATGTCTGGTGACCTGGACAGTAAAAGGGTGCATTCGCTCTGTTCCCCTGGTAGATCTGTTGGGGGCAGCAGATGGAGGAACTATGGAAGAAAGCTCCTCTGAGCAGTGCCCGTGCAGATATCTGTAAAAGAGAGAGAGGTCACCAACGGCATTTCGGTGGGTAAGGGATGGCAGCCCTTGGGTAAGGGCAGGGTCATCGATGAGATGTATAGCTCTCTTTTGAACGGAGTCCAGGATAGCGAGCGTAGAAGCGGCAGCGGCACCCCAGATGTGGGAGCAGTATTCGAGGTTTGGCGTTATTTGTGAAGTATATAAGTTATAGAGATTAGCTGGTGAAAAGCATTTGCGAGTCCGGAAGAGGAAAGCTAATTTCTCAGCAGACGCTTCAGCAATTAATGTGACATGTTGGTGCCAATTTAGATTTAGATCCACAGAAATGCCAACAAGTGAAAAGGACTCATTACTTTGAATAACTTGGTTGTTCATTGTGATGGGTCTAGGGCTGTTGTATCTCTTATAAGATAGAAGGCAAGACTGAGATTTGTAGGAGTTGAACAAGATTTATACTTCCCCAGTCCAATATTTTATTGAGGATCCACAGACAGAACCCTGCACGAGTCTGCGATCCTCATGTAGTTGTGCTAAAGAGACAGGCTTAGAATATTGTATATTTGAGTGGAGGGTGCTGTCATCCGCGTAACTGTGAATTGGGTTGGATGTGCTAGATAGGAGGTCACTGATGTGGAGAATAAATAAAGTAGGGGCTGAAGCTGAACCTTGAGGGACTCCTGCATTAATTGGATACAGTTTAAAAGAATGGCCATCCACGGCAACAGAAATGCTCCGGTTAGAGAGGAAATGTTCCTTCCAGGTACAGAGTTTTGGTGGTAGACCATAGGCCATAAGAAGTTTATTTAGCAGCGCTGCGTACCAGACCTGGTCGAATGCTTTGGATATGCCTAGAGCGACAATCTGGGATTCACCGTCTATTTCCATAGACTTGTTCCAAAAATCGGTGACAAAGGAAAGGAGGTCGGCAGTTGTTCTGCGCTGAGGGAATCTAGACTGCCTGTCGTGGATTAGACTGTGTTTTTCAAGAAATTTTAGTAATTTGGTGTTTATATACTTTTCAATCGCTTTAGAGATGACTGAAAGGAGATCAATAGGCCTGTGGTTGCTCGAAAACGCTTTAAATCCTTTCTTGGGGACGGGTTGCACTCGAGTAGTTTTCCATTTAGGGAATATGCCTCTATGGTAAGATGTCTGAAACAGACGCGTTAGAACAGGAGCAAGTTCTGGTACGCATTTTTTCAGAACAGTTGCTGAGATCTCGTCAAGGCCAGCTGCTTTCCTGGTATTAAGAGAACAGAGCATCTTTCGTACCTTTTAGATCTGAAAATGATATCCGTCATTTTATGCGCGACATTGGGGACTGTTGGTGGTTGAACATTTGGAGGTGAGTTGAAAGTATAATTGCCGGCGAATAACGAGGCAAAAAGTTTAGCCTTGCCCAGGGCGGGAGAAATAATTTAATCTTCTGAAACAAGAGGTGGGAACGTACTCTTGCAGAAATTATTCCCAATATATTTAGCAAGAGTCCAGAAGGGTTTGCTTCTGTTGGAGCTTGAAAGGACTTTGTTGTTGATGTGCTTATTAAACAAGTTTTTTGCCTCAGAAAGAATGCGGACATAGCGGTTTCTTGTGTCGTTAAATGCCTGATAGTGTTCTTGACTGGGATTGTGTAGAATCATTTAGTGAGCTTTGACCTTTTCAAGTCTGGCCTTGTTACAGGATTTAGAGAACCAGGGTTTTTGAATGATTGAAGTGGTTTTCTGTACACGTGGAATAAATAATTTTATGCCAGCTTGGATAATTTCAGTGACGTTTTGCGAGATATCAGAGGGATAGGGATGAGAGAAGCAGACAGACTCCCGTGGGAATGAGGAAAAGTAATCCCGCATTTCTTCCCAGTTCGTGGTGTTGTAGTGCCAAACAATACGTGGGTGTGATGATTGTGTCACCTCGGGTTGCATTGCGCAGGAAGCAGTGAACACACCGTGGTCTAAGCGACCAAGGAGGATGTTTTAAAGCATTCACGTTTTGTAGTAAGAAGGAGATCCAAGGGATTTGAGCGGTGTGTTGGGATGCGAGGAAAGTAAGTATGTTGCTGAACCATATTCGCTTAAAGATTGCTGACTGCAAAAGCCTCCGCTGCTCTCCCTTTTAGTGACCTCTGACGACAGGCAGGTGTTCTTTTAGTTAGTCCCGGGACCCGCAGAGGACGAATTATGAAGTGCAAGAAATAAATATATTATATATATATATATATATATATATATATATATATATATATATATATATATATATATATATATATATATATATATATATTGCTTAACTCGCAACATTTAGTCGGCAAACCTATTTCAGTAAACAAGCGCACGCTTACAGTATCAAATTACCCACTTATCGAGCAGTTGGTTACTAATCTTCGTTCTTGTATAGACCATCTAAGCTTTGGAATACCCGCCCGCCATATTTCCGAAGACTGAAATTCACGTACTATTTAAAAGGAGTAAGTGAATACACAACTTGTGGCAAAACAATCAAGTTCATGATGTCTTACGCTTTTCCTTTTACGAACTACATCATAACTAATGTTTGTGAAAAGTCGCGTCCATAATACATTTGCTGCACGCACACTTCTAAATGTTTGAAGTTTTTTTTATTAATACAAATTTGAAACGTTATTCTGGCAAAACAAAGATTAATTATACCAACTTAAATGTGACTTCATTCCAATTTCGTATTCATTTAATGACATTGTCTGGCCGTTATAACGAATACACTTCTGTAATGAAACAGAAAAAATTTTAATCATTATTTTTAATATTCGCTCCATGCAATTTTCTAACAACGTGCAATAAGGGTAGCATAAAATAACCATTTTTCATAATGCTCCTGCAAATATGAATAATGCTCAACCATATTTCTGTCTGTTTTGCATCCTGTTTCTCTGACTGTGGCCTCTACACAGTGTTAGCCATGCATTAACATGAGGGTAATGAAGATAACAGCAGTTGCATATGGTGAATTTTAAATACTCGAATGAACTCATCCAGAATCTGAAATGAATATGTATGGACTCGATGCATCACACTAAACGGATATTCCAAACTAGCTACAATTGTTTACACATGGAAAGTTGCTATCAGCACATGAATTGAGATTATGTGATTTGTATCTCCTTTGTTAAATTATTTATCTCCATCACACATTGAGTAAGTATAAGAGAGTTTTTAGTGAATTTTCATTAAGAAAATTCACTGATGGAGAGGTATTGATGGTAAAACTTTCGGAAAGTTTCTTCAAATGAGCGCGAACTAGGGCCTCTGGAACCCATTTCCTTGGTCAGTTAAAATGTTTATATATATATATATATATATATATATATATATATATATATATATATATATATCCAACCGATAACTCAAAAAAAAAAAATAATAATAATAATAATACAACTTTATTCATAAAATCCCAAACGGGCAAGGAACACGTCAAAACATAATATGTAGCAACTCGTTACACAGAGCATTATATATAAACATTGTAAATCCATAATAGGGACTCAATAAAAAAAGGCCCCAAACCTACAGTTAAGGAGTCATTATCTAACATACAAAAAAAAACATATAAAAACAATCCCATGAAAGGGCATAAAATGCAGAACACTGCGCAAACAAAACAACAACTAACCCACACAACATACGCTTTTACGCATGCACACTTCAACAAATACACCATCATATGTTTATATTAAAGTCTATACAATGTATTAAAATGGGACAAGACATACAAATAGCATCACCCAATATTAAAATATTCATTTATTGAATAAAATGGGTGGTCTAAAAAATATTTTCTTAGCTCTCCCTTAAATTGTACAAGCCCAGTGATGTTTCTTATGCACACAGGTAAATGGTTATATGCTCTTATTGCCATATATTTGGTTCCTTTCTGGAAAAGTGAGGTAGAGTGTTGAGGTACAGCAACAAAATAGTCCACTTATTTCGACCAAATTTCGGAATTACCCTTATTTTTCTAATGGCTTGAATGAGTTCGTTCATCAAATCTTAACGGCCATTTTTTCTTAATAAAAAATTAAAAAATATTTTTTTAAATGCAACATCTCTTAAATTGTCTAAGTAATTAAAACGGAAATTTACAACTTAAAATAACATAGATGGACGTGGTTGGTACCAATTTTCAAGTCGTTTGATCAAAGGAAAATAAAGTTATTCGAAATTAATAATAAAATAATCCTCAACATTGCTTCAGATTCTGTAATGCAATACCTACAATGTTGGACAAAGACATATGACGTTATCTGTACTGCTATGCTATTTAAATAAATCATAGAGAAAAATCTAAACAATGGAAGTTGTCGCCAAATGTCAGCCTGGAGAACGTTGTTAGAGATACGACAGGGACGCCATCTCGGTGCAGGACCAGGTAGTATGTTGTCACGATAGCTCTAGTTTATACAAAATTTTATAGATATAGCTGTGTACAATGTACAATCAACTGAGAATGAGGGCTTTCGCGCTTGAATTAGGCGCCAGATGCGCTAGTGTAGAGTAAGGTATCTGGATCAAACCCGTATCGCGCCCGTCTGGTTCACGGACGGATCCGGCGGGGAACGTGGCACGGGGGCAGGTTTATTCAGAAGGACCGAGTGTAAGTCATAGTATTTCCCTCGGAGTCGATGCAACGGTCGTTCAGGCCGAAATGTACGCCATCCTGCACTGTGTGCGAGAGGGGCTACACCAACAAGCGGATTCTCATAGTCACAGACAGCCAGGCAGCCCTTAAGGCCCTATATAGCCCACGAGTAAATTCCTGTCTGGTGAATGAGTGCCGAGACGTGATGAGCGACCTGGCTGGGCAGAATGAGGTCACTCTCATCTGGGTGCCGGGTCACTCGATGATCAAAGGCAATGAAGAAGCTGGCAGTCTCGCGAAGAGAGGGACAGCAGAACCATTTATGGGACCAGAACCGGCTCTGGGAGTGACAAAGAGCACTGCCAGGCGAGCCATTAAGTCCTGGGTCAGAAACCAACACAAGGTGTACTGGGCAGACTGTCAAGGGCTCAGACATGGTAAGTCAATAATTGACGAACCTAGTTCAAAGAGGACTGTGGAGCTGCTAAATTTTAGCAGAGGACAGCTCAGAAACATAACAGGTCTCTTGACGGGACACATGGCAGTCAAGAAACACCTGCATAAAATGGGGCGGTTCGAGGGGGACGTCGCATGCAGACTCTGCGGCGAGGGGGAGGAATCAGCCCAGCACGTCTTATGCGAGTGTAAAGCTCTGGACCGCAGAAGACAACTGATCTACGGTCAGTCTAGACCGGAGACAGAGCATTATAAAACTTCACCCTACCAATCGTTGTGCACACTAGTTCAAGGCACAGTGATGTTGGAGTGGGTGGAGTAAAAAAACTAAGGGCATGCACAATAAACCAAAGATTGCAGGGTTATCGGGACGGCGAGGCCACGGACGAGCCCTGGGGGAGAAAAAAAAAGGTATCTGGAAATGTCAGATAGTCAAATGTCACAAAGTTTATATTTTAGGTCTCTTTTATTGCAGGTTTTTACAAATTGTTGATTCATGTTGTAAAGATTGGGCCATTACAGATTAATTATGGCAGACATGCGGTATGGCTCAATGAATGTAAGTGCTTTAAAAGAAGATCTAAGCAAAAGAGGTGCAAAATTAAGCGGACCTAAAGAACAGCTAATTAAGAGGTTAGCACCTGTGTGTTTTGTTTACATCGTATTTATTTAGTAAAACTATGTATTGTAGGGTTTTGAGCTTTGTTTTTCTGTTCAAAGACTTAAAGACTATGATAGAAATAATAATTATAATAGTAAACCAGATACTATCGACGAATTAAAACCAAGAATTAGCACTGAATGTACAAATATTTCTCTAGAGATTATAAATAGAGTCCAACAAGAATTTGTTTTAAAAACCTTTTTTGTTGTTTATTATTTGAAAAAACTGGATGGGTTGACTAAAACAAAACCATCCAAACAATTAATAAGGAAAAATACCTGCCATATTTATAATTTGAGATTTGAGATATCGTCAGGCACAAGAAGGTGGGCATTTCGAACATCCGATTAGATCAAGACTGAACTAAGTAAATCTTTATAGGCTTCACTTGTGTTAGGTGTTATTGTTAATGAAAATGTTATTACTCACCTTATATTATTCCTATAAAAAAATTGGGTTATATTTAAAAAGATGTATCACACTACCCCACCATCCAATTTCAAAATTTCGAAGAGGTAGCTACCCCTTGAAGTAGTAAAGCGATAGGGGTGAAATTTTTATATGAAAAAGTAAGTTTATTTAAATAAAAATCGACCTCTTGTTGAATTTTCCTTAATAATGATCACTTTCAATTTAATTTTATTTATGCGTTACTTTATAGACACAGGGTATATACTTACCTACCAATTACTTTTTTATTAGTTTTTATAGACATGATAGATCTCAGTGAATACAAGGATATACCAAAGATAATATTAAAATTTGTTAAATAAATAACATTTCGGGATTTTCATGAGAATTGTACACTATTAGTAAGGTATACTATTAAAACTAATTATTTAAATTCAAGTGGACCTTGAAGATCGGTCTTAGAGTCCCAGTTAACTATTATTTGAAAAGAATTATGTTTTATATGGAGCTAAAAAAAATTAAAATTTGGTCTTAGACATAATATGTAAGTACTGCAAGTATCTTTAAAAAATTGTTACAAATTTCATTAGAGTTACAAAAGTTTTTCAGAAAAAAATAATTATTTACAAAGGGAATGTACCTGTCAAATTATAAATATGGCAGGTATTTTTCCTTATTAATTGTTTGGGTGGTTTTGTTTTAGTCAACCCATCCAGTTTTTTCAAACAATAAACAACAAAAAAGGTTTTTAAAACAAATTTCTAGTTATCCGCAAAGCTCATTATTTTATTTTCATTTAATTTAGTACCCACGTCCGTTTACATAGGTGTTACTATGGATGAAGATTGAAGATTCTGACTTAATGGGAAATTTATTGAGCTATATGATTTGAAATATTTGTACGAAAATTTTCTACCATAACATAAAAAACCTTTTTTGTTGTTTATTGTTTGTAAAAACTGGATGGGTTGACCAAAACAAAACCATCCAAGGATTTAATAACGAAAAATACCTGCCATATTTATATATTGACAGGTACATTCTCTTTGTAAATTTTTTTTTCTGAAAACCGTTTGTAACTTTAAAGGAATTTGTAACACTTTTTTTAAAGGCACTTGCAGTACTTACTCATTATATCTAAGACCAATTTTTAATTTTTTAGCTCCATATAAAATATAAAAAAAATTCAAATAATCGCTAACTAGGACTCTAAAACCGATCTTCAAGGCCCATTTTAATTTAAAAAATTAGTTTTAATAATATATTTTAATAGTGTACAATTATTATGAAAATTCACTACTATAACGCACCTGCTGCGTCCCAAAAATTTTTCTTTATTACAGGCGGTTGATACACAATTTTGCCAAAGTAGTTTATCCTTTCCCAAAATGTCTAAAGAAAGATTCCACCCTAAAGTGTAATGATCCAGAATGCATTTGTACAGGCTACAGGAATAATAAATTCACCTGTCCTAGCATATCCACATTTCGACAAAGAATTTCACTTGACAACTAACGCAAGTAATAAAGCGTTAGGAGCAGTATTTTCTCAATATAATAGGTCTATTGCATTTGTCTCTAGAACCCTTCATTCAGCTGATCGAAATTATAATACTAAAGAGCTGCTATCAATAGTAGAAAACGCTAAACATTTCAGACCTTATCTTTTCGGAAAAAAGTCACGATAGAAACAAATGATACATCTCTAGTTTGGCATTTAGAAAATTTTCCTAAAGAAAATTCAATAATGAGGAGATCGCGACTTTTGAACTTAACAAAATTTCTGCAAATGAGCGCAAACTAAGACCCTTAGAAGCCATATGTATATATATATATATATATATATATATATATATATATATATATATATATATATATATATATATATATATATATATATATATATATATGTGTGTGTGTATGTATGTATGTATCGATAACTTAAAAAATTATGGGCCGCTTTCGATCAAATTTGGTAAGTACCTTCCTTGTGCAAATGGCTTGGACAACTTCGTTAGCCAGGAACATCGGTAGAGTATATGTAAAGCTAGATGTCACATTGTCACTGTATTAGGGAATAAGTGGGCCATGGCTAACAATTTACAAAATTGGTAGTTGGTTGTACATACTCTCTAATTTATAACATTTTGTGTTATTTGGAGCTGCCATGGCAACATACTACCTGGTTCCGCACCAAGATGGCGACCCTGTCGTACATGCCTGAATGTTATAGGAGGCTGGCTACCATTGCCGTATTACTTTATAGGTGTGTTTTCGCTCTAATTAGTATACCGTACTGACGAGCTCTAATTAGAGCAAAACCGGTCTGTAGTTCAAATTATGGTGAGTATACCTCAAGCCTTATGGGGCAATGTAAGTTCAAGTTATTAATTACTTCCCGAAATGATTAATGCGACTATAGTAAGATTTGGCAGTTCCATTACGGCAAGTTCAAAATCAAAATTGTGTTTTATTGCAAGCACAAGCATTATACTTTATTTTGAGAACACTGTAAAATTATGTACTAGTAGATACTATATTATACTTAATTAATTCGGTGAAATTTATAAAAGCATGACTCATTCAAAAACTATGCTAGATAGGTATAGGGAAACCGAAGACAGTTCAATAGACATTTAATTTTACCATTAAACAATTTTATAAAATACAGGGTGTTCCATTTGAGAATTGTTAGCTCTTCAAAAATTTTTAATACCAAATTCAAGGTCAATTTATGTACGGCATGTATATATCTTCGCAAAAATAGCCACTACGATAGATACCTTGATGTTTTTCTTATAACGTCAGCAAGTTTTAGATTCGTAGAAATTATCATTTGGTAGATAATGTGATCTCTATGAAGTTGTTGATGCGTCAAAAATAACGGAAATTCACGAATATCTCAGAAATGGTTGAAAATTAAAACATGGTGGTTCTACCAAAGTTGACTTGAAATTTAACGACGAATACAAATATACAATAATAGATGTGGTGTTCTATGTAAAATAAACTGTATAAACAGTCTGTTGAAAACACATATGCTCTACCCAACATTATCTTAATTATCCATTTTTGAACCACCTCCAGTTGCCTCAAATAGTTATTTGTCAGCTTGACCCCACGCCACAATACCGTATGAAAGATGATTTTGAAGTAATGCTTTATGTACTTTTCCGAAATACGAGATATATAAAATATTTTTCAAAAATTTAAACAATGGAATAAGTCAACGAATTCTCTTGGCAAGGTATGACACATAAATTTCCCACCTAAGATGTCTGTCCAGCACCACACAAGATATATAACACTATTTCAACCTTTAGATCACAATTTAAACCATCACACTGGAAAATGATCCCACAAAAAGAAGGAAGGTTATTTCTGTAACTTGAGAACGGTAGGTAGCATGTTTTATTCATATTGATTGACGAAGATTTACACTGTAGGTGCTTTACATTTCTAAAAGAATCTTCTCTTACAATATTTTAGTGAATTTTCTTAAAAAAAATTCACTAATGAGGAGATCCCGACTTTTGAATTTTGAAAAAATTTCCTCAAATGACCGCGAACTAGGCCCCCTAGAACACATATCCGGGGTCCGTTTCAATTTTTATATATATATATATATATATATATATATATATATATATATATATATATATATATATATATATATATATATATATATATATATATATATATATATATATATATATATATATTTATATATTTATATATATATATATATATATATATATATATATATATATATATATATATATATATATATATATATATATATATATATATATATATATATATATGTATCACACCGATAACTCAAAAAATAATAGGCCGATTTTGACTAAATTTGGCGGAAAAATTCCTTTTGCAAATGGCTTGGATAAGTTCGTTAGCCAGGAAAATCTGCCCAGGTTTTCCCGAAAAATTTTGTGTTTTCTTTCGAAAAAAATTTATATCTCCGGAATTAACAAAGTAAGGGCAACCAAATTTGGTACGCTAGTTAATGTCCTTATAGGTAAGCCACCTACCAAAATGTAGCTATGTAGGTCAAAAGACAATAAAGTTATAGGCATTTAAAGAAAAATAAATTGGGGTTTTCCTCAAAACGTCAAAGTTGCGATTTAAAACGTCAAAATCGGCAACATTTAGGCAAAGAACTTGAATCTAATACGGGATATGGAAATCAAATGTCTCAAGAAGGATCTTTTACAAACTCTGAAGTCTTAGTTTCAACCGTCATTGTCCTTCATTTTACTAAAATGTTCCCAGAAAATTCATTTCAAATAGACCTTTTCTCTGATGCTTGGCAGTAGCCTTAGCTTTAGAGTTTATCGTGTAATGGTATATAAGTTTTGTCGAATTTTCGTACAAAATCAATAAAGCTCAATATATCCGTTATTATACAAGATATGAAGAAAATTTGTATATATTAATTATAGGGTGTCTTGAGCTACATCTTAAAAAAATATTTCTACAATCACAGGATGGCCCATAAGTCGTTGGCGATACAAATTTTCTTTTTTTTAATCAAACACGCCTTATGTTATTGAATTTTTGAATTTTTCAGCGATGCATATTTGTAAGAAAAGAAATTCGGGACGCAGCAAGTGCGTTATGGTAGCGAATTTTTATTAAATGCTTCAAATTTGAATAGCTCAATTTGCTATTAACCTATAAGGTTGACCAAGAAACGAGTTTTTCCGGGAACACTTTAAGTTTACTTTTGGAAATTTTTGTACATTTTCACACAATAAAGTTATTTTTATGAAACATGGCACATTGTTTTTACTATATAGGTTATACTGGTAACCAAAATTGATGCCTGCTTTCTTAAAAAGGAAACACATATTTGCAATTAAAAACATTTTTATGAAAATTCACTACCATAACGCACTTGCTGCGTCCCGAGTTTTTTTAAATTTCCCACAGGACTGAGTAGTATGGAATAGTACAGTGTCGTCAGCAAAGTTCGTGATTTTGGCTTTGTATCACCACAAACAGATCGTTTATATATATATATATATATATATATATATATATATATATATATATATATATATATATATATATATATATATATATATATATATATATATATATATATATATATATATATATATACAGTGTGGAACAGCCAAATGGAATAAATTCGATAACGGATAAATGAGGGCGTGTTGGGAAAAACGCTTGGACACGTCGATTTGTATTTTTAACTGCGCATCTTTTTCAAGAAAAAAAAATTATATAGGGTGCGTCATGTGACAGTGGCCAATACCAACTTTCTTATTTTAAATACAAGCCCCTGTATATTATTAATTTTTTGGATTCTTCAGAAAATTCTAGACATAATTCATGTACAATGTTCTATACCTATCTTCAACTGTTTCGGAAATATTAAGTATTTTCAGATTTATTACAAAAATTAACATTAAAAATAGAAAATTATTTTATTTCACAAATTCGCTACATTGCATTCAATACTTATTTCCCATTCAGCTCTTGATAATGAGAAAGTAAACAAAAACCATTCCTGCGTTTCTTTTTACTGATATGAAATGAAACAAAAACAAAAACAGTTTTCTTTCTGTTCGTATAAAACTCGTAGCCTTAGCAACTTGTTGTCTGCCTGCATGACAGTAGTGATTAGTGTCAGTGCTATTGTCGTTTGAATTTCGTTAACTGTACGTAATAATATCAGAAAAATGGTTCATTTAACAGAAATGCACAAAATAACCATTCTACAAATGATTGGTTATGGAGATAACACACGGACACAGATGGAAGTGTCTCGCTTATTTCACGAAAAATTTCCAAATTTGCCGCCTGTATCCCAAGGAACAATTAGCAAAATAGAAAAGCAGTTTCGCGAGCTTGGTCATGTGAGACAGATAAAAAAAGTAGCTGCCAATGCAGTAAGTGATGATACGAAATTGGATATTACGCTTGAGTTTCAAGAAAACCCACATACTTCTGGTCGACAAGCAGCCCAACTATTCAACGTTAGCCACACAGCAATTTTTCGAACATTAAAGGAAAGTAAAATGCATCCCTATAAAATGATACCAACTCAGGAGCTCATGGAGGACGATTTCGATAGGAGAACGTATTTTTGTGAACAAATGATGGCAATGTTAGATAACAATGTGATCCAATTAGAAGATGTTTTGTTTTCTGATGAGAGCACATTTACACTTCACGGTCATGTTAATCGTCAAAATTGCCGCTATTGGTCTAATGAGAATCCTCATTGGATGAGAGAGGAACATACGCAATATCCTGAAAAAGTTAATGTTTGGGCAGGAATTGTTGGAAATCATATCGTAGGTCCCTTTTTCATTGATGGCAACTTGAATGGGGATAAATATTTAGAACTGCTCCAAAATAATGTCGTGCCAACTTTGACAAACTTATATCCAGATCCAGCAAACCCACAAGTTCCTGCCACTAAAATATGGTTTCAGCAAGATGGAGCACCGCCCCATTACCAAATCAATGTCCGGCAGTACCTGAACCAAATTTTTCCAAATCGGTGGATAGGGAGGCGCGGATCGATAGAATGGCCAGCACGATCTCCTGATCTGTCGCTATTAGACTACTTTTTGTGGGGATATGTCAAAAGTATTGTATACAAAACTAAGCCCCTCAACTTAGATGACTTAAAAAGACGAATCACGCTTGCGATTAGATCAGTCACGCCTGAGATGTTGAGTAATGTTAGAAGACATTTCTATACCAGATTAGCATGTTGCCAAGGTGTTCGTGGCGAGCATTTTGAACATTTACTACATTGACATTAATTTTTTTTTGTTTTTTTAAATTATTAAGAAATAATCAGTATTTCTTATTAGAATTTGTGAAATAAAATATTTTCTATTTTTAATGTTAATTTTTGTAATAAATCTGAAAATACTTAATATTTCCGAAACAGTTGAAGATAGGTATAGGACATTGTAGATGAATTATGTCTAGAATTTTCTGAAGAATCCAAAAAATTAATAATATACAGGGGCTTGTATTTAAAATAAGAAAGTTGGTATTGGCCACTGTCACATGACGCACCCTATATAATTTTTTTTTCTTGAAAAAGATGCGCAGTTAAAAATACAAATCGACGTGTCCAAGCGTTTTTCCCAACACGTCCTCATTTATCCGTTATCGAATTTATTCCATTTGGCTGTTCCACACTGTATATATATATATATATATATATATATATATATATATATATATATATATATATATATATATATAGGTATATAACGAGTTCGAATACTGTGCCTTGAGGAATACCACAGTTAATGTTTTTGTTGCGTCCAAGATAGCCCCCTGAATTGACACGGCTTCTCTAAACAAATTGTTTAGGTGAGATCAACTTATATTTAAGTAGATATTCACCTATCCTTACTTTCAGGACTCTCGCAAACACCTTACCAAGTGCTGATTATAAAGATATTGCTATGGCAACACCATGTTTGTCAGTGAAAACGCTTGAGAATGACTACATACACCATCATATTATGTGATACCGTACCTCTATTAGTTAATTGATTTACTTCATTGTGTTAAGGCAACAAACCAATTCAAAAACACTGAGATTTTTAGCCTGTTTAGAATCGGTATCCCTTAAATTAAATACATTAAATTTTTAAGCAACTCGTTACACTGTGGGACACAGTTGCTTTCATTGGAGCAATGTCTATGAATTTTTAATTAGGTATGTATAATTTATTATGGTTGTTTGAGGCGGAATAAATGAACAAAGGTTTACGGAAAGCCTAGTCCGATGTTCATAGTCATGTTATTGTATATAAGGTCATTGTTATGTAAAACAGGTCGACGGATACTGCCAGCTCGAGTAAGTCCCTCGAAGTAAATGTAATTACTTATGTAAACACTCTGACTGGCTCTGCTTAAAATGTTATCTTTCCAGATAGTATATGGAACATTATATCCACCTATACTTTAGTATCAAAATACGGCGAAATAGCAAAAAATACATTTCTGTGTATCAGAGATGAATGACAGGCGCGATTATAAGTAGCTAATGTTTGCACTGAATAGAAATATTATCGAAACATTGAAGGTTTTATTGTTTTTTTTTTCAATAATTAAATCAGTTAAAAATAAGCAATGAAATGAAAGTTACCGAGTGGGGGACGCGACCATTTGTTATTTAGTCTAATTTTTATTTCGGAGCCAGTACGAAAATTTATGGGCAATTTTTTTTAAAAGTTAACAGCGTAATATGAATTGGAGAGTTCTGTATGTTAGAGCAGATATTTTTTAGAACTTTAAGTTTTACTCTTAGTGAGTTAAAAAACACGATGAATGGGACAATATTTTTTAATGAGCGAATAGTTTCGTGGCGATCATTACATAATCCTTAGAACGTTAAGTATCCATCTTAAGATTGTCATCATCTTTGCTGAGTTTTCATTGAATCCTTTCTCTTGGCGAAACCAGGCAATTATGAAACTCATTCGACCCAGCGAACAGTAAACTTCTATATCCATCTTTCTCCATTGGCTCTTTCGCTCCCTTTAATGCTTTGCAGTAAGTAACTTTATGGCCCAGATGCTGATTTGGGAGATTCTAACAATGAAAAAGCTATCACTGCCAACTTTGCTTGTTTTCTCAAAGTTGCTCCTAATAAATTAACTACATAAGTCTTTGGATTGCAATGGTATCTAAATCACTTTTAAACTGTTGTATATTGTGAACTTGAACAATTCTGTTGTGTTTATAAATTAGTTAACTTTCTTTGTAATTTTACTTGCACATCGTCACAAAATGTAGAAGTATTGCTTTGGCGACAAAAATTTCAATTTTTTTTTTCGCTTAAACGTTGTAAAAACTGTCAAAAACATATAGTGTTTATGGAACACAAAGCAACCCAAAAGGGCGACTCGAGGCGTGAAAATATATTTAATATTATTATTTGGTGAAAATTGACGTGTTTTCGTAAAAGATCAAGTAATATAACAATTTAGGGTCTGTTTATTAGAGAACCTTCAATTTCAACACAGATCTGGTATTATGAGCTGAAATTAGATTAGGGGTAGAATGCGTTGTAGGGCGGGAGGATTATAATGGTGCAAGAAATTTCGAGCTTTCTTTTGTGCTAAAACTGCGTAAAAAATCTCAAAACATCTAGAAAACTGCATTCTCGAACAAACATTTTTTGTCTCTCGGCTGTCTGTCAGTCTGTACGTCTGTCTGTCTGTACGTATGTCTGTTATTAGGCGCAACACCTTTCGAACGGATTGAGATTTCATCTTCAAATTTGGTATCCAGTTAGAACCCAACAAAGGAACGCTTAAAATTGTTTTTGGGTAATATCGCTTTGGATAAATGGTGGGTGATTTAGTGAAAATTGACAGTTTTTCGTTACTCGAGTAATATAACGTTTCAGAAGTTTATGGATACAGGAATACGAATATTTTCTTTGTGGTCAAGTCATGGATCCTAAATTCATTCCATGAGAATGCTTTTCTGAAGACAATAAATTATACAGCTATGTGGAAGTTATGATTCAATTTGGAGGACTATTTTTGTTTAAATAATCCTAGTGTTAATAATCTAGGTAAATACGTAAATTGTTTGGCAGTTTTCCATATATTAATTATCAACCTTCTGTATAAAAAAATATATGCATATTATGTATATATATATATATATATATATATATATATATATATATATATATATATATATATATATATATATATATATATATATATATATATATATAACTGAACCTAAGCTTAGATCTAGGAGCATCAGAAGAGATCACACCAAATAAGCCGCTCGAAAACCAGGCCCGGAGACATTGCTTACAGGACATTCACATACACACACACATGAACAACAGCCTCCAATCAACGTATTTACACTGTCATTTTGTTAAAAAAGCCTCGTTAGATTATTTTAAAAAGTTCATGTAATCATAATATCTCGCGTGTCGGTCCCATCATTTAAATTACTTTGACATCAATGACAGTTGATATTTTTTACAGTTCAGAAACCATAGAGCAAAAACAGAGTAACGGCCAAATGTTGGCCGTAAGTACAGATTATATGGAAAATCAGGGAACATAGAGGTTTTCATTGACTTAGTTAGGCCCAGTGAGACATCTGAACATTTTCCAGGGTTTGGAGATGGAGTATTTTTTTTGGCAGATTGTTTGTTATATCCCCCAAACTACCATTTGACAGATACGTTTTAAAATGGCACAGGAGTCTCACTTCATGTTATAAAAAGTAAATTTATATCCCGAGGGGGATTTAAAAAAATTACATATGGTATTTCTACATATTGAAGGTTGACGAATGATGAGTCTGACTGTCTCGAACAGCCAAAGAAGAAGTTAGATGGGAAGTGTTTGTGGCAAAATTTTTATTATATCCGCTCAAGTGTCGTTAAACAGAGGCGTTATAAATGACACAAGAGTGTCACTTCATGTTAACAGAGTAACTTGGTGGGCTAAAGGACTGTAGACTATAAAACTTGTAAATTTCAACTCCGTTTCATGAAATCCGGTCAGAGTGCAAGGATATCTTTCGATGAGCAATCGTTAAAGTAGTGGGAAGAGACAGCCAATCTGGTTTCAAGTAACCACCTGCCCCTGGAAGAATGAACCCACAGAAGACAGCAACGTTAGCCTTACGTTACCCTATGTAACATCCTGGTCTGGTGTGCACTTACGAAAGACAGCAATGTTAACCTTATGTTACCCTATGTAACATCTCGGTCCGGGGAGCACATCAGTGAGCTTTGCCATAACGATTGTGTAAAGCAACTCAACTTTACGGTTAAAACGTTTGAACTTTTAAAACAATTTATTGACTGATTAAAACAATTCATACTTATATAAAAATACATATAAAATAAGGACAAATACGAATATCAACATGAGTGTGATATATAGATAATATGAGCACACGATGTGCAGAGTCTTATACTAGGAACAAGAATGAACACCTGAAGGCGGGTCGTCTATTTATAATATGTCACCTAGGCGTGGCACTATTGTTCTCCCGAGGTGACTTTCAGTTTAGCTGACACAGTTTCCCGCGTGTGAGATTCACTTTATTGTGTCGCTCCCAAGGTGTTTTCTATCTTGCTGATTTGAAGGTGCCCTCTATGCTTCTGATGACTAGGCTATCTGGCTCTGGGAATGTTACTTGTTGTAATAATACCCTATTGTAGGTGGTCTATTTATCTCGCATCTGAAGAAATGCTTTTGTTGTAAATATACTTCCAGTTTAACCGGAAGGATACTCAACTCTATATATTTAAATGAGGTGGGACATCTAGGTCTAGGGCTGGAAACACTGAGACTTTAGAGATCATTTCCTTTCACATTTTCTAAGCCTCTTGGAAATGTTTCGCAATCTAACACAACATATATATATATATATATATATATATATATATATATATATATATATATATATATATATATATATATATATATATATTGATATATGTATATAACGGGTCCGAACACTGTGCCTTGATGAATACCACAGTTAATGTTTTTGTTGCGTCCAAGATAGCCCCCTGAATTGACACGGCTTCTCTAAACAAATTGTTCAGGTGAGATTAACTTATATTTATGACGCGGCCGCACTTCCTTTTATACCAGATGACAAATGCTCAAATAATTCCTAATCTAATCACAAATCTAATTTGTCATTGGTATAAGCTAAGTTACCGGGAAGTTAGAGGGCCGCCAGCTTTTATACAGTGGAGATGGGCGTGGGTTAAAATAAGATGTTAATTAGGGGCGCCACTTGATTGTTTCACCTCCACTCCCGGATATCCTAATAAGATGTTCACTAATATGCTTCCTTGCCCAGATCCAACACAACCAAGAATTCTTGGATCACACTGGCAACTATAGCCAACCACAATCGAGCACAGGAAGCTACAAGGGAGTTATAATTATGATAACACAAATAAATTCCAGAACGGTATGGTCTCATAGACCCACAAATAAAGATAACGGTAATGATCTAACCTATCAACAGCCCTGAAAACAAAACACAAACACAAAACCAAAACACACCTAAAACATGATAAAATAAGGGCTTTTATTAAGGTTCTTTGGCATACAAGAATTTATTAAAAGCTGTTCTAAAATTCTGATCTAAAATAAAAAGTCTCTATAATATAACCAAAATGGCTTACTACAAAATAATCAAGATCTTTACTGAGTATGTATGAATGTACTACAATTATAATTGTTCTACGGAAAATTCCACTTTTCGTGCACGCAAAGCTCACAACTTATTTCCCCAAATATTAATTAATTACACATTAATTAAGGTAAGTGGCCTGATTAAAGATCAAGTCCCAAAGAATAATCAATAAGCTTGACTAATGCTAACAATATATGATAACTGATGGTACTATCAAAAGTGAAGCAATTATATTAACAAAGGTTTCGTAAAAATCTGCACCACATTTATTGAAGTTTAAATAAAATGAACTCAGTTTGATTTTAGCAAATTTAACACAGATGAATATTTAAAAATGTAGCTTATCAAGATTGTCTCTTATCACTTTATTCTTTATCACAAAACGGAAAATTCTTACTTGAAATTCCTGGACTTCTAGGCCATCAAACTACCAACAATTTCCATACCAACTAAGGCCTTTAGGGGTACGGGACTGCAACCACGGGAATAATGCAACAACGGAACGGCAATGCGACAACGAAAAGCGAAGACCTCCTCACTGAGATCCTAATTCATAAATTCCAGATTCCACAGCTGACAGGAATTATCATTGCTCTTGACTAGCACATAAACTCCATTTAATTCAATAGCCATATACTTCGTTCGGTACATGAAAATTCGCTAATCCATGCGAGACTTTTCCACTCAAAATTACGATATGTGAATTTGCCAAAGGTATTGCCCAATACAAAAACTGGCCGATACAATAATTTAAAGTATCCGGTACAAGGAATTCGTTGTCCAGCCGGTACTACGATTCGTCTATCCGGCACAAGGATTGCCCTGCACAAGAACCCTAAAAACAATAAGTAACGGAATGCTAAAGGTGTTATAGTTACGAGATATGATGATTTCTTACCTTCAAAGAGGGAAACGAAACTCCAACACGTGACAAAGTCAATGTGGTCCTTAAATCCCCTCAAACGGGTATATATACAGCCTTCAACATCAATTACGCAAATTACGATATCACCAACAAGACTGCAGATGTGTTCTGAGCGCAATTTAAATCCACCAAGGGGTATAATTAATATCCAACTTGCCTCTCAGAACGAACCACGTGTTAACTCCAACAATTGCCAACGAAATCTCCAATCTCTCTCTCTCTCGAAACTTCCGGAGCATTCACATTTCCTGCCTGAAAGCAGGTACCGCCACACCTTCGCTCTCACTCGCATTCCATACGTCCCCAGCCATCTATCCTTCTCCACATGCGGACCATTCTCGAACCACCGACAACTGCAACGCAAGCGTGGCAGCCGACACAATATACCAGGGTAGTACAAATAAAAATAATTTAACGAAAGATCTCAATTTTATTCCTTATACGAGGGATATCCAGAAAAAATAGCCACGGTTGTCGCCGATAATTCTTTGTTCAAAGCAGAGGAGGAACCACAAATACGTCCAAACTAGCTTATTTGTTTAGTTATTCAATTTATACTGTTACATATTCAAGTAGATATTTACCTATCCTTACTTTCAGGACTTTCGCAAACACCTTACCAAGTGCTGATTATAAAGATATAGGCCGTTAATTGCAGGGCTCTGTTTTATCCCCACTCCTATATATAGCTCCGATTATGGCAACCTTCAGAGTGTCATTAAAAATACCAGCTTCAAAAAGCCCCATCGGGAAAACCAAATATTTTGGGAAGACTTTAAGAAATACACAGATAGGCTAAATAACTTGATTATTTATAATAGGGCACTTTATTGTCAAGATTTAGAAGGGGGGCACTTCGAACATTTGGTGAAATAATTGTCGGTTTGAAATAAAACTCTTATTATTCAAAAATAAATAAATTGTTTTTCAACCAACCATTTTTTTTTAATTACAGAGCACATTCGTAAGCTTAGAGATTTTTCGGTAACCGGTACTGTTCATCCCTAATAAAGTCTCTTGACGCCTCTTATTGTCGAATTCATCAAGAGATTTAACTAGAAATTAATAACAAAATTTCAGTTCGCAAAATCCATATTTCGCTTTAACCCGAAATGTCACTTTTCAGACGTTAATGGTTCGAAAATGATCCAATTTAAAAAAAAAGTGTATCTAAGAGAAATGTTTTGAATTATGAAAAGTTTTCGAAAATAAAAGAATAAATGGGGCCGTTCCATTCAAAAAGTAATTCAAGATGGCGCTTCTTCGCCATTTTTTAAATTCCAACAGTCCCTTTTTCATAAAATTATAGGGTTTTACATCTTATTTGAAACCTCTAAATTTGGTCTGGATATACCAGTTGGTTTAAAATTTAGTTGGGGGGGGGGGGTGTACTTTAGACGGGCACTGTATAAAAGTCCAAGTGGTGGCATGGATACGTTCTTCTAGTGTTTTAAAGGGCTTGTAAATAAAATAAGTAAGTACAAAAGTCAGTGAGTGAAGATTGGAACCTCTGATGAGAAAAATACAATTTGGAGAACCCAATTCATCACAATACAGTTTCTAGACCTGACGATCGTTAAGCTAACAAATTTAGGGTCATCAGAGGGGTAAATAAACTAAGCGAATAAAAACTAGAACTCCTATATATATGTTATGTGGCAAGCAGTCGCGAGCAGCGTCCTCTAGGGAGGTATACAGACAGACCCCCACTGTTGAGTCTTAAACTGTTTCGTTATCAAATATTCCTTCTAAGAAGCAATATACAATAACATGACTGTGAACATCAGAATCAACTTAGAGATTTGAATTTTGGTATGTTGGGTAAGTCTAATAGTGTATCCCTGAGTGCCAAAATTGGTTGCCATCGCTTTGTTATTTTCGGAAATACAAGAATTTTCCGAAAGAAAAGCTAAATTTTTCATAAAAAACTGGTCCACTTCTCCTGGCTAAAGAACTTATCCAAGCCTTATAAAACGAAGGTACCCACAAAATTTTATCAAAATCCGCCAATTGGTTTTTGAGTTACCGGTACGAGATATATATGTATATATATATATATATATATATATATATATATATATATATATATATATATATATATATATATATATATGTATGTATATATATATATATATATATATATATATATATATATATTGTTTATTCATTTAATAAATTACTCACTATGTTCTAAGAGGCTGGCTACCTTTAGCCGAACTTGCTATTGGGTGTATTCTGGCTGTAATTTCGTATAGCGTACTGACGAGCTCTAATGAGAATGAAACCGGTATGCGTTTTACATGAAAGAACAAGAAATTGGCAGGGCTAGCGATTTTAAATCGTTAGTTAGTTGTACACAGTCCTTATGTATATAAAGCCTTGAGTTTATTAGAGATGCCGTGGCAACGTATTACCTGGCTTCACCACCGATGGCGACACTTGGCGTACATCTCACTATGTCCTGTAAGTTAACGATGTACAAGCAACGGCTCTTGATATTGTGGAACAGTATTTTAAGTATCAGTTGAAGTTACAACTAGCATCGCGATATTATTAAAAAATTCGGGACGCAACAAGTGCTTTATGGTAGTGAATTTTTATTAAATGCCTCAAACTTAAATAACTCAATTTTCTATAAACTTAGAAAGCTTAGTTTTGGTATGTAGTAAGGACTTTGCTAACGCAAGTTATCTACCAAATTTCATTAAAATAACTTTAGAAGATTCGGAGAAAAAAAATTTCGAAAGAAAATTCATAATTTGAATAACTCAGTTTTTTTATAAACTTAGAAAGTTTAATTTTGGTACGTAGTAATGTCTTTGCCAAGGCAACATATATAGTAAATTTCATTTAAACAATTGAAGCATATAATAAATCAAGATACTCGAGACTCGAGGAGTGTAAGTATGTTACGATAATTTTCATCTGTAGCACAGTCATATCTTTTTGAAGAGGTGTACGTAAGTTATCAGCGTAACATTTTGCAAGTTCCGCTTCGGTGCCAGACACGTATTTCCTTGTAGAAGTTGTTCGCGTACAGTCGTCCATAGAAAGCGTTCCACAAAACTACTAGATGCAGGTTCTCGTCTATCAATTAACCCGCTTTTATAAGACCCAGTAAAGTTCAGCAAGTTTGACGTTTATATTGGTTAAGAGGCATTTCGAAAGCTCCGTGGTAATACATGTTGAATGGGGCTTCCTCGAATCACTTGTATACATCACCCACTTGGATATTCCAACATAAGGTGTACAGTATTGCCTCTACAAAACAGGGTGTTATTTCTTAATAACAGTAAAACATGGCAGGATAGTTACACATGATATTATGATCATTTTATATTTTTCGGTCATCACCTCAAATGGAAAGCTCAAGTAGAAATAACAAATATATCAGTTGAGTTATTGGATGACTGAAAAAATAATGAGCCAATTTAGATGAAATTTGGGCAGTAGCTTCCATTTGTAATTGGCTTGGGTAATCTCGTTATCCAGGAAAATTGTACTAGTTTTTTTGGAACAACCTGTACGGATCAGAAAAAATCGGAGGTGGTGGCAAAACAATTAACAGTATATATATATATATATATATATATATATATATATATATATATATATATATATATATATATATATACATATATATATATATATATATATATATATATATATATATATATATATATATATATATATATATATATATATATATATATATATATATATACGGTGTGTCCCAAACTGGATGGGAATATATTGCTATCTCCGTTATTATTAGAGATAGGGCGACGGTTAAATTAGCAATGTTTTGTAGAATTTAATGCCCGTTCCAAATATGACTCGTATTTTGCCCTGCCTCTTTTTTTCTCGAGTTATTTTGAAAAAAACAAAATTTGTCGATTTTTTTCCCTCGAAATCTAAGTAGGCGTTGATCTGACATGTGTAAGACTTGCACATTATCAGGACCCTTGCAGAGTACTTTTTATGCTGTTCTCAACTTTAAATCGTCATTTGTTTTTGAGCTACAAGTATCAACGTTTGTTTTTATTTTGGCAGCCATATTGGATTTTTTGCTCATGTGATAACCTGTGAAAAGAGCTTTTCAAGGACATACAATTTGCTTGAGAAATCTTGTAATTGCACTAACAATTTTGAGAAAAACCGTTTTGAGGATAGTAGGCTAGGAAATCCAATACCAGAAAACAAATGATAAAAAATAGTTTTCAAAAAGCAGTAGGCCATGGAGTCTAACAATAGACTTTTACTTTTAACATAATTTTCCGTAATGATTCACGATAAAAAATAGGAACTTTGAGCACATCAATGAATCGGCTCTTTATTACAAATGATAATCACATTACAACATTATCCTAAAAAAATTTATAATTTAATTAAATAGGTAAACCTAGTAAATTACTAAATTGCCTAACAAAACTCAATAAAAAGCAATTGGTAGGGTGAAGTTTTATATCGCTCTGTCTCCGGTCCAGGCTGTCCGTAGATCAGTTGTCTGTTGCGGTCCAGGGCTTTACACTCGCACAGGATGTGCTGAGCTGATTCCTCCCCCTCACCGCAGAGTCTGCATGCCAGGTCCCCCTCAAACCGCCCCATTCTATGCAGGTGTTTCTTGACAACCATGTGTCCCGTCAAGAGTCCTGTTATGTTACTGAGCTGTCATCTGTTAAGATTTAGCAGCTCCACAGCTCTCTTTGAACTGGGATCATCAATTAGTTTCTTCCCATATCTAAGCCCTGGACAATCGGCCCAGTATGCCTTATGCTGGCCCCTGACCCAGGACTTGATGGTTCCCCTGGCCGAACCTTTCGATACGCCAAGGACCGGTTCTAGTCCCATAAATGGTTCTGCTGACCTCTCTTTGCGAGACTGTCAGCTTCGTCATTGCCTTTGACCACCGAGTGACCCGGCACCCAGATGAGGGTGACCTCATTCTGCCCAATCAGGTCGCTCGTCTCATCTCGGCATTCACTAACCAACCTGGAATTTACCCGTGGGCTACTTAGGGCCTTGGCGACTGCCTGGCTGTCTGTGGCTGTGAGGATCCGCTTGTTGGTGTAGCCCCTCCTCTTGTTTTCTCGCACGCAATGCAATGTTGCGTACATTTTCGCCTTAAAGACGGTTGCATCAGCCTCGAGGGAAATACAGTGACTTACCCTCGGTCCTTTCAAATAAACGCCTGCCCCCGTCCCACGCTCCCTGCCGGATTCGTCCGTGAACTAAACGAGCGCGTCCTGTGGTATGCCTGGCGTCTCCCTCCGCCACGACTCGCTGTCGGGGATTATCGCTGTCAACTTATTTTCCCTATAAATTCGCGGGCTCGCGATTCTGACCAAATTTCAAACACGGGCTCCTTCAGGATCTCCCGAATCTTGCAGGGGACCCGGTAGCCTGGGTTGGCCTTCAATCGACCATTGCAGACTAATCTGTATAGTCCTATCCTAGCCTCCCCCATAATTAGTAAGTGTAGGGGGAGGGAAGATCCAGCAACACCTACATGGCGTCTGTTGGGGTTGTGGTCATGGCCCCTGTGATGCCGAGTTAAGCCATCCTTTGGATCTTGCCCAGTTTTTGTTTGACACTGGATTGGGTCATCTTAGACCACCAAACCAGTGCCGCGTATGTTATCGATAGTCTGACCATGCTTGTGTACAGCCAATGCGACATACTAGACCTCAGTCCCCACGTTTTTCCATATAGCCGCCTTATGACGGCTAGGGTCATAACTGCCTTGCGCAGTATTTTTTCAACGTGGTCATTCCATATTAGCTTAGAGTCCAATACGACCCAGAGATATTTTACCGCCTTAACCATCGGGATGTTTCTACAATTAGATTGAGAATTATGTGGCCCTCCCACTTCCTCCTCCTCGTAAGTGGTATGACGGTGGCTTTCTCGGGGCTCCCCCCGGACCCTTTGCTAACCGCCCACCTTTCCACCACTTTCAGTGCTGTCTCCATGCGCTCCCACACCGACTATGTAACATTTCCTCGGACTATGATGACAATGTCGTCCGCATAGCCCTGTACCTCGTACCCCCCTCTAGAGAGCCTTCTTAGCATGCCGTCCACGACTAGGCACTATAGCAGAGGAGACAAAACGCTCCACTGCGAACACCCATCCGCGACCCCCGCCAGCAGAGTCCCTCCCGCGAGTGAGGTGAACACCGCCCTGTCCCTGAGCATGGAACTGATCCACCTACAACAAGTTTCCTCTATTCATGCTCCCTGACAGCTGCCAGTACCGATTTGAATGAGGCGAAACATTACTTAAACCATTTTTTGTAGGAAAAAGTAAAAATTTTGTTATAGAAAGTGGTTACAAATTTTCATTAAAAACGTTGTTTTTAAATTTTCTTTCAAAAAGTTTTTGTGAATAATTATATCTTGGCGAGAGTAGTTTTTTAAAATTATTTGAATGAGTAGGTTGGCCAGAAAACTCGAATCAGTTTTGTCGGGAATTTTTTTTTAGGCTTATTTTCGGATAATTTTTAGAGTTTTTCGAAATACAGTGACTTACCCTCGGTCCTTTCAAATAAACGCCTGCCCCCGTCCCACGCTCCCTGCCGGATTCGTCCGTGAACTAAACGAGCGCGTCCTGTGGTATGCCTGGCGTCTCCCTCCGCCACGACTCGCTGTCGGGGATTATCGCTGTCAACTTATTTTCCCTATAAATTCGCGGGCTCGCGATTCTGACCAAATTTCAAGCACGGGCTCCTTCAGGATCTCCCGAATCTTGCAGGGGACCCGGTAGCCTGGGTTGGCCTTCAATCGACCATTGCAGACTAATCTGTATAGTCCTATCCTAGCCTCCCCCATAATTAGTAAGTGTAGGGGGAGGGAAGATCCAGCAACACCTACATGGCGTCTGTTGGGGTTGTGGTCATGGCCCCTGTGATGCCGAGTTAAGCCATCCTTTGGATCTTGCCCAGTTTTTGTTTGACACTGGATTGGGTCATCTTAGACCACCAAACCAGTGCCGCGTATGTTATCGATAGTCTGACCATGCTTGTGTACAGCCAATGCGACATACTAGACCTCAGTCCCCACGTTTTTCCATATAGCCGCCTTATGACGGCTAGGGTCATAACTGCCTTGCGCAGTATTTTTTCAACGTGGTCATTCCATATTAGCTTAGAGTCCAATACGACCCAGAGATATTTTACCGCCTTAACCATCGGGATGTTTCTACAATTAGATTGAGAATTATGTGGCCCTCCCACTTCCTCCTCCTCGTAAGTGGTATGACGGTGGCTTTCTCGGGGCTCCCCCCGGACCCTTTGCTAACCGCCCACCTTTCCACCACTTTCAGTGCTGTCTCCATGCGCTCCCACACCGACTATGTAACATTTCCTCGGACTATGATGACAATGTCGTCCGCATAGCCCTGTACCTCGTACCCCCCTCCAGAGAGCCTTCTTAGCATGCCGTCCACGACTAGGCACTATAGCAGAGGAGACAAAACGCTCCACTGCGAACACCCATCCGCGACCCCCGCCAGCAGAGTCCCTCCCGCGAGTGAGGTGAACACCGCCCTGTCCCTGAGCATGGAACTGATCCACCTACAACAAGTTTCCTCTATTCATGCTCCCTGACAGCTGCCAGTACCGATTTGAATGAGGCGAAACATTACTTAAACCATTTTTTGTAGGAAAAAGTAAAAATTTTGTTATAGAAAGTGGTTACAAATTTTCATTAAAAACGTTGTTTTTAAATTTTCTTTCAAAAAGTTTTTGTGAATAATTATATCTTGGCGAGAGTAGTTTTTTAAAATTATTTGAATGAGTAGGTTGGCCAGAAAACTCGAATCAGTTTTGTCGGGAATTTTTTTTTTAGGCTTATTTTCGGATAATTTTTAGAGTTTTTCGAATAATAAAGTCATGCTGATGAAACATGTTACATTTTTTCTACTATACAGGATGATTTACGCAACACGTTGATTAGAAACGTTCGAACTTCCAATAAGAATTTCGATCCGAAAATTTCAGCATAGACCTTGCCAATGTATCTCTTTCAATCAAGATACTTTCACGATGGCAGCACATTCGGTTCTACCGCAACTAATATATATATATATATATATATATATATATATATATATATATATATATATATATATATATATATATATATATATATATATATATCATTGAATTTTTTTATTTTTAGTTAAATTATCTACCAAATGCTATACGTCTAAAACTTGCCGACGTTATTAGAAAACCATCAAAGTATCTACTATAATGGCAAGTTTTCCCAAGGTACACACAGGCTATTGATAAATTGACCCTTAATTTGGTAAGTACACTTTGAGAAAAACACAAATGACCACAACACTTTTATACAGAATTTGTCTTCCTCTGAAGATGTTGACTTTGTCAACGAAACGATCGTAAGGTCTCTGAAATAAGTGTTGTGGTAATTTGGGTTTCTCAAAGTGTACTTATTAGTGCTCATCAAAGGTTCCAGTTTTCACATAGCATCCTGAATTTGGTATTAGAAAATCACGAAAATCTCACAATTTCCAAATAGAACACGTTGTATATAATGACATTATTTAATGGTAAAAAGAAATGTCGCTGTGCTAGGTTTTCTTATACCTATCTAGCATAGTCTTTGAATGAATCATGCTTCTATAAATTTTACCGAATTAATTAAGTACTTTACTTTAAGTTTCCCAAAGTTTTTCTATAAATACAGTTTGTGTAAATGTCACCACTTATTACTTTATGGATTATCGGACGAACATCCCTTATGATATTTTCTACTTGCGAATGGAAAAATTGCACTATCGGGTGAAAATTACGGACTAAAATAATGAAAGAATCTACAATATTGGTATTTCTTCGGTATCGCAATTTCAAATACCGGTATCTAATCATTAGTGAAAATGATAAATAAAGAAGCTTATTAGTTACCAATAAAACTTCAATATGTTATCTAAATGTGAAAATAGGCATGCTAGCTTAAATAAGTTGTTCAATGTGACTTCCTTTCTGTTCTAAGCCATTTAGAATTTTGTAATGAACCGCGTCATTCGTCACTTTCTTCAACTGATTGTCAGGCAAGATATTTATACAGGACACTACTCTGTTGAGTATGTCTTCTTCTGTCTCAACGGGACGAGCATATACTTAATAGAATATTTTTCATGTAGCCCCACAGGTGAAAATCTATTGGAGTCAGACCAAGCGACTTTGGTGGGCATCTCCAACGACCAGTACGCCCAAACCAGCGATCCTCAAACATAGGTGATAGTTCTTTATATACTGAAGTATTTGAATGCGAAGAAGCCTCATTCATTTCATACGAGCAATCTCTGAAAGCGCTGAGTGGCAAAGTTACCAAAAAAAAAGGTCGTTACTGTACCTCTCAGTATGTGCAGGTATCACTGTTTAAATTCTGTTTATATATTTCAAATATGACTTTATCAGATATTGCCATTAAAGACATTGAATCTAAAATTCACTTGAAAATGTGATTTCGTGTGATATGAGGATTTTGATCTGCCCAGCGGTGCATATGTCTTCGGTTATCAACTCCACGCCGTGTAAATCTTGAGACATCTGGCTATCTGATTCTAGAGAAGAAAGTCTGGTCTTTTTGGAGTTGAGTGACTACGAACTCGCAAAACTCCATAGGCTTCTCATTATCGCCTGCATAAAGTCCTTGTGCAGGTACGAATGAGTATAGACGATATTTATGCCTACTTACGATCCTCTGTATTGACGAATAGCTTATTCCCAAGTCAGCGTAGGATGCTCGTATTGATGATTGGGGATAAGCCTCCAAATAAGCTAGAACATTGACTTCACTGGTTTCATCTTCGGTCACTAGATGGGGCACCTTTCTAGCGGTATTGAGATTCGAACATAAAGACTCTACTTCAATACGTTTACATCTGGTCTAGTTCATATCTGTTAAGTCGGGATATCTGTCGTTAAAAGTGCGGCAAGTTCTGCATATAATTTTACTACATTCACCATGAATATAAAATAAATCTAAAATTATCGAATTTGTGTAACTATACAACTGGCTATTCATTTTCAACAAGAATGGTTTCACAACAACTGTATAATAGCTTGGCAATCACAATTTAATTTTGAACAAACTGTCAAATAATACCATTATTTGACAGTTTGTTCATAATCTTTCCACAGTAATCTTATCGGAAGTTTGTATTGAAGATGATAAAGTTAGTTGTTCAAAAACTAAATTAGATAGGAATAAGTAGTCGCTAAT
Organism: Tillus elongatus; assembly: GCA_964006375.1. Classification (NCBI taxonomy): domain Eukaryota; kingdom Metazoa; phylum Arthropoda; class Insecta; order Coleoptera; family Cleridae; genus Tillus; species Tillus elongatus. The sequence goes on from OZ023262.1 coordinate 38,919,815, forward strand.
ATTTAAGGAAAGTCCGTCCGATAATTTTTTCTCTGTAAGAAACGCGCGTAGTAAAGTAATAAGTGGTGAATTGTACACAAACCGTATTTATAGAAAAACTTTGGGAAACTTAATCAATTCGGTGAAATTTATAAAAGCTTGATTCATTCAAAAACTATACTAGATATATATATATATATATATATATATATATATATATATATATATATATATATATATATATATATATATATATATACATAGAGAGAGAGAGAGAGAGAAACCGTATACAGTTTTATAGAAATTTAATTCTACGATCAAATAATGTTCTAAAATAGAGACTGTTCCATTTGAGAATTGTGAGATTTTCGAGATTCTCTACTACCAATCTCAAGGTCAATTTATGAACGCCGTATATGTATCTACGGAAAAATTGCCGTTAGGGTAGATATTTGATGTTTTTCTAATAATAGCAGCAAGTTTTAGATTTATAGCAATTATCGTTTGGTAGATACCGTGGTCTCTATGACGTTGTTAATAACGAAAATTCATGAATATCTTAGAAATGGTTGAAGATTATAACATGATAGTTAAGACAAAGTTGACTTGAAATTTAGGGGCGAATCCAAATGTACAAAACAATAAAGGGTCTTATATTTAGAATAAATGTGTTGGTTATGGTTTCCGGTATAACTCGATGTGCCGTTATCTTGGAAGTGTTTTCATTTTAAAGATAGACATTGACTAGCTTTATGCTGAGAATTTCAAATCGAAATTCCTATTCAAGTTTAAAAGTTTCTAGCCAATGAGTTGCGTGAATCAGTCTGTATATAAGGGTTCTACTATTTACCAAACTTTATGTCTTTCGTTTAATAATACATATTAATAATCGAAAACGTTTTAATGAAAATTTGCTACCATAACGCACTTGCTGCGACCAGACTTAAATTCTGCTGTACCTCAGTTAAGCAAGATATTCTTTGAAACTAATTTCTGCAGGCCCTCTTATTTGTCTGTAATGTAGTGGGTAATGTCAAATGAAGTGCGTGAGATACAGCAATATACTACAAGCTCGTATTCTTATCATTAGACCAGTGATTTGTTGTAGTAAAACCAGCACTTAAACATTAACTAGTCTGCACCAACACTACCTGTCTCTACCCTCTCGCCGCGCAAATAGGTGAAGTATAGCGAAAGATTCCGTAAATAGCATGAACTCCGTGAACCCCTTTTAATATACAAGGTGCAAGTATAAAATGCGAATCTAACTATACTCACTATGTGCTATGTTTTCATGTTATTCTTTTTAATGTAGTGAGAGCCATAATGATTTGTTTAATGTCATAAGGAAATCAAAAGAGTGCTGCAAATTTAAGTTTAACTTCCACATAGCTGTGATATTCTACTCTCCTTAGAAAGGCATTATCATGAAATGTATTTAGGATCCATGATTTGACCAGAAAGAAAATATTGGTATTTTTTACCCATAACACTGAGGTCCAGGCGTATGTACATGATCGTGTCATAATGGTTAGAGGTAAATCTAAAGAAGAACTTTCAAATACTCTTTAAGAGACACTAAATGTGGTGAACGATTGGCGTCAGAGGTAGCAGATATCTGTGAACCACCGCAAAACCACCATTGTTCCATTTGCTGAAAGAAGAAGGTTGGACACATTAAAACTACCTATTCATATGGGGGAAACAATTCGATTTATCGAACAGGTGAAATATCTGGGGGTTACCCTAGATAAGAAGCTCAACTGGAACGTACAGTTCGAGACTGTAATTCGCAGGGCCAAGCTGTCCCTGTGGACATGCCGAAGAATCTGTGGAAATAACTGGGGAACAAGCCCACAATAGATGTATTGGCTCAGTGTAGTGGTTTTCAAAGCGATGGCAAACTATGGAGCTATAGTTTTGTGGCCTAAAGCACTGCGTGGTATCGAGAGGGCCAAAGTGGCTCTGCTACAGAGACAAGCCGGTCTGATGATAACTGGAGCGATAAACACCGCTCCATTAGCCGCTGTGGAAGTCCTCTTTAACATTCCACCTCTTCACAATTTGCTGGAGAAAGAGGCTAGGTGGACAACGTACAGATTAAAACAAATAGCTGACAGCATGCCGAAGGCAATCAGTTTGGGAGGCATCGGACTCCTCGATGGCATTGAGAGTCATGAGGTTCTGGGAATGGTCTCAGACCGGATACCTACAAAGATCCATAGAGACCATAGAGACCCTCATCTCCACAAAAGAAGGCCGTCAAGTCCAACGAGGAGGCACGTCAAATATAAATCTTAGTATTCTTTTTTGAAGGATTAGCAATCTGTTAACACATACAGAGCCTCCTCACAAAATAACGTTATAGGCTAACACCGAACCCACAAGTGCATTGTAAACTGTGATCAAGCTCTCAGTGCTCAGTGTACACTTTAACTGTAATAGAACAAAAAATGCTTTGTTAAAGCTCCGACAAACATACTCGACATGCCCATACCATCGCAGTTCCTGATCAATCAAGACACCAAAAAATGTTGTTGTCACAGTGGAACCAATCTCAATGCCATTCGCCGTGAGACCATCTGAAGAGGGCAAACTGGATAGTCCGCCAAAGCGCATAAAGACCGTCTTGGAATTGTTCACAACCAACTTATGTCAACATCAATCCAACAAGTCAGAAGTATGCAATGCGCAACTTCGCTTGAAAAGCGGAGTAATATCATCAACAAACAATACTCTCAAGTCACATCTTATAAAAGATGGTAAGTCATTTCCGAATAAAATAAATATTAAGGGACCAAGGACCGATCCCTGCGGTATCCCATACTCCATGCATTGGTCTTTGGAATCATGGCCAGCAACATATACATACATCCTTCTCCCCCCGAGGTAAGACATCAGCCAACACAACACTCGTCCCCTCAATCCAAGTGCGCTAAGTTTGCTAGGAACAAATGTCACGTGAAGACAATCAAAGGCCTTGGACAGGTCAACAAAAAGTGCCGCCACATACCTACCATGGCAAACTATGGAGCTATAGTTTTGTGGCCTAAAGCACTGCGTGGTATCGAGAGGGCCAAAGTGGCTCTGCTACAGAGACAAGCCGGTCTGATGATAACTGGAGCGATAAACACCGCTCCATTAGCCGCTGTGGAAGTCCTCTTTAACATTCCACCTCTTCACAATTTGCTGGAGAAAGAGGCTAGGTGGACAACGTACAGATTAAAACAAATAGCTGACAGCATGCCGAAGGCAATCAGTTTGGGAGGCATCGGACTCCTCGATGGCATTGAGAGTCATGAGGTTCTGGGAATGGTCTCAGACCGGATACCTACAAAGATCCATAGAGGTATGTCTTTCACGACCATCCTTCCAGAAATGGAGGACTGAAAACGAAACAAAACAATCCTGTTGAAAGCAGATCTCTGCTGGTACACTGACGGCTCCAAAACCGATCGGGGGGCAGGATCCGGCGCATATGAGAGCAACAGCGATGCAAGAATATCATCTAGCCTCGAAAAGTATGTAACCATACACCAGACAGAAGTGTATGCCGTCTAGATGTGTGCAAGGGACATTGTAGAAAACCATTGCACACACAAATCGATAAAAATATATTCGGATAGTCAAGCTGCAATAAACGCACTTGGTTCCTACCGGTATGTAGCTGTAAATCTGCCCTCAACGAACTAGGCAGCTGCAATGAGGTGTCGCTGGTCTGGATACGGGGTCACTCCGACCTTGATGACAATGTAGCGGCCAACACGCTTGCCAAGGGTGGTGCCCAGGAGGCCTTAATCGGAGAACCTATGCTGGGGATGTCATCAGGCACAGCAAAACGCACCTTAAAGACCCAGAAATATACAAGGACAATCTAGCAATGGCAAAATCTGTCAGAATTATCACACTCCAAGGCCTTTATAAATACCCTTTCAGGTTCAAGGTCTAAAAAACTTCTAGAGCTAAACGGACAACAACTGAGAACTCTAGTCGGCCTGTATACAGGACACTGCCGATTGCGTCACCACATGCACCGAATTGGTCTGGGTACAAAGACTGAGTGCCGGCTGTGTGTGGAGAGTGACGAAACAGCAGAGCACGTGTTACGTTTCTCTCCGGCTGCGGACAGGACAAGATACCTGCTCTTTGGCAAGACAGAGCTTGCACGAGAAGATCTGGTCAACTTTCGCCCGCAAAAATTGTCGACCTCTGTAGGAGGCTTGATTTGTTGGGCGAAATTAGGCGTAAGCCACAATAGACCTTAAGGTCGCAGTGAAGAGGCCGTTATGGCCTACTCCAATTTTACATAACCTACCGATAACACACCTCCGTCGTGCGGTGGAACGAGTCTTTGGTTTCTACACGGGTGTCCGGGTTCGATTCCCGCTGGTGGCAGTTTATATGTGGGTTGGGTGTATGTCCTTTGTCTTTTCTATGTAACGTCCCCCGCACAAGCTGCTCAGAACTTCTCGACGAGAGGGTGTCATTTATAAACTTCTGAAACGATATATTACTCGATTTTTAATAGTGTCAGTTTCCTCCATCAACCTACTATTTCTTCCCTTTTTAGTAGAAAACATTTCTTCAAGTGACCGCGCGCTAGGCCCTCTAGAACACGTATCCAGGGTCAGTTTTTTTGTTTATATATATATATATATATATATATATATATATATATATATATATATATATATATATGTAGGTATCAAAAAATATTGGGCAAATTTTCATCAAATTTAGTGAGTGTGTCCCTTCTGCAAGTGACTTGGATGAGTTTGTTAGCCAGGAAACTATAACAAGGTTATTCGGGAATTTTTTTTATCTTCGGAAATAACAAAGCTATTGCAATCAAATCTGGTACGCAGATTTATATAATGAGTATACTACGTACGAATTTAGATCTCTACGTTAAAAGAAAAAAGTTTTGAGAATTTTTACGCCGTTTTAGCAAAAGAAATTTCGAAACTTCTGTCGTCGATATTCCACCGCCACACATTCTACCCGTAATTTAATTTCAGAATACCAGATTTTTGACGAACTTTAAAGTTTTCTAATAAACAAACCCTAAAACGTTTTATTACTCGAGTTTTAACGAAAAATATCAATTTTCTCCAAAACACCCCCCATTTATCCACTACCCCCTGGAGCAATTTCACCCAAAAACAATTCGCATTGTGCTACATACCACTGTACCTTTATGGTCCTGTATGTTACATTACCTTGTATTATTTTCTTGTATACGCTGATGATTCACAGCTCACTTAACTAATCGAGACATTTCTGGCCTGGCTTAATCCTGGTATGGATTTTGAGTATTCAGAGCATATCTAAGTCACTCTAGGGAACACGACTATTTTTAGACAACTCCTTGAACCTTGTCCAGATCCGAGCTTTCCGCCCCGTACCTTAAGAACCATTTATTTGTGTAAGTACACTGACGATTCACAGCTCCCTAAAGTAATCAACAGGTTTGTGTGCTGGTTTGAGCCTAGCGGAGATGCTGGGTAGTCACAGTCCGCATCGGTCGTCCAGGGACTAAAGTCCTGTCTCTTTTGTTCTAAAATTTACGTCTCTTGTATGCGTTGTTTTGAGTGAGAGCCTGGTATTAAAGTTTTTCCGTTTTAAAATATTTGCTTTGCTGAGTGCTCGTAGCCTGTTGTACCCACGCTTATGAAAATTTAAACATTTAATTATTTAACATTCTTTCATTTATATTTTGTCTTATTATATGATTAATGATTTTATTGCACAATGTGAGATGTAAGACAGGAGTCGCCATTTCGTTGCGGAACCAAGTAGTATGTTGTCATGACAGCTCCAAATAACACTAAATGTTATAAAATAGAGACTCTGTAAAACCAACTAACAATTTTGTAAATTGTCAGCCCTGGCCCATTTTTTACCTAATATAGAGACAATGTATGTAAGGCTAGATGTATTCTCACCACAATTAAAACCGTAGACCGGTTTAGCTCTAATTAGAGCTCGTCAGTACGGTATACTAACTGCAGTGAGAACACACCTATAAAGTAATTCGGCTGTGCTAGCCAGCCTCTCATCACAAAGTGAGATGTAAGACAGAAGTCTCTATCTCGTTGGGGAACCAAGTATTATGTTGTCACGACAGCTCCAAATAACACAAAATGTGTAAAACAGAGACTATGTACAACCAACTAACAATTTTGTAAATTGTCAGCCCTTTCACTGGCCGCCTTGTCATCCTTAAAAAGTGGTACCTTATAGGGAGTCTCCTGTGGAAAGTTCCATGATTATTCTCAAGTTGTTCTTGGTCAATTCAAGAAACGGTACCGACTTCTCTATTAATATGGTGATGAACCGTTTTGCCTGGCCTAACCGTGACGTTTTCTTCCAGTACAACAGCATTTGGTTCACCTCCTAAATTTTCAATATATCTTCGGTTTTGGTTAGTCCACAATAGGGCTCTGGACCATAGCAAAGTGATATTGCTGCCTTTTTTGCAAGACTGTCTGCTTCATCGTTTCATTAAACCATATTTAGATGCATGTGTGACCATGAGTTCAACCACAATTTGGTATATCCAATATACAATCTAGGGATTCAGCATCCATGGCTTTCCTCCGGCTCTCGCATGAGTTTTTGCCAAGTGTGTGTTCCAGTTCATTTTTTTGGTCTAGGAAGATCCTTACATATTTAACTTTACTCGAAAACTTTATGTGTTCCATTTAGAGTAGGAGCTTGTGAATTTAGGTTTCCTCCATGTATGAATGGGACAATAACTGTCTTATGGGGATTGACATTAAGCCCCTCTGTCTTACACCAGTTGCTATCCTTGGACTATAAATCTAGTGCCGCTCAACGTAGTCACAGGTTTATCAACAACGAGCGACCACACCCCTCTTTGAGTACAATCTATGGCCATCGTTACTGGGGCGTTGTTGTTATCTGTGGTTGCCGTGATTACGCGCCTCTTTAGCATTGACCCAATCCATCTTAAAATTGGGAATTGCACTCCCCTTTCTTGTAGGGCTTTGATGGACTGATATGTGGTATTTTCAAAGGCACTCTCTATGCCAACGAATGCACTAGGCGCTACCTCTTAGGCCACAAAAGTTTTTTATACGCCTCACTAAACAGGGCATCTAATGGGGATTTGCCCGCCTGATTGTCGTACATGTACATTAAGTGGTTTTCCTCTTATGGTTTTGCTTCTACTGTCTTGATCTAATGCCTTCCCCATTAGGCTTCAGGAGAGGCGATGTGAGGCTACTGGGGCGGTAGAACTTTACTTCGTCCATAAGGCGACGTCCAGTTTTTGGTAAAACGCCACATTTGTCACCTTTCATGCCTGCGAGATATAGCCTAGGTAAACCAGCCGTGAATATTCGTTGGATGTGAGGTACGCATAACACATAACAATAGCAAACAAATCTCTATAACTAAACAAAAACAAAACAGAAATATCACAATTCATTATCACATAAATACTCCTCAATGCTGTAGTACCACCTGGATGTTAGGAGTGCTTCAAAATTCTTTTTTTAATATCCTGAACTCAGTATATTCCCTACATCTATTTGGTAATTTATTATAAAATCTAATACCATTAAATATAAAACATCTTTCATATTTTGCTGTATTATGGGCCACCGAACGTAAATCACTACGGCCACGAGTATCATAATTGTGAAAGAATTTACATCAAAGCGGTGAATATTTTTCTTTATATATGAAGTAGTCTTACAAATGTAAATAGTATAGATGGTCATGACCCTCATCTCCACAAAAGAAGGCCGTCAAGTCCAACGAGGAGGCACGTCAAATATAAATCTTAGTATTCTTTTTTGAAGGATTAGCAATCTGTTAACACATACAGAGCCTCCTCACAAAATAACGTTATAGGCTAACACCGAACCCACAAGTGCATTGTAAACTGTGATCAAGCTCTCAGTGCTCAGTGTACACTTTAACTGTAATAGAACAAAAAATGCTTTGTTAAAGCTCCGACAAACATACTCGACATGCCCATACCATCGCAGTTCCTGATCAATCAAGACACCAAAAAATGTTGTTGTCACAGTGGAACCAATCTCAATGCCATTCGCCGTGAGACCATCTGAAGAGGGCAAACTGGATAGTCCGCCAAAGCGCATAAAGACCGTCTTGGAATTGTTCACAACCAACTTATGTCAACATCAATCCAACAAGTCAGAAGTATGCAATGCGCAACTTCGCTTGAAAAGCGGAGTAATATCATCAACAAACAATACTCTCAAGTCACATCTTATAAAAGATGGTAAGTCATTTCCGAATAAAATAAATATTAAGGGACCAAGGACCGATCCCTGCGGTATCCCATACTCCATGCATTGGTCTTTGGAATCATGGCCAGCAACATATACATACATCCTTCTCCCCCCGAGGTAAGACATCAGCCAACACAACACTCGTCCCCTCAATCCAAGTGCGCTAAGTTTGCTAGGAACAAATGTCACGTGAAGACAATCAAAGGCCTTGGACAGGTCAACAAAAAGTGCCGCCACATACCTACCAGAATTAACATTGCCAGAAACAAACTCCAACAAACCAGCAGGCGCACTCTCCGTCGACCTACCCGATCGAAAACCATGCCGAGAGTCAGTTAGTAGATCATTCTCCATCAGGAAGGAAATGTCCCTATCATAAACAATCCTCTCAACAATATTTGATGAAACACTGGGAATGGAAAGAGGCCTGTAATTCAGTAGCGATAGTGGATCACCACTCTTAAAAAATAATTTTTTGCGTTATGTCTTGGATATAGATATATATATATATATATATATATATATATATATATATATATATATATATATATATATATATATATATAGAGATAGATAGATAGATAGATAGATAAATTGAAACGGACTTTGGATATGGGTCCCAGGGGCCCTAATTCGCGCTCGTTTGCAAATATTTTCACCATTGTTACTTCTTTATTAGTCAATTTTCTTAGTGAACATTCACTAAAAATGTAATCAATATACGGATGATGGGAAATGTATTAAAAAACTCAGAAAGAGTTTTAGAGTTGAAAAAGCGAGCATTCCATAAACAAAACTCTTCTTGCCAACCATATCGCATCAAGACTGTGATAATAATATCCAAGTAGGATAAACCTGTAAACATTGCTTGACTACATTTTATTTCGATTTTTTAATGGTCGCGACTTGTATATAGAATTTGCGGGTCATTAAACTTTAAACTTGATTTTATGGAGCAAATCGCTAGCAGATTGTAAATCGCGTATTGCCGTGCATGCAAATCGCCATTTCAAATGCTCTCTAAATTACGATAATTGTCCTGATAAGAGGTACGAAAACACAACACGCCGCCAAATAGTGTTATGATTTCCTCTCAATAATTATTTCACTTTACGCTACCACCCGAAGCGTTGAAGATGTGTCTGAGTACTGGAAGATTGTCTGATTATTGGAATACGTATTATTCAGTACCTGTTAAATATACCTTTTGAGCAATATAGGGAAGAGATTTTGTTGAAAATATTTTGATACGGAATTGATTTTTAAAATTTCTCAAACCGGAGTTTTCTTATTTTATGTGTGATGTAATTCATGCTTTGAAGATTTCTTCGAATGAGCGTGAATTAGCCCCCCTTGAACACATAACCGGGGTCAGTTTCAATCTTTGTATGTATGTGTCACACCGATAACTCAAAAAATAATGGGCCGATTTTATATAAATTTCGTGAGTGCAAGTTTCCTTTGCAAGTGGCTTGGATAAGTTCGTCGGCCATAAAAATCACACAAGTTTTTTTTGGAAAATTTTGGGTTTTCTTTCGGAAAAAAAATTATCTTCGGAAATAGTGAAGCTATGGCAACCAAACCTGGTACGCACGTTTATATAGTAAAAACTATACTCTATACGAAAATTTAGATCTCTAAATTAAAGGAAAAAAGTTAAAGCCAATTAAGTTTTTTTTTTGGGTGCCACTGATGACCAAAAAAACGCACCAAAGCAAAATATTTTGTATACAATAATCTCTTGTATACTAAAAACCAAGATTAAGTTTTTTGTCGCAAAACAGTCCAGAAATACCGGAAAATTGCTTTGAGAATTGCAGTCGAGATTTAAAACGTCAAAACAAATACCGGTTGTCGTTGTTGATAAAAAATTTCTTTTTTTTTTAAGCGAACACCGCTTATTTTATTGCATTTTCCATCGAGTTATAATGCATGTTTCTAAGGAAAAAAAATAGTGTTCCTGTTTTTGCGTTATTTCACCTGCTTTGCAACTTTTCACATTTTTGGCGCATATCAAAAATTATGATAAGGCGTTTTAATTCAGAGATGCTTTCGTTTATATTACTTGTTAATTTTGGTACTTTTTCAAACAATAAAGTTATTTTGATGAAATACCTATGGTACATTATTTTTACTATAAAGGTTATACTTGTAACCAAATTTGATGCCTGCTTTCCCTAAAAAAAGCCACATTATGTAGTTATTAAAAACCTTTCTATGAAAATTCACTACCATAACGCACTTGCGCGTCCAGACTTTTCTTATTTATTAAACATCGGTGCGACTATTTTTTTTATTATTTCAACAACACACCACGAGGGCTTACAGCCTAAATGCTATTGTACCGTGGGTGTCGACAAGAAGGAAAGAGGCAACTTGTTAATTCTGGTCTTGAAGGTTTGGAGGTTAGGGGGAGAAGGAAAAACATATGCCGGCAAGGAATTTCACAACTTAAAAGTCCTCGGGACAAAAGAGCGAGCATAACAAGATGTTCTATGTCTGGTGACCTGGACAGTAAAAGGGTGCATTCGCTCTGTTCCCCTGGTAGATCTGTTGGGGGCAGCAGGTGGAGGAGCTATGGAAGAAAGCTGCTCTGACCAGTGCCCGTGCAGATATCTATAAAAGAGAGAGAGGTCACCAACGGCACGTCGGTGGGCAAGGGATGGCAGCCTTTGGGTGAGGGTAGGGTCACCGACGAGACGTATCTATCTATCTATCTATCTTCTGAATGGAGTCCAGGATAGCGAGTGTAGAATCGGCAGCAGCACCCCAGATGTGAGAGCAGTATTGGAGGTTTCGTCTTATTTGTGAAGTATATAAGGTATAGAGATTAGCTGGTGAAAAGTATTTGCGAGCCCGGAAGAGGAAACCTAATTTCTTAGAAGCCAATTCTGCAACTGATGTGACATGTTGGTGCCAATTGAGATTTCAATTCACGGAAATGCCAAGAAGTGAAAAGGACTCATTACTTTGAATAACTTGGTTGGTGTATCTCTTATGAGAAAGAAAGCAAGACTCTGATTTGGTGGGGTTGAATTGTACAAGATTTCTACTTCCCCAGTCTAATATTTTTTGGAGATCCACGGAGATAGAACCCTCCATGAGTCTGCGATTGTCATCTAATTGGGCTAAAGAGACATGCTTAGAATATTGTATATTTGAGTGGAGGGTGCTGTCGTCCGCGTAACTGTGAACTGGGTTGGATGTGCTAGAGAGGAGGTCATTGATGTGGATAAGAAACAAAGTGGGGCTTAATGCTGAACCTTGAGGAACTCCTGCATTAATAATCAATCATATGATCAGTCAACGACGCCAGAGAGCAGTTTCACCTCACTATCCGGGCAGGGATCGTTAACGTGTTCAACATCGCATGGAACACGTCTGTGTGACTTGGTAAATTCGAGGTTTCTCATAGCACGAACTAGTTTTTTGATCCTGAATTGACCTTAAATCGCCGAGATGAAGACATATTTCCTGACTTCTTTCCAAATCTGGTGAGAACCGTGAGCGCAGCAGAATGATTGACATCAAGCAGAGAGAGCACATCTTTCACTGCACTAAGATCCGCCACAGCCTGTTCAGTGTATGAAGACACACTACCTTCCGTTATCCCAAAGATGATAACATTCGTTTTTTAGTGAATTTTTATTTTAAAAAATTCACTAATAGAGAGGTATCGATGGTGAGACTTTGCAAAAAAAATTTCAAATGAGCCCGAACTAGGACCCCTAGAACCCATATCCGGGGTCAGTTTCAACTTTTATATGTTTATATATATATATATATATATATATATATATATATATATATATATATATATATATATATATATATATATATATATATATCCGTCTGATAACTCAAAAAATAATTAACCGATTTCAATGAAACTCGGCAAGTGTCTTTCTTTTGTTAATGGCTTGGATAAGTTTGTTAGCCAGAAAAATCGGACAAGGTTTTCCGGGAAAATTTTGAGTTTTCTTTCAAAAAAAAATTTTTTCTCTAAAAATAACAAAGCTGCTTTAATGAAATTTACTATATATGTTGCCTTGAGAGAGGCCTTACTACGTACTAAAATTCAACTTTCTAAGTTTATAGAAAATTGAGTTATTCAAATTTGGAACATTTAATAAAAATTCACTGCCATAACGCACTTGCTGCGCCCCGAGCTTTTTTTTTGCTGTCGAGCACCAACTTCAGGCAAAACACTTTCAACGCCAGTAAAATCGCATGCAGATTTTGCAAGGTGGTCCTTTAGAATATTCCCAAAATTGTAACTGAGAAATTGATGCAGGGTATTCATGCAAGGTATCAAAATATGCAGCGATGGCCAAGCTACACCTATCAACTGCCACCTTCAGCAAGAACTGTTGTTCGAGGAGCGGAGGTTAACTCGGGATTTAAATTGTCGAACTAGGCGAATTTAGACATAGTAACGTTGTAATAAAACTTTAATAAACTCACTAAACTTAACAATGCTTACGAACTAGCTTGACTGAATGAATTTTAAACCCGAACTCTTTACATAGTGAATGTTAATTGAACAGTCTCGTTAATGTTTACATAATTAAATCACACGTGTCGCGTCTTTACACCTTGAGAATTTAAACTAGAAGTCTCCCTAATGTTTACCAACAAATACTACTTATAGTTTTTTAATCGGTTCACATCCTACATAATTTTTGCCGACTTCAGCAGTAAGCATTCCTTTGGTTGCAATTTCACCTTGTTTACTATTTACATAACAATGTAATCGTTTCAATGCCAATGTTATCGATACATTTTTGACCTACAATTATATGCAATATTTACATTACTTGGTGTAGAGAATTTTCCTATAACTAACTTTACTTACTATTTTAATGTTCTCAACAATTATGTTTCCACGCCTACTACTGCCCTTCTGCAAACCTTATTGTTCTCTGAACAACTGTGATTCCAGAATATAGACTTGCATTTGCCTGATCATTCATAACTCACCAAGAATAGCGCTGACGTGCTCAACTGTTACCACACTTCCACTTGATTGATTGGCCATTGCGACAAAATTGTCAACATACTCTTTCTCCGTCTATCCACGACACATCTCGGTCTAAAACAGGCTCTAGATTTGTCCACATAATAACATATTTCCACGTTGGTAAGTTCGACGCATCTCTCACAAAACATGCCATAACAATGTAGAAGCTAGAATGAAGTTGAAAAAGCTAATGGAGACAGAACTGATGATTGCGACTACAAGACGACATCGCCTTCAGACTGTAGTGACGATGATGTGTTTAATATACTGAGTTTTTTCGTTGACGACTTGGACTAAATTAGGACTACCGATGCGTTAGTATTATCTTACCCAAGAAAAAATTATTCTTACTTTTTTTTTGTAAAATTATTAAAAGATGTTTACTGCAAAAAACATTTTAGTGGCCATATATCTAGAGGATGAAATCTGATACAGGCCCATTCATCTTCTGCCTGACGAAATCATTGTGTTGCGTTCTTATTACATTAAGTGTTCACGAAACAACCGCCCAAGTACCTTCCTTTCCCCTTTCCAACGGTCCATCTGCCTGATTCCCACCCCACATCTTTCTTCTCCACTAATTGAATAACATGTTTGCGTGTGTAAACAAAGCGAAACGCAAATCCAATATTCATATTACCGTGCCAGAATCATGTAACAACAACGCTAAACGATTAGAATGGGATTGTAAACACGAAATTATATTATTTTTGTTGGTTTTTGCTCACAGTTTAATCCACGTGAATGTTTGTTATGCTGATCTGCAATAATTTTGTGATCAGTCAGAACGCGTGTACAACAAAAAATGTTGATTTCGGCGATACAGAATACAGGATATATTGCAAATTATTTGAGATTTCATTACTTCATTTTCGCAAATAATTGATTTACATTATGTAGCTAAAAGTATTTATTTGGACACAACTTAAAGCTAAAATTCATCGTTTGCCTGTGTTATCTTTATTTGTTTAACCCGGCCTAGCTAAAATCTAATGTTTGATGTCAAATTTTTACAGAAAATTTTGCTACGAACCATAATTTTCTCTTTAAGCATTTTAATTTTGTAATGTCCTCTTAGCAGAAGGCTGCTAACGACATATAATGTGTAGCTAAACAGTGTGTCCATATTTCGATGCTCACCATTGCTATATCGGTTTTTATAAGATATAGGACATCGCTCAAATGGGGAATGTTTTGCGTAATTCAGTGCTCCCAGCAAATATAATTTCAACTTCCTCCTGACTTTTTAGTGAGTTTTCATTTAGACAATGACAATTGAAACCAAGACTTCAGGCTTTGTAAAACATTCTTCTTGAGACATTTTCCTTCCATAGCTCATAGTAGTTTCGGGTTCATTGCCTAAATATTACCGATTTTAACGTTTTAAATCGCGACTTTGACGTTTTGAGGAAAACCCAAATTTATTTTTCTTTAAATGCCTGTAACTTTTTTGTCCTTTAACCTACAGAGCTAAATTTTGGTAGGTAACTTACCTATAGTGATGTAAACCCGCGTACCCTTACTTTGTTAATTCCGGAGATATATATTTTTTTCGAAAGAAAATACAAGATTTTCCAGGAAAACTTTGGCGGATTTTCCTGGATAACGAACTTATCCAAGCCACTTGCGAAGGGAAGGTACTCACCAAGTTTGATCAAAATCGGTCCATTATTTTTTTTTTAGTTATAGGTGTGCCACATAAATATAATATATATATATATATATATATATATATATATATATATATATATATATATATATATATATATATATATATTGCAACGTGGTATTTTTATAAATCCCCGTTTCAATTGATCATCTCCATAGTTGGTTTCATATTCCGGGTGAAGATCGTCATTTTAATTAAAATACTCAATTCCCCCAATCGACGCCGCTGTCAATGGTATCGATCTATCTCTCTTTCCCTGATATCTAATTCAGGCCGATATTTCGGAACGAGGTAGGAAATTGATAACGCGGAGACGGGGGGTATCGGGGAGAACCTGCGGCGCTGGGAAAGGGACGACAATTGATATCGTTCTCGGAATAGTGAACTTGTGCATTAATGGAAAAGTGTTGTTCTCTTCTGGGCGAAAAATTTTTTGATAATCAAAAACACCAAAGTGAAATTAGCAGTCAGAATCTAGAAGGAAAAGACTCACGTCTTGTTAGTTTTAAAAAAACTGTTGTTTTGTATAAATCGCAGCCGTTACGTTGGATAATATCACTTGTCATACTCAATTGGCAATTACCCAGAAGATATTTAGACACGGAAGTATATACATAGAAAGGACAGAGAAAATGCGTAATAATTTGGAAAGTTAGTCTAGAAAAGTTAAATACAGCCTTTTCCGGCATACGTCAATTTTCTGAATTTATTTGGTAAACTAAGCTTTGTCGGAATGAAGACTTATTTGGTTTGGTGTTACGAAACAATATAGCAGTCAAAGTTTGACCCAGAGTTTAAAACCAATAACCTAAGGTATTACTTTTCTGATATTATTATTATACATACCAGAAGATAGAGAGAGAGAGAGAGATAGAGAGAGAGAGAGAGAGAGCGATCTTCGAAGAGTTACCTACAAATTTGTGGTTTGAGGACTTGCCAAAATAAGTGAACTTATTTACGATTCTATTTTTTTGTTCTTGTGAAAATTAAATAAAATACTTTTGGATGTTCAATTTCTTAATATAATAATAACGTATCTTTGTATTTATAATGTAACGACATACGTTTGCAAACAGCCTGTCGCATAATTATTATTGTTATGCTTACACTTTTATAAAGTTTGTTTTTGTTAAAGGATTTTTCAATTAGTAGGTTTTTCTATAGTTTTTCCAAATTAAATTAAATTATAGTGACATCTCTGACAGTTTTACTTTCCTTTCTTGTAGATATCTATTTTAAACGGATACCGATAATAAAAATCAGTTCCCTTATTTTCAAAAAAATAAAAAAAATTAATAAATTTTGAAATTAGCGTAGCAATATATATATATATATATATATATATATATATATATATATATATATATATATATATATATATATATATATATATATATATAACATAAAAAGTCTGGAACCGACCTCGGATTTGGTTTCCAGGGGTCCTAAATAGCGCTAATTTGAAGAAATTTTTTCAAAATTCATAAGTCGGGAACTCCTCATTAGTGATTTTTTTTAAAGAAAATTCACTAAAAACCGAAGCTAGTGCTCCATATCGGTCTAGGAGTCCTAGTTCGCTCTTATTTAAATAAGTCTTTTCGAAATCCAAAAGTCGCTGTCTCTTCATTAGCGAATTTTTTTTAAATTATAGAGTATTAAACCATACTAGTGAACCTGTGCAATGCTCGAAATACGACGGTAATTCATAAAATGTTTAAGTTAGAAGGTTATTGATATTTTTCATCATTGAGTATACCTCTGTCTCTATAATCTAAGTGCTACTGTTGACCACAGATTTTATGTGTCAGCTGAGAACTGAGGAATCCGACTGCATAATTAAAACAAAGCATTGTTTAGTCTATTTGTAACACATATTATACATACATTTCATCTTTTTCCACTCGTTCTTCATATTAGCTTTAACTATGCCAACTCATACACTCCTCCGTGCCTGCAATATGCTAAAAAAGGGATACAAAGTTTTTCTTCGCTCCACAATTAAGCTACTGCCAATGCATCAGAGAAAGGTTTTATTTGAAATGAATTTTTGGAAATATTTTAGAAAAATGAAGAGCAATGACGGTTGAAGCTGAAACTTAATAATTCGTAAAACACACTTCTTGCGACACTACTCTACATAACCTGTATTCTTTTCAGGGTCTTTGCCTAAAATTTGCCAATTTTGACATTTCAAATCGTGACTTTGACGTTTTACGAGGAAAATATGTACTTGACTTTTTATGATGTAAACCCACGTACCAAATTTAGTTGCAGTGACTTTGTTATTTCCAGAGAAATTTTCCGTATTGGGTGCAATTGTAATAGAAGGGTTTTAATGGGGTTTTATTACTGTATTTACAGTAATGATTTGTCAATTTATTGTATTTTTGAGGAAATATAAATTATAATTATGGTTTTATTACTTATTACAGAATTTTGTTTTATGTTAATTTATGTTAATTTAAGTCCCTTGTTTAGGGCAACTTGATTTAGAAATTTAAATAAATAAATTTACTTTACTACCCCAAGTTTATGGGTGTCAATTATTAAAAATTGGTTTAATATGTTAATAAGTGTTATCTAATGTGAAATTCTGTGTGTTGTAAATAAATTTATGACAATTTGTGATAGTCGTATTATTTATGGCAGTTAATACACCAAGGAAAACTTACCATATATTCATATATTGGTATATTTACCTGTTCCTTTCCTTCTTCGTTGCCTCGGCTACCTATTAAATAATAAAAAGAGCAAAAATAACACTACCTGAGGGGTTTTTAATAGGTTCAGGTCCCTTTCTTTTATACATGACTTTGTAAATTGATATGAAGTTTATTGAACTTTGTTTTTTTATACTCTGCCCTTGTATGTATACCAAATAATCAAAATAAAATCCTAATTTTTCTTTTTTCTAACACAACAACAATGTAACTTCATTGAAATCTAGACAAAAGTGACAAAGGTATCCTAAAAATATGCCTAATTACTTACAAACTTGTTTATCTTAGACTTTACTAATCCTCGCAAATTTTAGGTCAATGTTTTATTTAAAGCTTTGTTATTTGACTTTTTTCCAAATTTGGATTTATTGACTAATGATTTTTTTCTAAATTAAAGAAGTCTGCAGCACTTTTTATAAATGAAAACTGTGATTTCCTAAATTAAGTTATTTTATAAATTTAAAATATACAGTACTTAATCATAGGGAACTTCCTATGTTAAGGTGTTAGGTGGGTAACATACCCCGCTGACTCTTCTATTTTGTTGGAAACTCTATCTGAATATGATGATTGCTTTCGTTGGGTATTTGGATGACGCGTGGTCTTTTTTTAACGTGTTTTCTGAATTATTGTGGCTTTAGTTTAAAAAATGTATCCTATAAAGTTTTTGTGTACTAATATGGATGTGGCTTTATCGTTTTCTGTTATTTACCACAGGCCGGCTTGTATTCACTTGACTAAGTAAGTATCGTGTTTATAACTTTAAATTATCAATTATAAAATTCCAATTTTATAATTAATTTACTCTGCAAACACTCATTTCGCTGCAGCTTCTTCCAAAAATCCCAAAGGTGTTATTTATTTATTTCTAAACAAAAGCCGTTGCCAGAGTTTCCTCTATAGCCCTCTTTAAAATCTGTTATATTATTCTTCTTGTCCCAACAATGCCTTTCATTATTTTATCACTTAGGATACGTGTCAAGCATTGTTGTCGAGGCTTAATTTATTTGACATATTTTCTTAACCGAATTCACTGTCAGCTTGACAGCTGCTAACTAATCATATGCTTAAAAATTCCTACAACTATCTCCTACTCTATGAAACATCAAATTATCTTAATCTAAAATTAACATCTGTCAGAACCAACTTATCCACTGTACATTATTAATCTTATTTCACTTTTGTTCTTATCGAGTCCTGTTAAATGGGAACCTTATATTATACACTTCATTACTTAAAATTACACTCATTTACATGTTTTCCTTCTGTTTTCGTCTATATATGGGTTAATTAGATTTCTTTTTGGATTTTTACAAGGCACTCTAATATACCAAACAGTATGTTTTCCTTAGGTCATTGTGTCTTTGTGGTTCGTATGAGTGTAATTCTATCTTTTTGTTGAATCTGAGTCCGGATGTGGGTTCTAGGCATCCTAATTCGCGCTCATTTGAATATTTTTTTTCAGAATTAAAAAGTCGCGATCTCCTTATTAGTGAAGTTTTAAAGAAAATTCATTAAAAGTAGTTCATTTAATTCATCCTTGTATATCTATAATGCCCAATCATATTTTTATTCGAATCCAGGAATTACTAATTGCTACTTCACTGGGATTTAGTTTTCTTCGGAACCAACTTACTCAAATAATACCCGCAGCCAAGTTAGTTTGCATTCTTAAACAGCACAAATTGGTATAACTTTTAAAACGTTCTAAAATCTACAGAACCATGTTTTCTCTTTATATTTTGGATTTCTTATTAAATATGGAAATGCCGAGACAAGGACAGCATTCCCACTTTTACGCTATAATTTGATTTAGGACACTTCCTTTCTGAATTTTGCTCTCAGATTAATGCGATACATTTGTGGAATAATTCACTGTCTTCCTGTTAGACTCTTTCCCGAGATCCGTTGATAAATCAGTTTAGCATTCTCTTGTGATGTTATCAGATTACGTAACCTTGATAGAATCAAACTTTGAAATTTTGATTTAACAGACACTGAAACCCTTTTGACGTTACAGCTACCTACAGAATGACATCTAATAAAAATTTAACCATTCTAAATAAAGTTCTACCACTTTACTACATAATTTTAAAAATAAGATCACACAAAATGTTCTACAGAAGTCGGGTAAAAGTGAGATCCTTTTTAAAATTTAAAAATACCACATCGTTATTAATTTAGAAAATTGATATGAAAAATATTACGCGAGATTAAATATAAGTTACCTCGTAATGTTTACCCAACCCTTATATATCCAAAGTATGATCACAGTAATTAGGTTATAATAACCAATTTTCATTAAAATATCACTAAAACCAGCCTAACCTGACCTGACTTGACCACTCTCAGGTCTAAAGTTTAACACGCTGCGACCTTAGAGATGATGTCAACCGAGATTTGGGAAGTGGGAGGCCCTATAATCGAGCTACAACAACCCAACCTATCCTTACGCTCCAAGGACTAGGCAGATCGAGAAATGATAGTTCATTTCCTTTTGCATTTTCTCAACCTCCAAAAACTGGGAATGTTCTAGACGCGGTTCATTTAGAGACCCAAGTATACGTCACAATATATATATATATATATATATATATATATATATATATATATATATATATATATATATATATATATATATATATATATATATATATATATATATATATATATATATGTGTGTGTGTGTGTGTGTGTGTGTGTGTGTGTGTGTGTGTGTGTTTTTAAATTTTGTAATATCCCCCCCCCCCTAATTAAATTTTAAAGATATTTAAAACATATAACATTACCAATACTACATTAAACAATATGTATACAAAAACATTTGAAGAAAAAACATTTCCTATTTTATTTGTGACTAAGAATCAATTATTTATTGGTTTGGTTCACTTAGTAAAGCTTATTTACTGGTGTAAGCACCTAAAAATATTCTTGTTTTTAATTACTGGATGAACGCAGATCAATAAAATGCGTGGACGCAGCAAGTGCGTTATGGTAGTTTCATTTAAATGTTTTTAATAACAAATATGTCTTTATTTTAGAGAAATCAGGCACGAAACTTGGTTACCAGTATAACCTATATAATAGAAACAATGTACCATATTTCATCAAAATGACTATTGTCTGAAAATGTACAAAAATTTTCCGAAAATAAACTTTAAATATTCGCGAAAAACTGGTTCCTGTGCAACGAACGTTAGGTTAATAGCAAATTGAGCTATTAAAATTTGAAGCTTTAATGAAAATTCGCTACCATATCGCATTTGCTGTGCCCAGTAAAAATTTAAATCGGTTGCAGAAAAAAACAAGCACTTATGAAGCCACGGGAAAAGTCTACGGCTGTATTAGTTATGGAACGGTTTCACTGAGTTAGGGCAATAACAAACAAACAGGTTCGTGCTATTCAAATTCAATTAAGTCTTAAAAGTTTTCATCTCGTCCTAGTTGAATTTGTCATTCAAAAACTCGCCAAAAAAATTGTCGGAATTACACAATCTGATCAGAAAATGAAATTAAACTTTAAAAAAATTAAAAAAAGTAAAGTCACTAACTGGAACTAACTTATGACACGTGCTATAGTCCATTGTGAAATCTACCCTACTCCCTTCACTGCGCGGC
Organism: Tillus elongatus; assembly: GCA_964006375.1. Classification (NCBI taxonomy): domain Eukaryota; kingdom Metazoa; phylum Arthropoda; class Insecta; order Coleoptera; family Cleridae; genus Tillus; species Tillus elongatus. The sequence continues at coordinate 38,941,106 of OZ023262.1, forward strand.
TATTGACGACATAAGAGATTTGTCTACTAACATGTACACTAATTCTCTAACCTATTTATTATGTACACCATACAATTTTTGTTTGGAATGGATTTTTTCTCATATTTTAACAAAATGAAGGGAATGGCGGCTGAGACACCTAGGAGCTTGTTAGTCATTTATAGCCATATATAAAACGCTAATGCGTACTAACCTACGACTACCAGAATTATCAATTTTTACGTTTTAACTTTTTTTTAATCAGAGGTTTGTAAAAATTTTCCAGACTAAATACTATCGTACAGTAGGTGTCGACAAGGAGGAAAGAGGCAACTTGTTAATTCTGGACTTGAAAGTTTGGAGGTCCGGAGGAGAAGGAAAAACATGTGCCGGCAAGGAATTCCACAACTTGGAAATCCTCGGGACAAAAGAGCACGCATAACAAGATTTTCTATGTCTGGTAACCTGGACAGTAAAAGGGTGCATTCGCTCTGTTTTCCTGGTAGAGCTTTTGGGGGCAGCAGGTGGAGGAACTATGGAAGAAAGCTCGTCTGAGCAGTGCCCGTGCAGATATCTATAAAAGAGAGAGAGGTCACCAACGGCACGTCAGTGGGCAAGGGATGGAAGCTTTTGGGTGTGGGTAGGGTCACCGATGAGTCGTATAGGTCTCTTGTGAATGGGGTCCAGGATAGCGAGTGTGAAAGTGGCAACGGCACCCCAGATGTGGGAGCAGTAATTAAGGTTTGGCCTTATTTGTGAAGTTTGTAGGGTATAGAGATTAGCTGGTGAAAATTATTTTCGAGCCTGTAAGAGGAAACCTAATTGCTAAGCAGCGCCTTCTGCAATTGATGGTGACATATTGGTGCCAATTGAGATTTCGATCCACAGAAATGCCAACAAGTGAAAAGGACCCATTACTTTGAATAACTTGGTTGTTCTTTGTGATGGATCTAGGGCTGGTGTATCTCTTATGAGATAGAAAGCAAGACTGAGATTTGGTGGAGTTGAATTGTACAAGATTTCTACTTCCCCAGTCTGATATTTTTTGGAGATCCACAGAGATAGAACCCTCCATGAGTCTACGATCCTCATCTAAGTAGGCTAAAGTCGTCCGCGTAACTGTGAACTATGTTGTATGTGCTAAAGAGGAGGTCATTGATGCGAAGAAGAAGTAGGGGCTAAAGCTGAACACTGAGTGACTCCTGCATTAATTGGATACAGTTTAGAGGAATGGCCATCCACAACAGAAATGCTCCGGTTGAAGAGGTAATTTGCTGTCCAGGTACAGAGTTTTGGTGGTAGACCATAGGCCGGAAATTTATTAAGCATCGCTGCATGCCAGACCTGGTCGAATCCTTTGGATATCTCTAGAGCAACAATCTGGGATTCACCGTGTAGTTCCAAAGACTTGTTCCAAAAATGGGTGGCAAAGGAAAGGAGGTCGGCAGTTGATCTGCGCTGACGAAAGCCGTTGTGGATTAGACTGTGTTTTTCAAGAAAGTTTTGTAATTCGGTGCCTATATACTTTTCCATCACTTTAGGGACAACTGAAAGGAGATAAATAGGCCTGTAGTTGCTAGGAAGCGCTTTGGATCCTTTCTTGGGGATGGGTTGTACTCGAGCAGTTTTCCAGTTACTAGGGAATATGCCTCTGTTATAAGATGTCTGAAACAGACGAGTCAGGACAGGTGAACGTTCTGGTGCGCATTTTTTTAGAACAATTGCTGGGATCTCGTCAAGGCAAGGCATCTTTCGTACCTTTTTAGTTTTGAACATGATATCCGTCATTTTATGAGCGACATTGGAGACTGTTGGTGGTTGAACATTTGGAGGCAGGTTAAGAGTAGAATTGCCGGGGAACAACGAGGCAAAAGTTCAGCCTTGCCCAGGGCGGTAGAAACAATTTCATCCCCTGAAACAAGAGGTGGGAATGTGCTCTTGCAGAAATTATTCCCAATAGATTTAGCAAGAGTACAGAAGGGTTTGCTGCCGTTGGAGCTTGAGAGGACTTTGTTTTTGATGTGGTTATTAATTGAGTTTTTTTCCTTAGAAAGAATGCAGACATATTGGTTTCTTTCGTCGTTAAATGCTTGACGGTTTTGTTGACTGAGATTGTGTAGAAGGATTTTGTGAGCTTTGACCTTTTCAAGTCTGGCCTTGTCACAGGATTTAGAGAACCAGGGCTTTAGAGTGGCTGAAGAGGTTTTCTGTGTACGTGGAATAAATAATTCCATGCCAGCTTGGACAATTTCGGTGACGTTTTGTGAGATATCAAAGGGGTCAGGATGAGCGAAGCAGACAGGCGCCCATGGAAATGAGGAAAAGTAATCCCGCATTTCGTCCCAGTTCGCGGAGTTGTAGTGCTAAAAATACGTGAGTGTGATGACTGTGTGACCCCGGGTTGCATTGCGCAGGAAGCAGTGACCATGCTGTGGTCTCAGCGACCAAGGGGGGCGGTGACTGAGGTCTTATAGCATTCAGGTTTTGTAGTAAGAAGGAGATCGAAGGAATTTGAGCTGTGTGTTGGGTTGCGAGGAAAGTATGTAAGTTGCTGAACCCTATTGGCTAAAGAATATCTGACTGCGAGGCCCTCCGCTGCTCTCCCTTGTGGATCGGTTTTGGAAGATCTTAGCCATTCCTTCTTATGGACATTAATGTCATCAAGAACAGTGACCTCGGAGGAAGGATATTCAGAAATCAAATGATCGGTTTTTTCAGAAAGGTAGTCGAAGAGCTGGACAAAGTTGTTGTCAGAAGGTGACCGGTAAATGCAACAGATGAAATTAGTTGCAGCCCTAAGAGAGAATTGCATCCAAAGTATGTATTTTCTTCCAGATTCTAAATTGGAGAGTCTGGTGCAGGGTAGATTACTACGGACGTATGCGCACATGCCTCCATGCAATCTAGTGTAAGTAAGGAGCTAATACCACGGGAGATTAAGGTAATTGGTACGCGAGTTTATATCCTTATAGGTAAGTTACCTACCAAAATTGAGCTATGTAGGTCAAAAGACAAAAAAGTTATAGGCATTTAAAGAAAAATAAATTGGGGTTTTCCTCAAAACGTCAAGGTTGCGATTTAAAACGTCAAAATCGGCAACATTTAGGCAAATGACTTGAATCTAATACGGGCTATGGAAATCAAATGTCTGAAGAAGGATGTTTTACAAACCCTGAAGTCTTAGTGTCAACCGTGATTGTCCTTCATTTTACTAAAATGTTTCCAGAAAACTCATTTCAAATAGACCCTTTCTCTGATGCTTGCCAGTAGTCTTAACTATAGAGTTTATCGTTTAATGGTATATAATTTTTGTCGAATTTTCGTAAAAAATCAATAAAGCTCAATATATCCGTTATTATACAAGATATGAAAAAATGTGTATATATTAATTATAGGGTGTCTTGAGCTACATCTTAAAAAAATATTTCTACCATCACAGGGTGGCCCATAAGTCTTTGGTGATACAAATTTCCTTTTTTTTTTTTAATCAAACACGCCTTATGTTATTGCATTTTTATATTTTCCATCGAAATATAATGCATGTTTGTAAGAAAAGAAATTCTGGATGCAGCAAGTGCATTATGGTAGCGAATTTGGATCAAATGCTTCATATTTGAATAGCCCAATTTGCTATTAACTCACAAGGTTGAACAAGAAACGAGTTTTTCCAGGAACACTTTCCTTTTGGAAATTTTTGTACATTTTCACAGAATAAAGTTATTTTTATGAAACATGGCACTTTGTTTTTACTATGAAGGTTATACTGGTAACCAAAATTTATGCCTGATTTCTTAAAAAGAAAACACACATATTTACAATAAAAACCTTTTTATGAAAATTCACTAGCATAACGCACTTGCTGCGTCCAGAGTTTTTTTACTTTCAATATTAGTTTCTATAATGCACAGAAATTTTTTTCATTCAAAATACTGAAATTCTGTTGAGACTGAATTTTATACCTGACCTAAAAAGTTATCTAGGATGAAGCATCGTGTCACTTATGTACCAGAATTCTCAAGATTTAAAAAGTTTAGTGTGAAGAAGTCAACTCTGAGGCTCTTAAGAACTCCACTAAACTGTATAAGAAAGTTATTCACAAACACATAAAAACACTCAGTGTAGTGGAAAATATGATTCACATCAAGTAAATGGGTTGTGTCCCATATAAAGCCACTCTCAGGTTTAGCTTCGTTGTCAATGTCTGATATCTGATAATGTCAGACGACACCAGCTCTTTATATCGATTTGCAGATCATTACGTTTATGATACTACACCCACATTCTTACATTATGCAGTTGGTTATAAACTGGGACATAATTGCTATTAAAATATAAGATTACTACTTTCAGGGCTGGCATTGGCGTTTTTGCCGCCGTAGGCAAACCGCAAATATCCGAACCCAAGCTTCAAAAAAACTTTAAAACTAAGAAAAAGTTTGGACGCAGAACGTGCATTATGGAAGTGCATTTTCATAAAAATGTTGTTAATAGCAATTGGAGCAGGCATCAATCTGATTACCGGTATAGCCTATGTAGTAGAAACAATGTACTATATATAATCAAAATTACTTATTGTTTGAAAATGTACAAAAATTTTCCTAAAATAAACTTATATATTGGTTTCCTAGCGAACAAACCTGACGTTAATAGTAAATTGAGTTACTGAAATTTGAGGGATTTAATGAAAATTCGCACTTAGTGCGTCGAGATTTTTTCTTACAAACATGCATCATATTTCGATAGAAAATACAAGAATGCATTAACGAATGTGTTCCACGAAGCTAAAAATTATAGACCGTTACGTTAAACCAAAAACTTCACTAAACCTACAGCAAAAGCATCAACTTAACTAAACTGACAGCCAAAGCATCAGAGAAAGGGTCTATTTGAAATGAATGTTCTGTAAACATTTTATTAAAATGAAGGGCAATGACGGTTGAAGCCGAAACTTAAGGGCTTTCAGAACACTCTTCTTGCAACATTTTCTTTTCACAATCCGTATTTGTTTCACGTTCTTTGGTTAAACATTGCCAATTTTGACGTTTAAAATCGCGACTTTGGCGTTTTGAGAAAACACCAAAATTGTTTTATTTCACCGCCCATAACTTTTTTGTCTTTAAACCTAGAGACCTAAATGGTACATGGTTCTCTCTTTATAATTAAAAGTCTGGAGGCAGCAAGTGCGTTATGGTAGCGAATTTTAAAAAAAATATTTTTAATAACAAATGTCTTTCTTTGATGAAAGTAGGCAGCAAACTTGGTCGCCTATATAGTGAAAGCAATGTACCATATTTCATCGAAATAACCTTATTGTTTGAAAATATATAAACATTTTTCAAAAGTCTGGATGCAGTAAGTGTGTTATGCAAATGAATTTCCATAAAAATGTTTTAATAGCAAATGCGAGCAGGCATCAATCTGATTACCGGTATAGCCTATGTAGTAGACACAATGTACTATATTTTATCAAAATTACTTATGGTTTGAAAAAAAAAAATCTGAAAATAAACTTAAATGTTGGTTTCCTAACCAGCAAAGCTTACGTTAATAGCAAATTGAGTGATTGAAATTTGAAGGATTTAATGAAAATTCGGTAAATTTCCAGATTAGCTCCCGAACGCTTTTCAAAAAATTCTTTTCAGAAACATTAATAGGACCCCACCTGGATGCACAAACCACAAGAAACATTGCTTGTTCACACCCCCCAAGGAAGTTACGGGACTGGGAGTGAATAGGGGTGCTGGGTGTGGTAGGTAGTAAAAAGGAAATATGAGCAGAAAATGCGAAGAACACTACTTGAAAGCTGTCTATTTGAAGCCATATTCCCATTAAACCCTGCCTACCCCGCACAGCACTCCTATTTGCCCCAGGTCACGTAACTTCCTTGGGGGGTACGAACAAGACGTTTTTCTTGTGGTTTATGCAACGAGGGTGGTTGTATGCACACGAGGGGGGAAGGAAAATGCCTACGACGAAGCAGATCCCCCCCGGTTTGACGTGCGGCAGCGGGGGGCGGGGGTGGGGGGTGGCTGCTTCGTCGTGAGGATTTTCCTTCCCCTCGCGTGCATACAACCACCCTCGCTACATAAACCACAAGAAAAATGTCTTGTCCCTACCTGCCAAGGAAGTTACGGCTCCTGGGTGGATAGGGGTGCTGTGCGGGGTAGGCAGGGTTTAAAGAGGATATGCTTCAAGATGTAAAAAAGACAGCTTGCAAGGCCGTTTTATTCGAATTTTCTGCTCATATTTCCTTTTTACTACTACCCCACCCAACACCCCTACTCACTCCTGGTCCCGTAACTTCCTTGGGGGGTGTGAACAAGATATGTTTCTTAGGGTTGTGGATCCAGGAGAGGCCCGAGGCAGGTTTCTGAAAACAGTTTTTTGAAAAGCGTTCGGGAGCTAAACTGCAAATTTACCGAAAATTCGCTACCAAAACGCACTTACTGCGTCCAGATTTTTTTTCTTGCAAACGCATCATATTTCGATAAGCATCAGAGAAAGATCTATTTGAAATGAATTTTCTGTAAATATTTTAGTAAAATGAAGGGCAATGACAGTTGAATTTGAAACTTAAGGGTTTGCAGAACACTCTTCTTGCAACATTTTCTTTTCACAATCCGTATTTGTTTCATGTTCTTTACCGAAACATTGCCAATTTTGACGTTTAAAATTGCGAGTTTGACGTTTTGAGTAAAACTCCAAAATTTGTTTCTTTAACTGCTCATAACTTCTTTGTCTTTGAAGCTAGAAACCTAATTTTTGCGACAGAGTTCACTCTTTATAATACAAACACGTGTATGGTTGCCCTTACTTTGTTATTTTCGGATATATTCATTTTTTAGAAATAAAACACAAAATTGTCCGGGAAAACCTGGTCCCATTTTCCTGGCTAACGAACTTATCCAAGCCACTTGCAAAAGAAAGGTACTCATCAAATTTAATCAAGGTTGGTCCATTATTTTTTGAGTTATATATATATATATATATATATATATATATATATATATATATATATATATATATATATATATATATATATATTACATTCTCCATGGATGTAAAATAAATTTATATAGTCTGCATTGGAATAATGATTTTTCATGTTAACTATGAACATTAGTACATTGACATTTATCGAATAATTTAGAATGTCAAGTATGTAATATAAATTGTTCATCATGGCACACTTGCCTTAACGTTGACGTTCAACCACACTATAAGGAAAAATTATGCTGTGTTATGTTTTTGAATGTCTCCAAATACCTCAAAAACTGTCCTTTTTAGCTATAGTAAATACCCAGTGTAGGTAAGAAAGTTATAAAAAAAAGGAATCGGTTGGAAATGCAAGTTATTCTATGTGCCTTTTAAAATAAGACACTCATTGAAGGCAGAAGTAGTCAAAGGTTGGCGCCACCCCGCTGACCATTAATATTTTCAAACCAATTTTCTAACAAAACTATAAGAGATAGGTATATGGTAATGTATACTTAAAAGATAGGTAATTTAACGCTGAATCAGATTCTGGGGACACATGGGTACCATTCTATTAAAGAAATGAAGTTATCTCTGATTGAAAATTTTCATGTGTGTTATAAATAACAGTTATCTTAAAATCGTACTGTGTTTATAATAGTATGTAGGATTTTTTACGCTGTATAGGATAGTGAAAATAGCATGTTTCCATCTTGCAGGTCTTTAAATATATCGGAATTTTTCTAAATCGCTCCAATTGTAATTTTTTCTACAAAATGGCGAATAAATCCAAAACCGTATGAACTAGCCTAAATATGTTTTATCAAGTGGCACTTAAATTGAAGGTGTAATTCAAAAATCTAATAATATGCAGGGTGTTTTATTTAAAAAAACAAAGTTTGTGTCGACTTCCGGTATAACCGGAAGTGTAGGCTAATTGAAAATATTTTAGTTAGAAAGATCAGTATCAAAAACGTGCAGATACCAATTTTCAGAATTTAAATAGATGTGGTTCTCCAGAAACGTCTAATAGGCACCTCACCGTGAAGCACCCTTTAGATTGCAGTGTAATTGGCTGGACAAAGAGATTTGTTCTCTATAAGTCTGTATATTTTCTAGATGGTCTAAAACGACACATTTTTTTTGGTCTTCGGTAGTACATTACTGTTAGAGCCTCGGGGGTTCAGGGTACTCCTTTCACTTTTTCAGTACAAACCGTAACATTAACATCAACCGAGGTTCTGGCATTGTATTTGAGCAAGTTGAATGTCTGCACGTTCCGCCCTGTGGAGGGGGCGTAAAGCCGTCGGTCCCGTGTCCATGCGATGTTGGCCACGTTAAAGATCCCTGCCCTCCTTACAGAAAGACAGGGGTTCGGCAAAGTTTCCAGGATAGTGAGGTGAAACTGCTCCCTGGCGTCGATGATTGGCCATGGTAGCGGAAATAGGCCGACGTTAAAGAAACAAAACACACACACACACATTATTGTTAAGCTTTTCAGTTACACCCTGTATAAAGAGATTAACTTTTATCATGTAACAGACAAGCAGCAAATTCTGTTTTAAAATTTATTACACTTTTTTTGTAAAAAAGGTCTCTCGTCGAATTAAAACGTAACCATATAGCCATTAAATAAGGACCCTTAGACCAGAACGAAAACTTTTTTGTACAGTAAAAGAAACAGACCAGTTCTGCAGCAAATTTCCCCGCCATTAAATTTATGAACATAAAATTAGTAAAATCCCGACCTCGTTCTCTTTGTACGTCCAAGCAAGAGTCAAACATAAAGTTTTTTCGTCGAGTCAAGGGGCAGAAGGAGGGTGCTATGAGGGTAGTAAACACCACTAGGGACCATGGCGCTGTTATATAAATTAAGAACGTGACAGTTGCGTTTTTACAGAGCCAACTTCTGAGTTCTGGTCTCTCCTAGATAACGTCAGGCAGTGGAGTTGTGCATCTCCGTAAACGAATCTGTTTACTTTTGAAAGACTTCGTCACTAGTTACGACCTTGCATTTTCCAGAAAAGTTTGTAAAGCAAGAAATGTATTTGTTGGGAAAGTTTGCGAAGGATGCAGTTAACTTCTGATTCCAAGAAAACTAATTTATTAAGAAACGCTTCGGAAGTAATTTTCTGTTTTCAGCAACGTGATTTTATACAGGGGTGGCACAAGTTTGATCTGCAATGATTTTTTTTCAAACAGATACAAGATACGAATTATTACAAATGTTACCCCCTTCAAAGAAAAGCTTTAAGTACTATAACCGTGGAATATTGTGATTGACCTCAGGTGGATACAGATCTGCTCAATAGTGAGGTCACGATTGTCTATAACACCCTACCCTAAAATAGCCATCTATCAGATTATCATATTTATTAAGATTAGCAATACTTTTAGGAGGTTGACAGATCTGGATGTAGCTTGATACTCGCGTTATTTTTTCCTTGTTAGTTTTGCACTGGCTGGATTTCTATATTTGTGGGCTCCCCAGACTAGTGCCAGGTAGTATTGAAATTTAAATATCTAGATAATCGTTAGTAAGAATAAATAGTTTGTGCAGACGCCAAAAGAAAGAAGATATTAGGGAGGGATTTCTCTTCAATCAAACAGATATGTTAATGTAACAAAGTATATAAATTTATTCATATAAATTAAATTTGGAATAGCAAACAAAGTGAAATAAAAAGAAAAATCAAATCAAATAATCAAAATAAAAAGATAAACAGCAAGAACTTCAAGAAAAAGAAATTATCAATTCACTTACATATGACAGAACAATAAGATAAAGATGGTTACATGTTACTAAAATACTGATGTTAGCCACTTGAGCTTTATATGTAAGATGAAATACTGTATTTTAGTGCTAAAAAGCAAGCACAAATTATTAGGTAAACCATTTGACGTTTGTCAATCAATTTGATTAATTTTTCAATAACTTTTACTGGCCAGTTATTTGAGTGTGGCTCCAAAAAAAAGAATATATCATCCTACGTGAAATTTCTGCATTAATTATTGAAAATGAGAGATATTGAGAAGAATGTACAGGTTAGATATTTCACAGACAAAATTTACTAATTACAATTTCAAAAACTATGCGTTTAAATTTACAGATGAAATTCAACAGATTAAACATGGAATTTACAATTATCCCTATAGCACCTCTCTGACACTGTTCAAGTTCGAATTAGTTTACGTTATTTTGGAAAGTTCAAGTTATAAAGGCTTTAGATATTAGATTGCTGCATGAAAAATTGTGCCGGTTCAGAGAAAAAGGAGTTACACAGACTCACCCAATGTCCCTGTATTGAGTTATATGATGACCCTATGAAGATGCCCACTAAGTGGGATCAACTATGAGCACCTGAGACAGATTCACAGACTCCAATTTGGTTGGTGGACTTATTGCTCCAATATTAGGAATCCATTTGACAACTATGTCGATGTTCTGAATTTTCTTGACGGAAACTTTGCAAATCGCAATTTAAAACGTTAATTGGCCCAAGTAAAATTCACTGCCAATTGACTTAAAGTTCGGTAATAACCTGGAAGTCTTTCTGATTAAGGCAAGAAATCAACAGGTCGGAACAACTAGACTCGCGTTTTTATGCTGAATACGATGTTTATTTAACCTCGAAAATCGTTTAAATTACTTTAAACAATCACGGACAATAATCATTAGGTAGTACAGATAACAGAAAGGATTTTATCACCCCTGTTTAAGATAATTTAATAGCCACCGAAACTAAGGGGTGTTCACTCGACGAACGCTTAGCAGAGACCCCTTGCTAATGTGTCGAGTTCTGCAATTCCTAACCGCTGCACGCAAAAATTCTTACCGTGACCGTTGGTGGCTATGCGCGCACTCTCTCTAGCCTCCATTCTTCGAATGAGATAAGACAAGACCTCCAATCGGTGGCGAAGTCACGACGTCTTGTATGCACACCTCCCCAATAATGGACTCGTCCGTTCGTTTGCTAACCGATTTTCTATATTTCATCATAATAATGTCAGCTTCTGTTATTTACCTAGAATCTCAGGACAATAGAGATATTCATTTTCCCCAACAAAAATGCAACGTTTTTTATTATTCAGATTTTGACGTATATTATAGGGAATTCAGTACGGTTCTTACAATACAGAATTTCTTAGCGAATTTTCATCAAAATTATTTTGAAACCTAAAACTTGAAATATTTATTATAGATATGGTTTTTGGTATTATTTAGATACTTGGAGGCTTTCTAAGTGTATTTTGAACCGGTAATGATTCCAGATAAGAAGCGAATCGTTACACAATACAGGTGTTCCGTCGAAACTTTCTCAACGAGGTTTTGTCCCTTATAGCAGAAGGAAACATAAAGTAATCTTACACTGCAAGTTTTCTTTTATGGGGATTAGGGTGACTTTAAGCACCTGATTTAATAGACCTTGACGCGACTAAATACTCTGATAACAAAGAGGATGGACTGAAGGTTATTAATAACACATGACTTACGACGAACTCTTAAATCCCTCTCAAGTCTATAGTTGAACATACTGAGACCTTAGAGAGGATCTTTAGCGATATTTGCCATAACTCTGTAAATTTCGAGATCCAAAAATTTTCCTAAACAACAAAATTTCTATGAAAAAACTGGTCTGATTTTACTGGTTAACGAACAAATCCAAGCCACTCACAAAAGGTACTTACCAGAGATGTTGCGGATGCAGATTTTTTCACATCCGCGGACGCGGATAATGACTCGGATTTTTGGAGGCTCACATCCGCGGATGCTAATTTGAAGATCTTTTATAAAAAAAGAAACTACGGGTGCAGAAATAAAATAATAGGAGTGATTTTTAATATTTCTATTAGATGTGTAGTACGAAAAGTTAAAAATTTGAGCATTATATTTAACAAAAAGTAATATTGCCACTTGTTGGGGGTAAATTTTGTTACGCAGAGGTTCGTAAATTAAACCCGCGCCACTGAACAATTGTTCGTTAGGAACACTGGCTGGTGGTGCCCATAAGAATCTGCGTGCTATTGGTATGTATATACAGAAACACATCAAAATCAAATCTAACACTCAGTAAGGATTCTAAGGGCCCTAGTTTGTGCTCATTTAAATATATATATATATATATATATATATATATATATATATATATATATATATATATATATATATATATATATATATATATATACATATATATATATATATATATATATATATATATATATATATATATATATATATATATATATATATTCAAATGTCGCAACCTCTCATTAGAAAAATTACATTTTGGTCAAAATATTAATTTGGCAAACATAGGCTTTTTGGCACTTTAATAGCCATAATTTTTTTCGGAACTCAATTGTAAAGTGTGATACCAATTTAGAAACTTAAGAAGGCAAATTTTTAAAGCTTACACAAATTTCGTATTTTGATAAATATTTTTTTTGCTAAAAACATACAAACCTCTATCACTTATTTGAAGGTACATTTATTAGAGCATATTATTAGAGAAAGGGAACGAAAATATATTATCATTTGTACAAACGTCATGAAAAGCAATGGCATCAGGTGAGAGTTTTCGAAAAAAAAATTAAAAATGAAAGAACTCGTAAACACGCGACTTATGTTACCTTTAATTAGTGAAACCCATACAAATCTGAAGCCAGAGAAATAGTCTCTAGGTCTGTATTTCGTGAGACTTCTTCTAAGTCTTATAAGTACAATTTGGAGAACTCAATTCATGACAATACAGTACCTGACGATCGTTTCGCTAACAGAGTTGGCGTCATCAGAGGGATGTATAGACTCAAAATAAAGTAAGTCTAATTTGTGTTCATATAATTGCTCAGTTTTGTGAGAATCGTGGTCAGGTGCGGACGTATAGTTTAGCGATCTCGGTAAAGTTATCAAAAGTGACTGCGATAATAATATTTTAAGTGATAAATATTTTCACGGAGAATATTTAGAGAGGTAAATATCAATATTTACTTGTAAATATATTTGTAAATAAACATTCTATTATAGTAACTTAAATAGTTACATACTTATCACCGCATAATGGAATGTAATTTATTAAAATTATGACAGACAACAGTCATATGGATACATCCGATCCACTAATTCAGATAAATTATCAGTCAGCGAGAGATATTAAATCTATAATCAGCAATACCAGCGGCATAGGAATGATGAGTGTAGACACAAATACCAGCAACATAATAAATAATGACAAAAATGAAACAGGCTCAGTCAAGATATAAAATGAAAGGATACAAAGACAAGGAAGTCGGTCATCAGATGAATCTCCAGATTTAGTTAGCAATAGATTTGCACCCCTAGCAACGTTAGCTGATAGCGATCTGAGAAATGCGCAGCCAGTAGTAGAAAGAATTCCCAAACCACCCCCAATATATATTCAAGGCGTCATCAAATACCCAGAGATGATTCGTTCACTACAAAATATTGTAGAGGAAGATCAATACACAACCAAAGCTCTTCGGAATAATACTACAAAACTTAACGCTAACACTCCAGATACTTACCGAAAACTTGTAAGATACATGAAGGAGAATAACATTATTTACCACACATATTAAATGAAAGAAGAAAATTCATACAGAGTAGTGATACAGCACCTTCACCATACTGTACCCCTAAAAGATATACAAGAAGAGCTAGAAAATAATGGACACAAAGTTAGAAACCTGATTAATGTTAGACGTTGCCCCTTTTCTTTGTTGACCTTGAACCAGCTCCCAATAACAACGATGTATATAATCTAAGATACCTTAATAATAAGGCAATAGTAATCCAACTACCAAGAAAAAACAAAGTCATAGTACAATGTACCAGATGCCAGATATACAACCACACCAAGAAATATTGCAATAGACCATATGCCTGCGTTAGATGTGGAGGAAGTCATGATTCCAAAGTATGCAACAAAACAAGAGACACGCCAGCTAAGTGCTTTTTGTGTAATGGTACTCATCCATCCAATTATAAAGGTTGCCAAGTTGAGAAAGAACTCCAAGCCAAAAATAAACCAGATCTACGACAGCAACCCTCGCGACATCAGCAAAATTCGCTTCATACCTCAGTACATGACAATAACCAGCGAAATCATCTTAGCCAGACTAAACCTCCCAAAAGGTCAGAGATCAATCATTCTCATGCACAAGCGCTCCGTCATGATGAGCACAACAAGCAAAACAACGCTACGTATAATGATATCGAACAGCAAAATGATATAACACTGGTGCAATTTTTGAACGAATTCAAGGTCATGTTCAGTCAGCTCATGCAACAGAATAACATGATTCTAGACATGTTATCGACTGTCATTAATAGACTGGCTTAACAATGTCTCAGTTTCTTAGAATAGCATTATGGAACGCCAATGGCCTCCAAGCCAAAAAACACAAAGTACAGATATTCCTGGTTATGCACAAAATAGACATTCTGCTCCTATCAGAAACACATTCTACCGACAGAACACACTTAAAAATATCACACTATAGTATATCACACTAAACATCCAGACGCCACAGCTCATGGTGGTACCGCAATAATAATTAGAAACTCATTACCACATTATGAGATGCCAAAATTCCAAGCAGATTTTCTACAAGCTACTACGATCCAAGTTAACAAGCTTCCTAATCCACTAACAGTATCAGCAGTTTATTGTCCACCAAGACATAGAATTACAAAATAAGACTTTCAATCCTTTTTTGTAACCTTAGGTGACGAGTTTACAGCTGGTGGGGATTATAACTCAAAAATACTAGTTGGGGTTCAAGACTGACAACACCGAAAGGTAGGGATCTCTCTAAGCTGATAATAGAAAAGAGGTACAGTACATTATCCACGGAAGAACCAACATATTGGCCTACAGATCCAAACAAAATTCCCGACTTATGTAACTTATTTGTAGTCAATGGGTTATCACAAAACTATATAGAAGCACAATCTTGTCTGGATCTATCATCTGATCACACGCCAGTCGTAGCAACGGTAAGTGCCACAATTATAAGAAAGAAAGCAAAACCAGTCCTACACAACAAAAACAGACAGGACTATCTTTAGAGAATACATCAACGACAAACTCCAACCACAAATAAGTATAAAAACACCAGAAGAATTGGAAGAAGCAACAAATCACCTAATATTAACGATACAACATGCTGCATGGTATGCCACACCTATAGTAGAGGATGAAGTCAAGGACTTAGGTAACATTCCAATGCAGGTGACCGAACTGATTACAGAAAAACAAAGAGCTAGAGCTATATGGCATCAAACTCATCACCCGGTAGACAAAACACGCTGCAACAATATTGCTAACAGACTGAAACGTAAATTCCAAAATACTAGAAATGAAACATTCCGTTATTACATACAAAACTTAAGTGGCCAAGATCACTCCATATGGAAAGCCACGAGAAGCTATAAGAGTCCTCAAAATCATATACCACCCAATCGGGAAACTGGAGGCACCTGGTCAAGGTCAGACAATGAGAAAACCGAATTGTTTAGTCAACATTTATCAGAAGTCTTCCAACCTTACTCAGATGAACCTGATTCAGAAATAGAGGAATATCTTGACATACCGCTACAGCTGTCTCCTCCGATCCGTAAATTTGAAATTAGAAAGGTCAAGCAACAAATAAAGAGGCTAAACAAACGTAAAGCACCTGGACTAGATATTATTACTGGCACGGTACTGAACGAACTACCAGAGCAAAGGCTCAAATTTATAACTATAATCTTCAATGCGATATTACGGTTAGCCTATTGGCCCAAGCAGCTCAAATTTGCTCAAGTATTGATGTTTTTGAAACCAGGAAAGCCTCCCACAGAAGTAAAGTCATATCGACCTATAAGTTTGTTGCCCATATTATCAAAAGTACTTGAGAGGCTCATCCTTAATCGCTTACTAAGAGAACTGGACGAAGAGAACTGGATTCCTGAACACCAGTTTGGATTTAGAAAACAGCACTCAACAGTTCAACAATGCCATAGACTCGTGAATATAATACAAAAAGCCCTAGAATAAAAAAAACTGTTTTTCAGTTTTCCTAGATGTAAGTCAAGCTTTTGACAGAGTATGGCATAAACGAGTCCTGTACAAAATCAAGAAATCCTTCTCTTATCACTATTACCTCATCTTTAAATCGTATCTATCAGATCGATACTTTCAAATTAAACAAGGCGAAGAAGTTTCATCTATCAGACCAATCCAGACTTGTCCACCTGCCCACATCAACAACACAGAAATTCCTTAAGCTGATCATGATAGATATCTGGGACTACATCTAGACAAACGACTCACATGAAGTACCCACATTAAAAAGAAGCGTAAAGAGATGGATCTGAGAATGAAGAAACTGTACTGGCAAATAGGTAGAAAATCCCCAATTGCCATAGAAAACAAAGTCCTGGTTAACAAGCTATAATCAAGCCAATCTGGATCTATGGCTTAGAATTATGGTGATCCTCCAAAGTATCCAACACTAACCTAGTTCAACGCTTTCAGTCCAAAGCCCTTCGTATCATAACAGATGCTCCTTGGTATGTAAGCAACCACACCCTTCACAGAGATCTAAATATACCTTTCGTATCAGAAGAAATCACTATAAGAGCAAACAAACACCTTCCAAAACTGGAAGCACATCCAAATGATGCCGTTAGATCATTGCTTGAAAACCAAACAAGAATAGAAAGTGGCCATCAGATCTATGGAAGCAGGTATGAAATAAAATGACAATTGCCGGATAGCACCAATAGCTGTAATTCCTTCATGTCAATTTCTCGTCAGCAGATTTCCTTATAGAACTCAATGTATATACATATTAGTTAATGTATATAAATATTAGTGTACAATACAAAAAATATGATTGCTCATAAGATGTCCTATTACCGGTTTTAGGATCATACATTATTTACCGGACACCTGTATAACATTTAGTTTAATTTTTACAATAATCTTCAGTAGACTAATTAGTTAAATGTCACGTTTACCCAAGTCTTATTAATTACATAAACTAAGAAGGAAAGAGAACCACTTTCAATAACTAGAATCAATAACGGTATTAGAACCGCTGTAAATGGGTTGTGTCTTAACGAGTCTCGGCGATTGAGTTTAGGTATTTAACTATCTCTGTCGATGTAATTGCTATCTATTATCTACTCTTGGTATTCCCTGTAAGATTCGATACTTGGAAATGCATTACGTATCGCCTTACAACAATCTCTCAAGATTCAGATCATTGAAGTAAACCACTATTTATTAATGAACACATAAGCTTGAGTGAGCTGAAATCCATGATAGCTGCTCTTATATGTTACTAGCTGTTGCCCGCGACTTTGTCCGCCTGGAATTCAGTTATAATGATGATAAGAACGATATTTTTAGGCTGTGTATGCCTAACATAGTCATAAATACCTTACAAACTGACATACATATACAAATTAAACCTAAAACCACAGTTAATATTGCAGAACACGAAACTCACAATTTCAAATCTGTAATTAGATGTGAAAAAAATGGTTTTTTTTTAACTTGAAAAACACACCACGAGGGCCTACAGTCTAAATAATATCGTACCGTGGGTGTTGACAAGGAGGAAAGAGGCAGCTTGTTAATTCTGGACTTGAAGGTTTGGAGGTTCGGAGGAGTGGGAAGAACATGTGCCGGCAAGGAATTCCACAACTTGGAAGTCCTCGGAACAAAAGAGCGGGCATAACAAGATGTTCTAAGTCTAGTGACCTGGACAGTAAAAGGGTGCATTCGCTCTGTTCCCCTGGTAGATCTGTTGGGGGCAGCAGGTGGGGGAACTATGGAGGAAAGCTCCTCTGAGCAGTGCCCGTGCAGATATCTATAAAAGAGAGAGAGGTCACCAACGGTACGTCGGTGGGCAAGGGGTGGCAGCCTTTGGGTAAGGGTAGGGTCACCGACGAGACGTATAGCTCTCTTTTGAATGGAGTCCAGGATAGCGAGTGTAGAAGCGGCAGCGGCACCACAGACGTGAAAGCAGTATTCGAGGTTTGCCCTTATTTGTGAAGTATAGAAGGTATAGGAATTAGCTGGTGAAAAGTATTTGCGAGCCCGGAAGAGGAAACCTAATTTCTTAGCAGCCGCTTCTGCAATTGATGTGACATGTTGGTGTCAATTAAGATTTCGATCCACAGAAATCCCAACAATAGAAAAGGACTCATTACTTTGATTAACTTGGTTTTTCATTGTGATGGGCCTAGGGCTGGTGTATTTCTTGTGAGAAAGAAAGCAAGACTTAGTTTTGGTGGGGTTGAATTGTACAATATTTCTGCTTCCCCAGTCTAATATTTTTTGGAGATCCACGGAGACAGAACCCTCCATGAGTCTGCGATCCTCATCTAATTGGGATAAAGAGACAGGCTTAGAATATTGTATATTTGAATGAAGGCTGTCGTCCGCGTAGCTGTGAACTGGGTTGGATGTGCTAGAGAGGAGGTCATTGATGTGGAGAAGAAACAAAGTAGGAGCTAAAGCTGAACCTTGAGGAACTCCTGCATTAATTGGATACAGTTTAGAGGAATGGCCTTCCACAACAACGGACATGGTCCTGCTGGAGAGAAAATTTGCTGTCCAGGTACAAAGTTTTGGTGGTAGGCCATAGGCCGGAAGTTTATTAAGCAGCGCTGCGTGCCAGACCTGGTCGAATGCTTTGGATATGTCTAGAGCAACAATCTGGGATTCACCGTGTTGTTCCATAGACTTGTTCCTAGAATGGGTGACAAAGGAAAGGAGGTCGGCAGTCGATCTGCGCTGACGCAATCCATACTGCCTGTCGTGTATTAGACTGTGTTTTTCAAGAAATTTTAGTAATTCGGTGTTTATGAACTTTTCCATCACTTTAGAGACGACTGAAAGGAGAGAAATAGGCCTGTAGTTGCTAGGAAGCGCTTTGGATCCTTTCTTGGGGATGGGTTGTACTCGAGCCGTTTTCCAGTTATTAGGGAATATGCCTTTATTATAAGATATCTGAAACAGACAAGTCAGGACAGGAGCAAGCTCTGGTGCGCATTTTTTGAGAACCATTGCTGGGATCTCGTCAAGGCCAGAGGCTTTCCTGGTATTAAGAGAAGAGAGCATCTTTCGTACCTTTTTAGTTTTGAAAATGATATCTGTCATTTTATGCGCGACATTGGGGACTGTTGGTGGTTGAACATTTGGAGGTGGGTTGAGAGTAGAATTGGCGGCGAACAACGAAGCTAAAAGTTCAGCCTTGCGCAGGGCGGTAGAAACAATTTCATCCTCTGAGACAAGAGGTGGGAACGTGCTTTTGCAGAAATTATTCTCAATAGATTTAGCAAGAGTCCAGAAGGGTTTGCCGCCGTTGGAGCTTAAGAGGACTTTGTTTTTGATGTGGTTATTAAACGAGTTTTTAGCCTCAGAAAGAATGCGGACATATCGGTTTCTTGCGTCGATAAATGCTTGACGATTTTCTTGACTAGGATTGTGTAGAAGCGTTTTGTGAGCTTTGACCTTTTCAAGTCTGGCCTTGTCACAGGATTTAGAGAACCAGGGCTTTTGAGTAGCTGAAGAGGTTTTCTGTGTACGTGTGATAAATAATTCCATGCCAGCTTGGATAATTTCAGTGACGTTTTGTGAGATATCAGAGGAGTCAGGATGAGAGAAGCAGACAGACGCCCATGGCAATGAGGAAAAGTAATCCCGCATTTCGTCCCAGTTTGAGGAGTTGTAGTGCCAAACGATACGTGGGTGTGATGACTGTGTGACCTCGGGTTGAATTGCGCAGGAAGCTGTGACCATGCCGTGGTCTGAGCGACCAAGGGGGGCGGTGACTGATATCTTATAGCATTCAGGTTGTGTAGTAAAAAGGAGATCCAAGGGATTTGAGCTGTGTGTTGGGATACGAGGAAAGTAAGTAGGTTGCTGAACCATATTGGCTAAAGAATTGCTGACTGCAGAGGCCTCCGCTGCTCTCCCTTGTGGATCGGTTTTTAAAGATCCTAGCTATTCCTTATTATGGACATTGAAGTCGCCAGAAATAGTGACCTCGGAGGCAGGATATTCAGAAATCAGATAGTCGGATTTTTTAGAAAGGTAGTCAAAGAGCTGGACAAAGTTGTTGTCAGAAGGTGAACGGTAAATGCAACAGATGAATTTAGTTGCAGCCCTGAGATAGAGTTTTATCCATAGTATGTCTTTTCTTCCAGCTTCCTAATTGGGGAGTCTGGTGCAGGGTAGATTGCTACGGACGTATGCGCACACGCCTCCACGTAATCTAAAGGAAGTAAGGAGCTCATACCCTGGGAAATTAAGGTGATTAGTGGCTGTTTTGGCACTGATTTGGGTTTCGGTGAGGAAGCGGAGTTGGGGCCTGTTAGCCTGGAGGAAATGGTGGACGGAGTTCAGGTTAGAATTCAGGCCACATATATTCGAAAAGGATATGTTAAATCTTGATGTTGGCGCCCCCTGTACACCCCTCTCCCGGAGATCCGAATGGAGGGGTATTTTGCCTCCGGAATATTTTGTACAAGGAGGATCCATCATCATTTTTGCTTATAAGGGAAACCGACTCATACACCAGAACCGGAAACGTCCGTTGGGACATCACCGGCCTTGATGTATGGGTTGGTACCTCCTCGGGCGTGAAAAAATCCTTTACTATTACGTAAAGGAAAATTCCACTACCACCTGCTATGGATTGGATTGGATCAATGTCTACCCCTTTAAAAATAAGATTAATAAAGGGACTACCAAGTGTCCAATAGTTATGCTTTTCGACATAGTAGGAGGATACAAAACATTATCATTTTGCATCCATGCCTATTGTCGGCATGTGATATTTTTTTTATAATCTTCCTTTATATACGACGTCCTTTACTATTTAAGAGGGCTGTGTCAGTAGAATTAGGCGATTAGGTGAGCATACACGCGAACACGCTTCGTAAAATGGGCCACAGGAGAAACAGTCATGTCTTAAGTCAACTCTTGCGAATTTTAGGCTCTGCCTCTGTTACTTATTAATTGTCATAGCAAAGCATATATTTACGGGAAACTGCAGTCTCTTGAATTCAAAAAGTAGATAATTTGGAATCAAAGGGATACGCGGAATAAATACAATTTCTCCTTGAGCAGATCAGGTTATTGTAAGTGCCTCTACTACATTACGATGCAAAGTTTTAACTTGTGGCGTAGTACCACTACAAAGCTTTGGTGGCTTTAAATTTATAAGCAAAATTACAGGTGTGCCCACACGTAACAATAGATGATGGTATAAAACACTAGGTGGATTTTGAGTGCTCAAAAATTCTACTGGGTAATGTTGAACTGTAAATGATTTCTTCCGCTTCAAATTATTGCAGTAACATATCTTTAATAACCGAAGCTTGCTCGTTTTTATATTTTAACCATTAACTCAAAGTACGCGCCTGAGAGGCACCTACGTATTTATATACCCCAGGTCCAACTGTATGCTACAAGATGTTATCCCCACCTCCTCAGTATCTTTTTAAAATAGTGTGAAGCACACGTCTGCATCGTTGTCGCTCAGTTGCATCTAGTGGGCTGTGCGTTCTTGTGCGGTTTTGAAAACTCACAGTGCCTGATAAGCACGTACTTCTAATAACGTGGTGTCGACTTCAGTGTCTGGTAAGCACATATTTCTAATAACGTATAGGTGATCGTGTTTATGTGTTTACATAATGTTTATGTATGTTTGGGTGCGTGTATGATAGTGCTTGTTGCTATTCAGTATAACAACCCTCATGAACTCCACTTTGCTCGTCTAGTTTTGTAATCAGGCTTTATTCCTTTTAGGTGTGCTTCATGCTAACATGAGCTCTGAACCATCAACTTCGAAGGGTCGCAGCAGCCCAAAACGGCGTAAAAATGAAAATTTTCGTTATGATGACCCTGACTTCGAAGCCAAGGTACTAAGATATCGCCAGCAATTATAAGAAGAGGAAGAGGATAACCTGGATCCTACTTTAGATTCTGGTAGCGATTCTGATTATGAGCCTGAGCAGCCAATAGTTTTTGGAAGCACATCGAGTAGTGACTCTGAAGAATCTTCCGAAAATAATACCGCCGCTAAATTTAGAGCTCACCTATGTGCAAGATATCTGCCCCGATAACACTGCGCTACCAGAATATTTTATTGGTAAAAATGGATTCAAGTGGTATGCCAAGGGATCACCTCTACAGAAAAAGTATAAAAGCACAATATTATATGACTTATTCCCGGAATGACAAGTGATGTAAGAGAACTAGGTCCGGTTCCACAAGCAGAGTGTATCTGGTCGCTTCTGTCTCATCAATAAATCATCGAAGAAATTGTTACCTGGTAAAATGTTAAACTGAGGACAGCTCGAAGTACCGTCGATGAGCATCAGAAGAAATAATTACAGAGATACGGATAAAATGGGATTGACAGCATTACTGGGACTTTTTCTTTTAACTGGTATATATCAATCGTGAAAACACGTTATCGCTTTTTTCTACAAAACCTACTGGTCGTCCAATTTTTCATGCCGTTATGTCGGCCAAACGGTTCGAAATTCCTATTACTGCTATACGTTTCCATGACTCAACCACAAGACAAGATAGGCAAAGGTGTGATCCAGCAGCTGCTATTTCAGGAATTTTCAACAAATTTGTAAACAATTGCCAAAACTTATATTGCCTAGGTGAATTCGGTTGCGTGGACGAAATGCTGATTCCTTTCCATGGTAGATGCGAGTGTAAGGTAAACGAACAGTTTAGATAGGTTTTGGGTAATATCGCTCCAAAGAATAGGGGATGAGTGGGGTACATTTGGTTAAAATTTACATTTTTTCGTTGAAACTCGGGTAATATATCGTTTCAGAAGTTTATGGGTACAGGAATACGAATATTTTCTTTGTGGTCAAGTCATGGACCCCAAAATTTATTTTATGATAATGTCTTTCTGAGAAGAGTAAACTAACACAGCTATGTGGAAGTTATGATTCAATTTGCTGCATTAGTTATGACAATTTTTATAACTAGTAGAAATCTTGTACAAGTCAACTCCACCAAATCTCAGTCTTGCCTTCTATCTCATAAGAGATATACCAGCTCTAGACTCATTACAATGAACAACCAAGTTATTCAAAGTAATGATTCCTTTTCACTTGTTGGCATTTCTGTGGATCGAAATCTCAATTGGCACCAACATGTCACATCAATTGCAGAAGCGGCTGCTAAGAAATTAGGTTTCCTCTCCCGGACTCGCAAATACTTTTCACCAGCTAATCTTTATACCTTATATACTTCACAAATAAGGCCAAACCTCGAATACTGCTCCCACATCTGGGGTGCCGCTGCCGCTTCTACACTCGCTATCCTGGACTCCATTCAGAAAAGAGTTATACGTCTCATCGGTGACCCTACACTCACCCAAAGGCTGCCATCCTTTGCCCACCGACGTGCCGTTGGCGACCTTTCTCTCTCTCTTCTACAGATATCTGCACGGGCACTGCTCGGAGGAGCTTTCTTCCATAGTTCCTCCACCTGCTGCCCCCAACAGATCTACCAGGGGACAGAGAGAATGCACCCTTTTACTGTTTAGGTCACCAGACATACAACATTTAGTTATTCCCGCTCCTTTGTCCCAAGGACTTCCAAGTTGTGGAATTCCTTGCCGGCACATGTTTTTCCTTCTCCTCCAAACCTCCAAACCTTCGAGTCTAGAATTAACAAGTTGCCTCTTTCCTCCTTGACGATACCCACGGTACGATAGTATTTAGGCTATCAGGCCTCGTGGTGTGTTGTTGAAATAGTAAAAATAAATAAAAAAACTCACTTTCTGCATGCAACAGACTTTTTATTTTGTTTAATAGAAATAACCTAGCTTTCTTTTAAGGCATAATATTATGCATTACATCCCTTTGTCTAGTTAAAGAGTGTATATCAACATCTCAACATCTAAAACTTTAGTCTCTTTTATGAAGTAGCCTATCAGATTGGCCGTGATCAAGGCGTACTCAGTTTTTTCAGACTAAGTATGCGATTATCAGGCTTGTCAGATACCTCGCCAGTGGACTATCAGTAAAACAGATGATTGATTACCCGCGTTCCATTTGTATTGTGTGATTGGTTCAGCCCTTCACACCACTCCAGATCTATATGGATTTCCCCGGGACTCCGTATCCTGTCGACAACCTTTCATTCAGGACTGTTATTGTTGCCAGCTGATAAATTGATACGTTATGTTCACCAAGCAGGAGCGAAACAGTTTTCATCATAGTTGTTTATTTATATATGTCTTGTTATATGTTAGCGACAAGTTGTGAAAGAAACGACAGCAGCATGTCAATCTGATAAAGAGTGTTTCCCAAAAGCACGTTTTTCACTGGATACTAAAATACTCATTAAATATTTGTTTATATACTATATAGGGTGGCGCATTGAAAACGAAACAGACCGATTTGCGTCCAGAGAAATTTTTTTTTAAGAAACGCTGAAATACGTCAATTTTAATATTAAGGGGGACATGTTTTGACATAAAACACAACTTTGTCACATCAACCTCTTAAAGGTGATGATAACAAACCTTATGTTATAAATAGGGAACATGGATCGAGTGTTACATCATTTGAAAGCCCTTTCTTTTTTGAATTCAGCACACTAATTTTTTTGGAAGTTTTATCAACACGTTTAAAAATTATTCACAGTTGAAAATGCAAAAACGCATTTCACTCAATCCGATAATAAATGTGCTGATAATCAATGTTTTTTTGGTTTGTAAACAAAAAAATGACTATCAGTACATTTCTTATCGGAATGAGAGAAATGCGGTTTATCATTACTGAGATTGAGGTTTTAGGACAAATTGCTGCAGACCCAACTTTGAGCACGAGAAAATTGGCCACTGTTTCAAACATCAAAAGAAGAATTATTCAGCGAATATTGAA
Source organism: Tillus elongatus (assembly GCA_964006375.1). Classification (NCBI taxonomy): domain Eukaryota; kingdom Metazoa; phylum Arthropoda; class Insecta; order Coleoptera; family Cleridae; genus Tillus; species Tillus elongatus. The sequence continues at coordinate 38,966,010 of OZ023262.1, forward strand.
GCATCATAAATTTCACCCGTATAAAATTCATCTTGTACAACAACTGAATGAAGATGATTTTGATCGGCGGCTGGAGTTTTGTAAAGTTATGACTGCACGAATAGCTGATAACAGGAACTGTTCAATATCTGTTTTTCAAACAAGTGTACGTTTTTATTAAACTCTACAGTCAATCGTCATAATTGTCGTTATTGGGCAGATAATAATCCAAGAAATTTTCACGAAGTCCACACTCAAACTACACAGAAATTGAATGTCTGGACTGGCATCTTTGGAGACCGTTTAATCGGGCCAATTTTTCTTGATAACAATTTAAGTGGCGAAACGTATTTGGACTTACTAGAAGATATCGATTACCCTCTACTAATTGACATTGTTGAAAATGATGATCGCTATCAAGAAAATCAATTAGTGTTTCAACAAGATGGGGCTCCTTCGCATTTTCCACAACGTGTTAGGAAGGTTTTGAACAGAGAGTTTCCAGAGCAATGGATTGGGCGTAGAGGTGCTATTGAGTGCCCCCCTAGATCACCGGACTTAACTCCTTTAGACTTATTTCTATGGGGCCATTTAAAGAGTAAAATTTACGCAACAGAACCAAAGTCTCTGGAAGAATTACGCCAACGCATTGTTAAAGAATGCCGTCTAATAACTCCACAAATGCTCCAGAATGTCAGAGCTCGTTTTGAACAAAATTTGTACTTTTTTATAGAAGCTGGTGGTCAACAATTTGAACACCTACTTAACTGAATAAAATTTTGTTTACGCTTGGTTTTGTTTTGAGTTTTTTATAACGAAAACTTGACTAATCAGTACATTTCTTATCACAATGAATGAAATACGTTCTTGCAACTCCAACTGTGAATGATTTTTAAACGAGTTGATGAAACTTCCAAAACAATTCGTGTGCTGAATTCAGAAAAAAAGAGCTTTCAAATGATGTAGCACTCGACCCATGTTACCTATTTATAATATAAGGGTTGCTATCACCACCCTTATGGGGTTGATGTGACAAAGTTGAGTTTTATGTTAAAACATGTCCCCCTCAATATTAAAATAGACGATTTTCAGCGTTTCTCTAAAAAAAGTTTCACTGGACGCAAATCGGTCTGTTTCGTTTTCAATGCGCCATCCTGTATAGATATAGTTTCGTAACCGACATAGTTCATAGTAACAAGTTTTGACACAACGAGTATGTATTTTGTATAAACAAATAAACACGGGTTAAGAAAAATATTGTAACGTGTTAGAAGTTTCTATCAATTATAGGGGTTATAATAACCTTTATGATATGACGCCATATACACCAAAATAATTCTGGTGTATATGACGTCCTATTGCTTCAGTTTATAGTTGGGGCCTGTTATACAGAGTACCTTTAAATTAATTAGAAGACTTTGTATGATAAAAGCATATTTGTATATAGAGTTGTGTGTTTTTGTTTCTTTAACGTTGATCTATTTCCGCCACTATGGCCAATCACCAACACCAGGGAGCAGTTTCACCTCACTATCCTGGAAATTTTGCCAAAGCCCTGCTCTTCTGCAAGGAAGGTAGAGATCTTTAATGTGCCCAACGGCTTTACGACCCCTCCGAAGGGCGGAACGTGCAGTTTTGGAGTATTTACTGAAAATGTGAAAGGGGAACCCTGTGAATCGAACCCATTATCCTTCGGTTCAGAGGCACACGTTCTTACCACTGAACCACCTATATAGGCTCTATATAGGGTTGAATATGGTATTATACAGAAAAAAATAATGCGTACACTTAAATCAGAGCAAATTATTATGCAATTAAAACACTCGCAAACCTTTTAATATTTAATGTTACAAATCTTGGCCTATTATGTATAGTTACCTAAGAAACAGTTATTGAGTATTTTGATCTTATATTCTAGCTCCTTAAAGAAACCTCCAAAACTCAATTTTCTATGAAGCTAGAAAATTGAAAGTTGTTATATCTAGGTAATGTAAGTCTCTTTAAAAAATGCAGATTTCATGAACGTTACAAAATCTTTCCAGAAGAGAACTGAATTCATATTTAAAAAAATTCTGGACGCAGCAATTGCGTTATGGTAGTGAATTTTCATAAAAATCTTTTTAATAACAAATATGTGTGTTTTTTAAGAAAGCAGACATCAAATTTGGTTACCAGTATAACCTATATAGTAAAAACAATGTGCCATGTTCCATTGAAATAACTTTATCGTGTGAAAATGTACAAAAATTTCCAAAAGTAAACTTAAAATGTTCCCGAAAAAGCACGTTTCTTGGTCAACCTTATAGGTTAATAGCAAATTGAGCTGCTCAAATATGAAACATTTGAACAAAATTTGTTACCGTAACGCACTTGCTGCGTCCAGAATTTATTTTCTTACAAACATGCATTATATATATCGATGGAAAATGCAAAAATGCAATAACATGAGGCGTGTTTGATTAAAAAAAGGAAATTTGTATCACCAACGACTTATGGGCCACCCTGTGATTGCAGAAATATTATTTTAAGATGTAGCTCAAGACACCCTAAAATTAATATATACAAATTTTCTTCATATCTTATGTAATAACGGATATATTGAGCTTTATTAATTTTTTACGAAAATTCGAAAATTATATACCATTAAATGATAAACTCTATAGCTAAGGCAAAACATAGTGAATGTTGCCTCGTCTGTAAATAAAATTTTACTTCAAAATTTTCTATCATTCAGAAAGTTACCTTGGGTCCAAAGGCAATAATCTAATCGTTTCAGCTCATCACCTTCTCTCAAAGAGTGCAGAAACTTTGTCTTGAAAGCCTTTATTTTATGACGCACAAGGCATCTTCTCATTTTTTCTTTGCTTACAGCCAATGCAACAGCCCTTTGACGTAAACTCATCTGGGGCTTTGCTTGAGTTGAAGCCAAGATTATGCTATCATCACTACTTCTTCGATTTCTAACAGCCGAGATATTGTTCACCACACTTCCCGTTTGAGAGAATCGCGTATTCAGAACTGCTGCAGTTCCGCGCCTAATTGGATTTCTCTGTGGATGTCTCTGATCAAATTCATCAGCAACTTCTCTGCTATTTCGAACACCATCACCAAACAATCTTATTAATTCAATTTTTCACTGAGACGTTCAACAGACATTTTGCTGGCAGACTCACAGTTAATATCAGTTTGACATTTATCTCAATATTTTACAAGGTGCTAATTTGTTTCCATGGCAATTATAAAATCTGATGAAAAATTTGGTCTACAAATTTATAAAAATGTAAAACTCGAATTTTGACTTGAAACTCGGTATCGGCAGTTAAAATTGATTTCTGAATAACTTTTTAAAGTCACTTTTTTTGATATTTCTGACGCATCGCGAAATATAGAAAACCGGCGCTATTCCTGAAATTATAGTAGGCTGGGTTGACATCTGACATTTAGAGTAAGTAGGCTATTCAAATGACCTAATGACGTTTTACATCTGTACAAAAAATGAAATCGCTATCTCTACAAATAAAGAAAATACAGCTGTGTCTTCATCTTAAGTGTGTCACACTGTATATATATATATATATATATATATATATATATATATATATATATATATATATATATATATATATATATATATATATATATATATATGTATGTATGTATGTATCGGAGCGATAACTCAAAAAATACTCAACTGATTTGAACCAACTTGACATGTGTATTCACTTTGTTACAATCGCGGACGAGTTCATAAATCAACTATAACGGACATATTTTTCCGCAAAAAATATACAAAAATATTTTTGAATGTGCGATATTTTTGAAATTATTAAAGTTACTGGAATAAGCCTTTACATGTGACTAGAAATAAAGTAAATAAAATTCTATTGTGAATTTTAAGTAAATTGGTTCACCAAATTATGATTTTTTCTGAAATTAAAAATAAATTCTGAAGAACATGAATTGAAACAACTTAAGTGGTTAAAGTGTGATGCCAGACAACGACAGAGTAGTCACCTGTCGCGCGTAAATTGATACATATACCACAGGAATACATCATAATGCAGCGATAACCAAACAAAATAACGCACGTAAGGCGGGATCGCCACAACATCCTAATGTGCAACCAACATTGACACCCGAACTGTGGCGATCCCACCCTAATGACCGCCTTCGGATGTATTCGGATGCGCGGATTTGTACAATTTTCAAATATATCTTAATCTGAAAGTGATAGGGGAAAATAAGGAAGTTTTATATTAGTTACTTGAAGTACAAACCAGATGGAATAGTGTGTTTTGTTTATTTATTATGATCTGACCGTTCTCTTTGGGGTTAAGTAAATTATTGTATGCTTTTAAAATTGGAAACTAAAGAACAGTAACCTGTTTTGTTTATTTATTGTGATTTGACAGTTCTGTTTTGAGTTTAAGCAGTAAATTATTGACATTGAAATAGATATAATAGCTTGTTTGTTATGCTTCTAAAATTGGAAACCAAAGAATAATAACGTCTTTTGTTTATTTATCATGGTTTAACAGTTCTGTTTTGAGGTTAAACGGTAAATGATAGTTTTTGTTCGATTATGGGGCTATAACGGAGTGGTCCAGGCGATTAGCAAGGAAAAATAGTTGCCACGTTTATAATTTTGCAGGTAGATTATATTTCTAAACATAAATTAAATTTTGCACTAGAAAGAACTTTATTGAAATTTGTATACAAGTTTCTCTTAAAGAGTCTTACAGTACTTAGTTTCACCAAATTTTAATTGTGTAGCGTCATAGGAAATTGAGTTTTGGGCATTCAAAGTTTTTTCCTCAAAAGGAGCTAGAACACAAGATTTGAAGATTTTTTTATGATATTAGAAAAAGGAAAATTATCCAAATGAGCTTGTATTAGGATCTCTAAACGCAACCCTCGACATCTGTTTAAATTAAAAGTAGTACCTTTAGTAATATGCCGTACTAATATAGTAAAATTCTTATGAAAATTCATTTTTATAACGCATTTGCTGCGTGTCGAAATTTTGCCTTATTAATTACCTATTTTGTTTTAGTCAACCTAATAGAACCGGTTTGTCTAACAACAAAAAAGTTCTTAAAAAACAACTTCTCTATTAGTCAACTTTCATTAATAAATATCAACATTAAAAAATGTCTGCGGAAAATTATAATTTTAGACTCGACGGTGACGAAGTTATCCAGACGTTTTATAGAAAAATGAGATCTTGGTCCAATGTATAAAATCCACATATTGTTGTTTCTACCAAATATGAATAAAATTTGTGAAACAAAACAAAATATTACATGCATTGGGCAGAAATCAAACACGGGCCGCTGCAGTGTCCAGATCACAGTTCAGGCCCTGAACTTCCGACCGAAGGTGCATCTGATAAGAATCCTAGTCGGTAAATGTGGGGTACCCTGTACTCCTCCCATACGCCTAGTTGCTGCCTCTATGTCGAACCTTATGGTTTTATGGTCAGACATAGATGGTTCATCTGATACAATTCAGTTTCTTATTGTTTGTGTTATAAGCGGGTCAGCAAGGGTAATATCTAATACCCCTTATCTGCAAATGTATATGTCTATCTTACAAGAAAAATAAGTTAAATGCAAGAACAAGTGTTTGTTGCCATGGTTCTATGACAATTCACTACCATAACGTATTTGCTGCGTCTAGACCATTTTTTCGTGAAGCACTATAATTACATGCTACCATGAAAATATGAACAAAACATTAATGAAAATATTTATGCCAAAACGACATCGGAAGATTCCTACAGTTTCCTGTTTTTGCAAAGTACCTAGATAATAAAACCGTGACGATAACAACTGCATTTACATATTTATACCCGCAGTTCACAGAAACTTATTGTAGATAAAAAAACAACGGATATTTAAAGACAGACAGCAGACAGCACATCAGATAATTTGTAACGAATGCAAAACGGCAGCACGATTTCGATGTCGGAATTAAACAGGAATAACTTGGCATGACACCAGGAAATATAAGAAAATGAATTCGTACTCGTGCTGTGAAATTTAGATGTAATCAAATCGAGAATAAGTATATCAGATTGTAGCTTTATATTCCGTCTTCCTTTGAGAAATGATTTTAAGATAAATCTGTAAAGAAATGAGTTAATATTCTGATTTTCCCTCTCAGAAGCTTGACGTTTAGAGCAGCTTTTATTATTAAGTTTTATTTCATATAATTAGTTTTTTTTTTTTTCAAACTGATGCTATTTTACCAAATCAATGAGTAAGTGGTTAAAAATCTATCGTACAAGATGATTAAATAAAGTAACTTTGTCGTTTATGGGTAAACTTAAAGCCTCGGTGTTTCATTGTTAAAAACCGCTGCTTCTGAACCGACGGGTCCTTGCTTTGGTTGCCAGTGCCCCCTTTCACTTTTTCAGTACATACTGTGAAACTAACATCAACCGAGGTTGATGCCTGCACGTGTCGCCCTTCGCAGGGGGCGTAAAACCGTCGGTCCTTTGTCAATGCAATGTTGGGCACATCAAAGATCCCTACTCCTCTTACAGAAAGGCAGGAGTTGGGCTCAATTTCCAGGATAATGAAGTGAAGCTTCTCTCTGGCGTCGGTCATTGGCCATAGTCTCGGAAATAGACCGACGCTAAAGAAACAAAAACACACACAAATGGGTAAACTTTTAAAATAAAATTTATATATTATATTATAGTTTTCTTTTTTTTTTTTTCAACAATACCACGAGGGCTCACAGCCTAAATATTCTCATACTGTGGCTATTGACAAGGAGGAAAGAGGCAACTTGTTAATTCTGGACTTGTAGGTTTGGAGGTTCGGAGGAGAAGCAAAAACATGTGCCGGCAAGAAATTCCAACACTTGGAAGTCCTCGGGACAAAAGAGCGGGCATAACAAGATATTTTATATCTGGTGACCTGGCCAGTAAAAGGGTGCATTCGCTCTGTTCCCGTGGTAGATCTGTTGGGGGCAGCAGGTGGAGCAAATATGGAAGAAAGCACCTCTGAGTAGTGCCCGTGCAGATATTTATAAAAGCGAGAGAGAGGTCACCAACGGCACGTCAGTGAGCAAGGGATAGCAGGCTTTGGGTAATGGTAGGGTCACCGATGAGACGTATAGCTCTCTGAATGGAGTCCAGGATAGCGAGTGTAGAAGCGGCAGCGGCACCCCAGATGTGGGATCAATATTCGAGGTTTGGCATTATTTGTGAAGTATATAACGTATAGGAATTAGCTGGTGAAAAGTATTTGCGAGCCCGGAAGAGGAAACCTAATTTTTTAACAGCCGCTTCTGCAACTGATGTGATATGTTGGTGCCAATTGAGATTTCTATCCACAGATATGCCAATAAGTGAAAAGGACTCATTACTTTGAATAACATGGTTATTCATTGTGATGGGTCTAGGGCTGCTGTATCTCTTATGAGATAGAAAGCAAGACTGAGATTTGGTGGAGTTCAATTGTACAAGATTCCTACTTCCCCAGTCTAATATTTTTTGGAGATCCACAGAGACAGAACCCTCCATGAGTCTGCGATCCTCGTCTAATTGGGCTAAAGAGACAGGATTAGAATATTGTATATCTAAGTGAAGGGTGCTATCGTCCACGTAACTGTCAACTGGATTGGATGTGCTAGAGAGGAGGTCATTTATGTGGAGAAGAAACAAAGTAAGGGCTAAAGCTGAACATTGAGGGACTCCTGCATTAGTTGGATACAGTTTAGATGCACGGCCATCCACGACAACAGAAATGCGCCGGTTAGAGAGTAAATTTGCTGTCCAGGTACAGAGTTTTTGTGGTAGGCCATAGGCCGGAAGTTTATTAAGTCTATTAAGCTCCGTGCCAGACCTGGTCAAATGCTTTGGATATGTCTCGAGCGACAATCTGGGATTCACCGTGTAGTTTCGTAGACTTGTTCCAAGAATGGGTGCCAAAGGAAAGGAGGTCGGCAGTTGATCTGCCCTGACGGAATCCATACTGCCTGTCGTGGATTAGACTGTGTTTTTCCAGAAATTTTAGTAATTCGGTGTTTATATACTTTTCCATCGCTTTAGAGGTGACTGAAAGAGGAGAAATAGGCCTGTAGCTGCTTTGGATTTTTTCTTGGGGACGGGTTGTACTCGAGCAGTTTTCCAGAATACGTCTCTATCGTAAGATATCTGAAACAGGCGAGTCAGGATAGGAGCAAGTTCTGGTGCGCATTTTTTGAGAACAATTGCTGGGATCTCGTCAAGGCCAGAGGCTTTCCTGGTATTGAGAGAAGAGAGCATCTTTCGTACCTTTTTAGTTTTGAAAATGATATCCGTCATATTATGCGCGACATTGGGGACTGTTGGTGGTTGAACATTTGGAGGTGGGTGTAGACTAGAATTGCCGGCGAACAACGAGGCAAAAAGTTCAGCCTTGCACAGGGCGGTAGAAACAATTTCATCCCCTGAAACAAAAGGTGAGAACGTGCTCTTGCAGAAATTATTCTCAATAGGTTTAGCAAGAGTCCAGAAGGGTTTGCTGCCGTTGGAGCTTGAGGGAAATTTGTTTTTGATATGGTTATTAAACAAGTTTTTTGCCTCAGAAAGAATGCGGACATAGCGGTTTCTTGCCTCGTTAAATTCTTGACGGTTTTCTTGACAGGTTAGAATTTAGGCCACCTATATTCGAGAAAGATATGTTAAATCTTGATACCGGCGCCTCCTGCACACCCCTCTCTCGTAGATCCGAATGGAGGGAAATTTTATCTCCGGAATCTTTTGTACAAGGAGGAGCCATCATCATTTTTGCTAATAAGGGAAACCGACTCATACACCAGAACCCTTGATGTAAGAGGTGGTACCTCCTCGGGCGTGAAAAAATCATTTACTATCACGTAAAGGAAAAGTACATTATCACCTACCTGACCACTACCACCTGCCGCCACTACCACCTGCCGATATAAAGGGATGTTCAAAAAACTGGTTGACCAACGACCTATGGGCCACCCTGCGATTGTCCAAATAACTTTATAAGATGCAGCTTAAGACACCTATAATAAACGTATACAATTTTTTCTCGTATCTTGTATAACAACGGATATATTGAGCTTTATCGTAGAAATGTGTCACCCTGTATATGTGTACATATGTAAACAGATAAAACTAAAACTAATCCCAGATATGGATTCTAGTGATTTTTTCGTCTAAATATTGCTTTTTTAGTCATATATAAAAAGTCAATAAAATAAACTAGAGCCAGCCTTGAAAAATTGCGCCTTTAAAATCGAATATCTCTAAGACCACTCAAGTAGGGCAACAAAATCATTGCGGAGCAGTGTAATTAGACGACCACTGCTTACCGTTTAAATAAAAATCTGCTATATAATTAATCATATATTAAAACAGTCAGCTGCAAAGAGTTACGCAACTAGAGAAATGTACGATTACACATGAGAGCAATGGTGCGGAAACTAGCTGGGGAAACTGCAATGCTGAATGTCGAATCCTGAAAACACATAAATCAAGAGGTGCTGTGGTTCCGTATTAGGATTCAACAGATATGGAACAAGGCTAAAGCATTTATTTGTTTACCTCTAAGACAAACACTCATGATATTTCTTCTTTTAATGCCACTAGTGCAGTACACAATGTCTCACCACCACACACGTTTGATAAATCTGTTGGCCTTTTAGTGTTTTGTTACGCTGGGGCTACTGCGGTTTTGCAGCGAACATCGTGGCTCTGTTATATAGATTTACTGAGCAAATATTTAAAGAGGTTCTTGAGGTAATACTAGTTTATCTTAACATTGCAATTGACATTTATATCTGTTTTTAATGATATCTTTAAATACGTTCTAAAACAACTGTATAACAAGACAGGTTTAATTGAAAAATTATGATCAATAGCGTACATATGCAGCGTTATGATAGAGTTTTGCACAAAAACCATAGACCCTTGTTAGCCAATTTTCTGTTGTGGGTTGGCCGATGGAATAATAATAATAACACTCTTAAACACTTGAAATTAATTAATTAATATATATTTTGTAACTATATTAAGAGCTCACATTCAACATAACATCACATAACGACGCCACAAACATAACAGGGAGTAAGAACGCTTCTCCTTTCTAGTTATGTCAACAATGCGCCCTCTACTAGCCAGTCAAAGCTGTCGGAAACATCAAATTCAAATTTAAAATAGTGCGGGAAGACCCTACAGGTTAAAAAAACTTGCTAATAGAAATGCAATGAAACTGTTTAAAATCAGCCCTATTTAGAGCCTTTAAATCATTATCCGAGGTCAGTTTCATATTTTATACGGCTATACATACGCACACACACACACAAGCAGATAGGTAATAGGTAATAGTGTATTTCCCATCAACATTTTCATGGGGCGTCAAACAAAACTAAAGTTTTTACATTCAAATATAAAATGTAAAATCGCGAAGCTAAAGATAATATAAACACTGACAACATATAAAATGCTAAAACGACCTAATAACCTAGACACATGCAAACATAAGCAACAAAGCCAATTAAAAAAATACGTACAAAAGAACAACAAATATAAACTAACAAAGCTAAACACGTACGCTATTAAACAAACCCTGATAAAATATGTATGGATAAAACATATCATTATAGTTCAAAACATTAAATAACACATAAAATAATTATATGTTAAAAGTCAAAAAAATAAAAAAAGTTAAAATTAACTATCACAGTTTTAAGCGTTTTCTCTTTTTGGAGCAACATGACACCACAAATAAAATTATTCAGATGATATATCTGCGATATACACTTCTTAAATTGTCAAACTCGTTCACTCTGAATCATGAACTCTTCCAATGTGTAAGATGCAATGCTTTGTTCTAATTAGACCGTAGGATTCCCAGTGCCAGATTTCAGCTGACGGTTAATATATTAATATGTCAATGTAAAATGCTTATTACTCTATGTTCGAACAGATGTTTATGGATGCGTTTATATGTTCATACTGAATACTAAACTTCAGTTTTTTCAGTTCCTAAACTGGTGTTTTTGGTATGATCTGTTTCATTGCTTATGAAATTGCTGCATTGGTTTGTTCTTCAGTTCAACCCGCATCCTGTTAAACAGTTTAAGACCCCAATAGTCCACTCCCTGCTGTGTCTGAGAAAGTCTGATTGTTCGTTGTAAATCTGTTCAGGTTATTATGCACATACTTCACACACTGAAACATACAGTGCTGGAGGTGTCAAAATTCCTTCAAGCCTAAAAGCCTCCCTACAACTGTCGGTAGGCTTCAAGCCCTCCAGTGCCCTCATAGCCTCTTCTGCATGATAAAGACCTCCCTTGCCGCAGATGAATTGCCCCACCGAAGTATCCCATATGCAATTACACTATGACAGTGTGCAAAGTATGCTGCTTTTGCAGCTTCCTTCGTACTAAACTGCTTCACCATTCTAACTGTGTATATCCCCGTTGCCAGCTTCCCTATTATACATTCGACGTGTACGTTCCAGGTAAGTCGGCTATCAATATTAATGCCCAAAAATTTAAGATGTTGCCGCTCGCTAGTTCTCTTAAAGTTTAAATAATGTGTCTTCTTTTCATTCATTTTTAATTTGTTATCACTGAACCACTTTTTAGATTTCTCTAATGTATATCTTTTTTTTTTCTAATTCGTCTTCCTCTAAACGAGGCATAATCCGCATAGAGGTGGGTGGAGACTGTCTCACTAACTATATTTACGTCATTGATATATATATATATATATATATATATATATATATATATATATATATATATATATATATATATATATATATAATGAACAAAATCGGTCCCAATACATATCCTTGTAGCACTCTATGGATAATAGCTGTTTCATCAGATAACCTGCTCCCCAACAAAACAGATTGTTTCCTTTGCTGAAGGTAAGAGGCGATAAGTTCCAATGGTGGAGCCCTCACTCCATAGTACTCCAACTTTTTCAGCAGTATCTCATGGCTAATAGAATCAACAGCATCTGACAGATCTATTGACATGATTTCAGCGTGCTCATTATTGTCTCTAGATTTTATAATCTGCTCCACTATTTCAATGAGAGCTGTTGTTGTAGAGCGTTTAGTTCGATAACCGTGTTGACTTGTTAAATAACTTCCTTTCTTCAAAGTAGTTGGTTAATCTTACCTTTATGATTTCTTCAAAAACCTTGGATAACACTGGAAGAATTGATAGAGGTCTATAGTTACCTGGATCCATCCAATCTCCCCCTTTATGTAACGGAATGACTTTGGCTCGCTTCAATTGGTAAGGAAAAACGCCATCCGTTAGATACTTATTTATTATTATTGGCAGTGGACTCACCAGTTCTTCCTCCAGTGCTTTGATCAAGATGGTCGTCATTCCGTATATATCTTTGCTGCTTTTGTTTTTTATCTCCCTGATAACTCCTCAAATCTTCGCCTCCGAAGACGGGATAAAAAATGCGGAGCCAACGCTCCTTACTGCAGCCCCCACCAAAGCTTTCAGAGCCAACTCATCTCTTGCTGGAAACGCTGCAATTACATTTTCCTCAACCTCAGTGAAGAATTTGTTGAGTTTGTCTACATCCAGACAGTCATCTTGAGTTTTTAGCTTCTGTTTTCCCATTTCCCTTCTGATAACTGCCCAGATAGCTCTGGACAGGTTCGGTGCATCGCTTATTGCCTTCTCATTATCTGACCTCTTCGCATCACTTACTGATTTATTGTAAAGGGCTCTATAGTTTTTATATGTTTGATACGATATATCAACTTTTCGTATCTTGTATATTGTTTCCAAGACATCTAGAGTTCTTCTTATCTCCTTCACCTCCCCAGTTTCATACTTCATCTTTGTTCTGACACTTGTATCCAATTTTATTTCTTTTTCAGGACAATACTCCTCAAACAAGCATTGAAATATGCCGAAAAACGCTGTAAATGAGCCAGCAGCCGATAACTCGAAAAGCAACTGACGCCAATCAATCGACTTTACTTTTTGTTTTACCTGTTCAGCCCTTTCTGGAGTCATTTTTCTAGTTTTAATCATCCTGTACTGTGGTCTGTCTCTTCTGTCAACAGGCAATTCAATAATTTATGCGCAATGATCACCAAGATGTAAATTAACAGTTGACTGACCGACCGCACTGAAATTACAAAATAGATTATCTATACATGTAGAACTACTTTTTGTTGTTCTAGAGGGTCCTTTCATTGTTTCAACTAAATCGTATGTTCTAAATAGATCTTTTAGCTGCCTACATCTTGTTGTTTCAGTTAGAAAGTTCATATTAAAATCCCCACAAATTATGATCTTCCTATGTTTGTACGATTTCGAGAGTAATTGTAGTGCCTCCTCCAGCTTGTCGAATAATACTTGAAAATCTCCCGTAGGTGACCGATAAACTGATAAAACTGCCAGTCTCTGCTTGGGAAGTTCAATCGCGGCTATCTCTGCATCTATTTCTTGCGAAATTTCCTTTATTTCCGGCATGATTCTGCGTTCCAGTCCATTTTTAATCAAAATTAAGACACCTCCGTGTATACTGTTTCTGCGACAAAAACTGTCAGCCACTTTATAATTTTTCACTGTTATGTCGTCAATAATATTGTCTTTTTCAGTGATCCAGTGTTCAGTAATGCAAGCAATATCAATTGACTTCAAATTAAGACTCATTTCCAATCTATCTGTTTTATTTTTAATACACTGTATATTTAAGTTAAGGACTGATAATAAATCAACTTGTTTTGTTTTCAGCTTATTCGAACTGCCCGATTTTATCATTTCGAAACAACCGATGACGCGTTATAGTTACTCCTGCTGGCCAGTTACCTCCACCATATAGTTTTTTAAGCAACGAGTAGTCTGCTTCGATTTTAAATGATTGGCTCTTAGCATTTTCAGGCACCGGACAGGGTTCGACCTCGAAAACTCGAAGTTTGAAAGTATTCTGCAAATGCTTCTCAATGGCATCTGTCTTGGTATTTAGTAACACTTTTCCGAGATGGATTAATGCTCTCCTCGGAGCAGAATGAAAGGCATTTTTATTTTTATTTACACTGTCATTAACTTGAGTTCCGAACACTCTGTTTTCACTTGTATCACAGATTTGTAATGCTTCGTTATTGCTTTTCACTTTATCTATACATTCTTCGACTTTACTTTGACCTGAAAGAGGTTTTGGTAGTTGTCGTTTTTCAAAGTTTGCTTTGAGTTCACCATTAATATGTCTTGTTAGAGCCGGCAACGTCGGAAACATTGTTTACTGGATTGGGATTTTTTTTTTTCTTTAACAAATTAATAATATAATCTTTATCACTTACCGCGGTATTCAGTTTTTCAATAATGTCTTTTGAATACATGCTTTAAACATAAAACTTTCTCCGACTTCTGTAGATTAGCATTACTTGATTCGCCTTCATCGTAAGATATTTCACCTTGGTTGTCATTTTTATTACTATCTATAAGAACTTTAAAATATTTACTTTTATACTTTTATTTAATATTATATCGATTAAAACATCATTTTTTAACTTGGATAGTTCACACGCCAACTCACTCTAGTTTGCCATGTTGCCACTGCTGGCTAGAATCTACGCTTTATCATGATTATGCAACGACCTTGAAAGTGGTAAGCTTGGAATGGTAGACTTCTACAATCACACAAATGGTGGAGTCGACAGTCGGTGAAATTTCAGCTTTATGTGATGCTCATAACAGTAAAATGTTATGGTAATTATTTTTTTTTATTATTACCTTTATTATTCAATAAGTCTAAGACTTGTGGTGAATATTAACATAATTTTATACATAGTTGCATTCAAAACTGCTTGACAACACTCCAAATTCAACAACCTTAAAATTTTGACATTCCAAAAAAATTTTTTTCTTCTTCCATTTCGTTCTTCTAATGTTTCACTTCATACCTCCATTTACAATTAATACTAGTCACTCCATAATACTTTTCCAACTGCAAACCTTTCTCAACTACCCATATTTTTGCCGAAATTGTAAATGTTTAATAGCAAATAGGTCTGTTTAAGAAAGCAGGCATCAAATTTGCTTACCAGTATAACCAACGTAATAGAAACAATATATAATATCTCATAAAAATAATTTTGATGTTTGAAAATTTACAAAAATTTTCCGAAAATTAACTTTAAATGTTCCTGAAAAAACTGGTTTCCTGGCCAACGAACCTTAGGTTAATAGCAAATTGAGCTATTAAAATTTGAATCATTCAATGAAAATTCGCTACCATAACGCACTTACTGAGTCTTGAATTTCTTTTCTTGCAAACATGCATTATATTTCGATCTAAAATGCAAAAAAAAACAATAATTTAAGGCGTGTGTGATTAAACGACTTAAGGGCGACACTGATTGCAAATATCATTTTATAAGATGCACCTCAAGGCACCCTCTAATTAACGTACATCATTTTTTCTCGTATCTTGTATAATAATGGATCTATTGAGTTTTACTTTATAAATGCATCACCTCTATATATGAAAACAGATGAATTTTCTGTAAATATTTTAGTAAAATAAAGGACGATAAAACTGAAACTTAAGAGTTTGTATTTCTACATAACCCGTATTCGTTTCGGCTTCTTTGCCCAAACGTTGCCAATTTTGACGTTACAAATCACGATTTCGACGATTTAAGAGGAAAATCCTATATTTTCTTTAACCGCCCAAAACTTCTATATCTTTTAACTTTGAGACCTAAATTTTGGTGTGTTTATTTTTGAGGATGTTAACCCACGGATCGAATTTGATTGCCGTAGATTTGTTATTTTGGGAGACATAAAAATTTTCCGAAAGAAAACACAACATTTTCCGCGAAAAATTTAGCTGATTTTCCTGGCTAACGAACTTATCCAAGCTACTTGCAAAAGGAAGGTACTAACAAAATTTGATCGTTGCCGGCCCATTATGTTTTGAGTTATCGGTGTGACGCACACACACACGCGCGCACATGCACACACACACTTAAATATATATATATATATATATATATATATATATATATATATATATATATATATATATATATATATATATATACATATATATATATATATATATATATATATATATATATATATATATATATATATATGTATGTATGTATACACAGGATGGCGCATTGAAAACGAAACAGACCGATTTGCGTCCAGAGAAATTTCTTTTTAAGAAACGCTGAAACACCTCAATTTTAATATTGAGGGGGACATGTTCTGACATAAAACTCAACTTTGCCACATCAACCCCCTAACAGTGGTGATAACAACCCTTATATTTTAAATAGAGAACATGAGTCGAGTGTTACATCATTTGAAAGCTCTTTCTTTTATGAATTCAGCACACTAATTTTTTTGGGAGTTTTATCAACTCGTTTAAAAATTATTCACAGTTGGAGTTGCAAGAACGTATTTCATTTATTGTGATAAGAAATTTACTAATTAGTAAATTTTTCGTTAAAAAAAAACTAAAAAACAAAACCAAACGTTCAAAAATGTTTATTCAGTTAAGTGTTTAAATTGTTGACCACCAGCTTCCATACAAGAGTACAAATTTTGTTCAAAACGAGCTCTGACATTCTGGAGCTTTTGTGGAGTTATTAGACGGCATTCCTCAATAATGCGTCGTCGTAATTCTTCCAGAGACGCCGGTTCTGTTGCGTAAATTTTACTCTTTAAATGTCCCCATAGAAAGGAGACTAAAGGAGTTACATCCGGTGATCTAGGGGGCCACTCAATAGCACCTCTACGCCCAAACCATTGTCCTAGAAACTCTCTGTTCATAAACTCCCCAACACGTTGTGAAAAATACGGAGGAGCTCCATCTTGTTAAAACACTCATTGATTCTTTCGATAGCGATCATCATTTTCAACAATGTCAATTAGTAGAGGGTAAACGATATCTTCTAATAACTCCAAATACGTTTCGCCACTCGAATTGCCATCAAGAAAAATTGGTCCGATTAAACGGTCTCCAAAAATGCCAGTCGAGTAATTCAATTTCTGTGGAGTTTGAGTGCGGACTTGGTGAAAATTCTTTGGATTATTATCTGCCCAATAACGACAACTATGACGATTGACTGTGGAGTTTAATAAAAACGTACACTCGTTTGAAAAACATATATTGGACAGAAAGTTCCCGTTATCAGCTATTTGTGCGGTCATAACTTCACAAAACTCCAGCCGCCGATCAAAATCATCTTCATTCGGTTGTTGTACAAGATGAATTTTATACGGGTGAAATTTG
This sequence comes from Tillus elongatus, assembly GCA_964006375.1. Classification (NCBI taxonomy): domain Eukaryota; kingdom Metazoa; phylum Arthropoda; class Insecta; order Coleoptera; family Cleridae; genus Tillus; species Tillus elongatus. The sequence continues at coordinate 38,983,252 of OZ023262.1, forward strand.
TGATGCTTCAATATTCGCTAAATAGTTCTTCTTTTGATGTTTGAGACAGTGGCCAATTTTCTTGTGCTTAAAATTGGGTCTGCAGCAATTTGTTCTAAAACTTCAATCTTAGTAGTCTCATTTCTAACCGGAAATTCACGTCCAGGATCCCGTTTTTTGTTGGCTACTGAAAGACCTTGTCTAAACTTTGCAACTAACTCCAAAATGTATTTTCTGTTAACATGTCGTTCATTAAACAAATTTGCGGCACGGTTGGCACAGTCATCGTTTTTGAAAAAAAGAGTAATTATTTCAACTCTTTTTTTCTACAGAATACACCATTGTGAAATTAATTTTCGGTAGTACTATCAAGTATCAAACCGACCGATAAACTGAAATAATAAACCGCATTTCTCTCATTCCGATAAGAAATGTTCTGATAGTCATTTTTTTGTTTACAAACCAACAAAACATTGACTATCAGCACATTTCTTATCGAAATGAGTGAAATGCGTTTTTGCATCTTCAACTGTTAATAATTTTTAAACGAGTTCATAAAATTTCCAAAAAAATTAGTGTGCTGAATTCAGAAAAGAAAGATCTTTCAAATAATGTAACACTCGACTCATGTTCCCTATTTAAAATATAAGGGTTGTTATCACCACCCTTAAGGAGTTGATCTGGCAAAGTTTGGTTTTATGTCAAAACATGTCCCCCTCAATATTAAAATTGACGTGTTTCAGCGTTTCTTAAAAAAATATTTTCTGGATGCAAATCGGTCTGTTTCGTTTTCAATGCGCCACCCTATATATATATATATATATATATATATATATATATATATATATATATATATATATTATATATATATATATATATATAAGGAGGCCCACTATGGCTCCAAAACGTTAGCAAATACAGACTTGGTTCAATGGAAGAAAAGTTGCGCACTTTAAAGCCCTACAAATTGGTTAGATATCTCCAAAGTTTTTTTTGGTTTTTGAGATATTTTGAAAAATTAGGATTTTTCGATTTTACATAATATTTCTTTCTGGCCTTAATGGTGGACCTACACCAATGCAAATGACACTTTCCACAGCAACTCTTCATTTTCTACGTAGCACTGATAATTTTTGAATCGGACGTTTCGTCTTTGAGGGAACATCATCAACTTTTTTTTAAATACAGCCCTCATCTTTTGATATCATATTCTGGAAGCGCTTTTTATTCTAAATTCAGCGATGTGTCACACTTTGTGGTTTAGTACCATTCTAGTCTTTCTTTCGACCTTAATCAAGCAAATTCCTATTACGAACCTGTACATAGCTATTAAACTAGACAACTAGCTATGTCAATTAACGCTTTCTGTCATTTAGGTGTTTAATAATTATTAAAGAATTGATGAACTGAAGTAATAATTGCATTATTGTAATAAAAGGGGCTAATATGATAGTAGAAAATTAGGGCCGTGTTAAAAAAAATTGGTGATGTTGGAGCAAAGACGAAACGTCGTATTCAAAAATCATCAATGCGGCGTTAAATACAATGAAAAGTTGGTGTAAAGAAGTGTCATCGGTATGGTGTAGGTCCAACATTAAGGCCAGAAAAAAATTATATTTAAACTCGAAATATCCAAATTTTTCAAAATATCTCAGAAAGCAAATAAATTTTCGGAGATGTCTAACCGCCGATTTATTGGACTTTGGAGTGCGCAACTTTTCTCCTATTTAACCAAGTCTGTATGTTGTACCGTTTTGTTGAAAGTGGTAAGCTTGGAATGGTGGACTATTACAACCACACAAATGGTGGAGTCGACATAGACGATGAAATGTCAACCTTGTGCAATGTTTTCCGTAACAGTAAAAAATGGACAGTGACAATTATTTTGTAGTGAATTTTCGTAGAAAAAAATCACTAATGGGGAGATCCCGAGTTTTGAATTTTGAATTTTTTTTTCAAATGAGCACCAACTAGGACCTCTAGAACCCATATCCGGGGTACATTCGCTCTGTTCCTCTGGTAGATCTCTTGGGGGCAGCAGGTGGAGGAACTATGGAAGAAAGCTCCTCTGAGCAGTGCATGTGCAGATATCTATAAAAGAGAGAGAAGTCATCAACGGCACGTCGGTAGGCAAGACATCGCAGCGTTTGGGTGAGAATAGGGTCACCGATGAGAAGTATAGCTCTCTTCTGAATGAAGTCCAGGATATTGAGTGTAGAAGCGGCAGTGGCACCCCAGATGTGGGAGCAATATTCGAGGTTTGGCCTTATTTGTGAAGTATATAAGGTTTAGAGATTAGCTAGTGAAAACTGTTTGCAAGCCCTAGAGGAAGCCTAATTTCTTAGCAGACGCTTCTGCAATTGATGTGACATGTTGGTGCCAATTGAGATTTCGATCTACAGAAATGCCAACAAGTGAAAAGGACTCATTACTTTGAATAACTTGGTTGTTCAGTGTGATGGGTCTAGGGCTGGTGTATCTCTTATGAGATAGAAAGCAAGACTGAGATAGGTGGAGTTGAATTGTACAAGATTTATACTTCCTTAGTCTAATATTTTTCGGAGATCCGCAGAGACAGAACCCTCCATGAGTATGCGATCCTCATCTAATTGGGCTAAAGAGACAGGCTTAGAATATTGTATATATGAGTGGAGGGTGCTGTCATCCGCGTGACTGTGAACTGGGTTGGATGTGCTAGAGAGTAGGTCGTTGATGTGGAGAAGAAACAAAGTAAGGGCTAAAGCTGAACCTTGAGGGACTCCTGCATTAAATGGATACAGTTTAGAGGAATAACCATCCATGAAAACAGAAATGCGGGCGGGGCGTGCAAGGTGTGGGGGGAGGAGGAGAGGAGAGGAGAGGAGAGGAGAGGAGATGAGTGGAGAGGAGAGGAGAGGAGAGGAGAGGAGAGGAGAGGAGAGGAGAGGAGAGGAGAGGAGAGGAGAGGAGAGGAGAGGAGAGGAGAGGAGAGGAGAGGAGAGGAGAGGAGAGGAGAGGAGAGGAGAGGAGAGGAGAGGAGAGGAGAGGAGAGGAGAGGAGAGGAGAGGAGAGGAGAGGAGAGGAGAGGAGAGGAGAGGAGAGGAGAGGAGAGGAGAGGAGAGGAGAGGAGAGGAGAGGAGAGGAGAGGAGAGGGGGGGGAGGAGAGGAGAGGAGAGGGGAGGAGAGGAGAGGAGAGGAGAGGAGAGGAGAGGAGAGGAGAGGAGAGGAGAGGAGAGGAGAGGAGAGGAGAGGAGAGGAGAGGAGAGGAGAGGAGAGGAGAGGAGAGGAGAGGAGAGGAGAGGAGAGGAGAGGAGAGGAGAGGAGAGGAGAGGAGAGGAGAGGAGAGGAGAGGAGAGGAGAGGAGAGGAGAGGAGAGGAGAGGAGAGGAGAGGAGAGGAGAGGAGAGGAGAGGAGAGGAGAGGAGAGGAGAGGAGAGGAGAGGAGAGGAGAGGGGAGGAGAGGAGAGGGGAGGAGAGGAGAGGAGATGAGAGGAGAGGAGAGGAGAGGAGAGGATTATGGCAATAAAGCCAACATTTTGGTTAATTATAACTAAATTAAAACTTGGTTGGGTTATTTGGACTCGAGTGCTGGTTAGCATGCCTTAATTTGTTGCTTGGGGAGCCTGGGGGATGAATGCTACGATGGTATTAATAATCTTCGAACAATCTGTGCTTAATAATGTTGGATACTTTTATAGTGACTGTATTACAAATATTATGTCGACGAGTTCATTTTGAAAATTGTGTGATGCCAAATTTAGGCAAAAGGGACAGGAAGCACCCGTGATTTAATTTCAACCTTGTGGTCGTTGTATAGTCAAATGACAATAATTAAAGAACGCTTGAATCGTAATGAAGGAACAGCAAAAGTTGAAAACAGAGTTTTACAAAGTGGAAGGAAACTAAAACACAAGAGAGAATCACTCTAAAAACACAAAAATAGTAACACAGTATTCACTAGATATATATTTCAACAACAAAGTCGTCTTTATCAGCTGCTGTCGCTAAAACGACAGCTACGGAAGGAGACAACTTCATTGTCGACATAGGTATCCAGTGAATAACTTTCTGTTATTATTATTTTTTTCTGCCTAGTGTTTGTTGAAGGGATTTTTATAAAAATTCACTACAATAAGGCAATTGTGGTGTCCAAACTTTAAATACATACATATATCTGACAAGAAAAGTAGTGAATTTTGACGCCACTACACAGGTAACATAAAATTCATCACACAATCGCCGAATTAAGGGTTGAGATTTTTTTTGCACAATTTGACTTCATTGAAATCAATATGCATAAAGCCAGGAATCTAAAAAAAGTTGTCGCAAACAAAGTTACATTTCACACAAAATATTTATATTCCGGATTTATTTATATTTGCATATGATGAAATTTGATAAAGAGAACTCTAAATTTACTTCAGACGACTGGAAAATCCCATCGGTGCGTGCTTTTTCACAAAACTGCCATAAACTCATGTAGCAGGTTAGAAAATATTTCATGTTTTTCTGTGTTGTTTTAATACCCCAAAGAAAACACGGCAGGGGTGTGAGTTAGGGAGAAAAGAGAAGAGACTCCGGAGCCTCCTACCTCATGGAGTTATGTGTATTTCCTTGCTGTGTATCCCATCTAAACGGTTACTTTTATATGGTATGAATAATTTAAAAACAATAAAGCACCTGGAGCTGGTCGAGTCATGGCCAACTTAGACTGCAAGGTCCTGAGAGCTCTCCAGACAAATGCCTGTCAAAGGCGGCCGCGAAAAAAGAACAGATATACAGAATTATACAGCATCAGAGAGGGAGAGACTGTGGCGGTTACTTAGCAACGGGATTATTCGGCTGCAATCGATGGGGCGGCAGTCGAAAGTGTGTAACGAAAATGCAATATGTATTCTCTGTTCCTAAGTTATGTTCATTTCAAACGGCTATTATTGTTTTATTCTAGCATAAAATTATAGTATAAATTATTTTACGTAACCGAAAGAAAGTCTTCGTGCCGCAAATGCACTATATTCCCAATTCATATTGAAATCTAGCCTTTTCTCAAATAGATAAAATTATTTCAAACTAAAAACTTTGAGAACAAATAAATGAGTCGGGACGCAGCAAGTGTGTTATACAGATTCCTTACGAGTTCCTATTAGACGTTTTGGACAAAGTGGACCGATTTGGATTCTGAAAATTTGTGGTATGAGGTTTTCTAATATTCCCAATCCCTCCAAAATCCTTAGAACATCCTGCAGCTTCCGGTTATACCAAGAGTGGACACTAACTCGCTTATTTTAAATAGAACATCCTATATATTATTACAGATTCGGATACAGCTGATCCTCGCGATGCTCCCAATATACATTTTTGCTTTTTTATACTGAGTGCTTCACGAGATAAGGCCATTTTTATTACAAAAATATGTGCCTTTTAACGCCCTTATTAATTGATGTAATTTGGAAGTTCTCTGTTATGCATATTTTTACATTATTGTATATTTTTAGTTAGTACACACAATCTTCCGATAAATTGGTTGTCTACAGGGTGATTAAAAGCGCATATGCGCGAACCTCATTTTTTTTCAAATAGATATTATAACGCCATTGGCAAAATCTTTTACAACTCTTCGAATTTTGTTAATCGTTCCCTATACCCAAACCGTACGGTTTTTGATATATTCAGCTTCGAAATATGCAATATGGGTATGGATTATGATTGCTGTAGAGTGCCATGGAAAATAGCAAACTCGAACAGTAACCAAATTCTCAGTTTGAAGCTTATGTTTTGAGTTCAATAATACAACTAAGTGAACCTTACTTCTCTGCACAAAAATTCTGTTTGATCTCAAAAAAATATGATGTACTCGAATTAGGATTTTACTAATTTGCTACTAATTCACGGAGAATGCTGAATAGCAAGAACATATATGTATTATTAGCAGAACCATATATAGACTTGCCTCCCATCTTCCCATGAAATTGTTGATTCCGTTATTAGAAACTTACCACGCTGTGTATCAGTTAGTCAAGAAACATACAAACAAACTAACTGAACTAACCAACGTAACAAATTAAAAATCAAAATAAAATTCAAATAATTAAACACTGAAATATCAAAAAATTTTATGTATACACATTTTAGTAAATGCTCGAAAACATCCCTCTGCTGCTACAAACACTTATTTACTCGCTGAACTATTTCAGCGATGGCCTGCTCAATATGGTTTGATGTCAGCAACGCAAAAGCATCTCAAACTCGTCTGATCATATCCTCCTTAGTCTCAACCGGGTATCCATAGACTACGTTCTTTATGAATCCCCAAATAGAGTAATCTAGGGGTGAAAGGTCCGGAGAACGTGGGGGGCAGAAAATATTCGTTCAAGTGCATCCAGCTGCCAGAAAATATTCGTTCAAGTGCATCACTAACAGCTTTGGTACTGTGCGGTGACGCGCCATCTTGCTTGTACTATGTCTGATTCCTTTCCTCGTCTGACATTTCAGCTAATTGTGGTTGAGTGACGGTCCTCAATATTTCTAAATAACTTGCCCAGTAAGATTCTCGCCATAGAAGTGGACACATAAAATTCGATCACCTGGAAAGAATAACGAATCATAATAATAACGAGTGGGTTGTGTTACATACCTTAAATTTCACAATATGGAATCAGAATTGAAGCGGAGTAAGCCGTACTTTTTATCAAGTCTTACTTAGTCTGTTAGAAAATAGTTCGAAATAAAACATTTATGTCTACGTACCTTTTATTGCACACAATACATTGAAGGGCCACCTATTTTGAAATCCTCTTCGCCAAGTTACATGAGGATTTCGGAAGCCCAGTAGTTACAGTTGTGTCTATTGAGCATTCCGTTAATTGTGAATTTCGCCTCATCGACTCAAATGACATTATTCAAAAAATTGTCATCCCCATCTTTCTGCATTATAAGCCATTCACAAAATTGACTTTTTTTCTAAAGCAGTGCTAACCAGGGCATGCACTGTGCTGCGCAATAAGGTCTTCATTTATGTTTTTTCAAAGTTCTTTGAATCGTTGAAAATAAGAATCGCAAGTGACGCATTAAATATCTTATGTAGGCAGTGGAGTATGCAGTCAGAAACGCTAAAGCGTTCACCTCATTCTCTTCATTATCAACTTCGCGTTTTGCTCTGACATTTAAGACGGTTCTAAACCTCTCTTTATATTTCTGAGAGCTTGTTAACTTCAGGGGTGAAAAACACAGTCTATATATGGACATAATACTCACTCGTGAACACTGTGTAGCTAATAGTTTGCATGTTTTGGTATATAAACAGTTTGTTTGTAATGCACACTTGTAAAACCTTGGAAAGGTACCAATTACACTTTCACTTTTGTTGTAGTTTGAGGTTTAATACCAATAAACAACCCTCTTTATCTAAGTTCACTTGTAAAAATTTGCCTAAGTCCAAAACAGTAAACAAGTTTCTGTTTGAGGTTCTGTTTTCATTTTTAATAATAGCAATTGCCCTTAGGTATGTACTGTCTCCTTCTCTCTTATGACAATCCATGTTTTTCTATCTCACTCTTCAATGTATAGTATCATTTTTTCCTTCTCTCTCTTTCTCCCAGATATAATTTTTGAAATTAATAAAATTAATTTAAAAGGTAATATTAACATCTCTCTTATCACTTCTTATCAAATTCCAACACGTTTTTGTTATTTGGTTCAAGATTAAGATTCATATGAAATTATATTTTTACTAATATTCCTGTAACTGAACAGTAAAGTTGATTGCAGCTAGAAGCTGGATTTAGTTACAACTTTACAATGAATTACTTTAATTATTAAGGTTCAGTGGAAATCATTTATATTTTATGAAACAAGAAACCTCATCTATTTGGGTAAGCTTTTATAGTTTGTTAAATTTTCCCCACATTTATTCTGCCTAATAAAAACAAAAAATCAATTGAAATAAGTAGTACCTTCTGAGAACGCTATTTATTCATTGTAGGGTTTCTTGACTGGGGCTGAAATCTGGTGGTGTTTTCTGCTTTAACTGGGTCAGAACTCACACCTCAGGGGCCTAAGAAGGTAAAGGACAAGGACTAGGTTCCAGATAAGTCCACAACGTTTTGTTTGTTTGTTTATTTTGTGTAACTGTTGTTGAATTTTTAGTAGTACACCTACAATCAAATGATTATTAAGCTATACATACGTTTAAGTTGATGTTTTAACCTTGTCTTTGTGTGTAAACTCGAGCAGTCGACTGTAAAGGGGATCTCTGCATATTTGTTAAATTAAATTAAATTAACAATTACATCTCTAACACAGTAACACATTTTCACCATCGCTAAGTGTCAGCCTAAAATACAACAATTAATTAATGTAACCATTCCTCACTTATAGTGTTGTGATTCCAGATATTAAATTTCGCTTGCCGTTGATGTCGTTGTATTAGTTTAACTATTAAATTATTGACTAAAATACTTTGTGTCAAATACTTTATTAGTTTATAAACTTCTAACCCCCAAAACCATTCTTTTAACATATGTTGCACCTGTCACTAGGAGTGAAGTTCCCAATTCCCGGGTGTAGCGTGAAACCATTCTCTATTATTTCTCTTTTACTCTCTTCCCTGTGGTTTGTTTAATTTCCTTTTCATTCTTCCTTTATTTTTCCGAAACCTCCCTTTTCCTAAATTGTAATGGGCCAGAAGCCAGGCAAGCTTTTCATTATTTTTATCTTTTATTAAGAGAACCCGTGACACATTTTTTGCTGTAAATAATCCATGTTGTTGCAAGTTTCTCATAACGGCATCAATAGTTTTGTGGGAAGGTGGAAGTAAATCATTCTGCAAATACACTACATGTTCTTCCTGACATCCATTGGAATTCTCCGTGAATTAGTAGCAGATTGATAAAATCCTGATTTGGCTATCCAGATCTTGCCATTGCTTTTTTGAGATCAAACTGAATTTTTGTGTAGAGAAGTAAAGTTTACTTAGTTGTATTACTTAACTGAAAACATAAAACTGATAATTTGGCTACTGTTCAACTTTCCTATGTTCCATGGCACTGTACAGCAATGATAAGACATACTCATCTTGCCTGAATATCTCAAAAACCTTACGGTTTGGGTATAGGGAATGATTAGCAAAATTCGAAGAATAGTAAAAGATCTTGCCAATGGCATTATAATATACAGGATGATCTATTTGAAAAAAAATAGATATCTGCGCATCTGTTTTTAATCAGCCTGTAGTGAACAATAAATTTGTCGGAAGATTGTAAGTTATAACATACAATAATGAAAAAAATTACGCATAACAGAGAATTTAAAATTTGCATCAATTAATAAGATACAGAGCGTTGAAAGGGACATATTTTTGTAATAAAAATGGCCATATCTTGTGAAGCACTCAGTATAAAGTAGAAAAACTGTATATTGCGAAAATTGCATGAATCAGCAGTATCCGAATCTGTAATAATATGCGGAGTGTTCTATTTAAAATAAGCGAGTTACTGTCCACTTCCGTTATAACCGGAAGTCGCAGGTTTTTCTAAATATTTTAGATGGATTGGTCATATTGGAAAACAGCTGTTTCTTTGGTTCTCTCTCCGCACCGTTGACATTTTTTTGGCCCGTCGTAGTTCGTATGTTACTTTTGGCTGTTATGTCATTTGTCACTTGTCACCTGTCCTTCTCCATTCGCATTTCACAATCAGATGTCTGAAGATCCAGACTCCATCTTGCCGTTTGAAAAAACATTTAAAAAATAAGCGTCCGTTACATTCATCCTCTGACTGCTTCAAGTCTTGTGATGTTTCTGCTTTCTTATTCTATACAGTTTTCGTTTGGAAACCTGAAGACAATAGATAAAAAACCAAACCTTGGCAACATTTCATATAGCACTTTTCTATAACTAAAAGCAGTAAGTAGTCAGTATTAATCCCACAGTGACTTCGATATCTTTCTTTTCTTTCTGAATTTTATATGTTCAGATGTGATCGGGGTGTTTTGCTTGGCTGTGCAGCCTGCTTTGCTTTTTATGTTTGTGCTTGTCTGTATCTTTTTTATATAGTTGATTAATTTGTCTTTTTAGCATGTCACTTTTGACTCCATCAGAGTGGTGTTCATGTTGTGGGACCCGAGTCACCGTTTTAAATGTGCATTTTATAGAGATGTTTTTAACTCCTGACACTACTGTCAGTGTAAAGCTTGCATGGCCGTTAGGGCTGTTTTGAAGTTCGACACTTAGTTTTTGCTAGACCTTGTACTTTTGTAGAAAAGCTTTATTTGAATAATTCCATCTTGGTAGGTGGGTGAATAGCTTGAAAAGTTCATTGGCCAAGAAAATCGAACCAGGTTTTTCGAGAACATGTCAAGTTTATTTTCGGAAAAATTTCATACTTTTTCAAACAAATTTACTTTAATGAAATATGATATATTGTTTCTATCATATAGGTATGTTATACTGGTAACTAAATTTGGTGCTAAAAAAGTCATATTTGTCATTAAAAATATTTTTTTGAAAATTTACTACAATAACGCACTTGCTGTGTCCAGACCTTTATTAATTTGATAGCTTCTTTTACATGGCCATAGCATTTGGCCCCTGGGGGGAAAGTTAGGAACTTAGAAAGTCAGGATGCAGCAAGTGCGTTGTGGTAGTGAATTTTCATGGAAAAACATTTTTTTATTAAATGCTTATATTTCTTTTCTTGTGATGTATAAATCTAAATTTTGGTATATAGTTTACTTTTTATAACGTCAATCCACATACCAAATTTGATTGACATAGCTTTGTCATTTCCTTAGATAAACATTTTTTTCTCGGAAAACCTGGTCCGATTTTTCTGGCTGACAAACTTATCCAAGCCACTCACAAAGGAAGGTACCTGCCAAATTTTAACAAAATCGGCACATTATTTTTTGAAGTATCGTTATTATATATATATATATATATATATATATATATATATATATATATATATATATATATATATATATATATATATATATATAGGGTAGCCCAATATTCTAGGATTCCTCGATATCTCCTAAACTATTCAAATTATCAAAAAAAATTAAAAACAAAGGTTGCTTTGTTTTTGACGGTGTTTAGTTTAGTTTAGTTTAGTTTAGTTTATTGGTGTATAAATTTTACAATGCATCTTACAATTAAGTACTAAACTTGTGTTTGCAATTGATACAATTTGGATTTGAATATAATGGAAAACTGCAATATAGCTCGAAATCTTCTTGGTGTATAACCTAAAATGATTTTGAACTATACAGCATGTCCCATAAGTCACCGGTAGCATGCAACTTTGATATTTTAAATAGAACACTTTATATATTATTACATATTTAGATCCTATATGTAGGCTACACTTGAGAAATTAAAATATTCTGACAGAAGCTATAAACTGACAAAAAGTACTTGTCGCGTTAATTGTAATCAAGTACGCGTGCCTACTAAAATGAATTTCAGTAAAGAAAAGCTTGCAGATATGGTGTTTATATTAGGAGAATGCCACATGAGCTGTTTTCTGACTTCAAGGGTTTACAGAGAGCGGTATCCAGAAAGGAGATCGCCAAGTACCAGCATAGATGGACCAAAAATGTATGGGCTGGTATTTTTTATCACGACCTTATTGGACCACAGTTCTTTGAGGAACGTCTTACTTGTGCACAGTATTTAGAATTATTAAGAACTATTCTTCCCGATCTGGTAGAAGAGATTCCTTTGGAAATAAGGCGATACATGTGGTTTCAGCATGATGGGGCTCCAGTGCATTTCACTCGACCCATTATTCAATTCCTAAATGAAAAGTACCCAAATAAATGGATTGGCCGAGGATGTATGACTCTGTGACCGGCGAGATCACCTGATATTAGTAAATTAGACTTTTTTCTTTGGGATTTTTTGAAAAATACTGTTTATAATATACCTGTAACAACACGAGAAGACATGTACCAGCGCATAAGCAATGCCTTTTTGCTAGTGACTTCAGAAATGTTGTCGAATGTAGGATGCAATTTCATAAAGAGATTAAATCTTTGTGTACAGCATAATGGAAATGCATTTGAGCCTTTCATTAATAAATTTTTTGTTGAATATTACATTATTATATTGACTACTATTAAATTATTACAGTGTTTACTAGTTTAAATAATTTAATCATGACTGATATTTTCCCGTAAACTCAATATTTAATTGTTTAACATATTTAATAAAATACTAATAATAATAATAATAATAATAATAATAATAATAATAATAATAATAATAATAATAATAATAATAATAATAATAATGATAATAATGATAAATTTACTAAATAATGTCAAAGCCTACTAATTAATAGAGACTATTTAATTCCACCCAATAAAATAAAGAGTTGATTCCAATCTTAAAACTATATGTAATAGGTGTATAGTATGGACAATAGATCGATGCAGAATTGAATTCTCTATAAGATTCAGTAAAAATATACAGAGTGTTTCATTTGAAAAAAATAAGTTTTTAGCGTCTGAAATATGACAAAGCGAACAGTCTAGATAATCACCCTGTATATTAGAAATCGAAGTATAACATTTTATCCGTAGTTAAACAATATTAAGCTTAAGCTTACAACAAGAAACATCTTGATATCTTTGTTTGCAGAGAAAGTATTAGGTTTTTTGCAAACCTATGCAAGTGTCATTTTTTTTTTAACTGAATAACTCAAAAACTATTAATTTATGACATATAGTACCTTATATAAAGTATCATTTAAATTTTATGTAGGATCGAAGTGTGTAATAATATATAGGGTGTTCCATTTAAAATATCAAAGTTGCATGCTGCCGGTGACTTATGGGACATGCTGTATAGTTTAAAATAATTTTAGATTATACACCTTCAAAAACAAAGCAACCTTTGTTTCTATTTTTTTTTGATAACTTGAATAGCTTAGGAGATATCGAGGAATCTCAGAATAATGGGTTACCCTGTGTATATATATATATATATATATATATATATATATATATATATATATATATATATATATATATATATATATATATATATATGTATGTATATGTATATGTATATGTATATATATATATATATATATATATATATATATATATATATATATATATATATATATATATATATATATATACAGGGTCGCTGATAAGTCTGGAAACGGTCGATTATCCGGGAAAATATACAAGGTGTCGAAAAAAGTTTTATACAAAAGTTTTTGGGTTCTTCAATGTCTACTAGGCGGTGATAATTTCATTTATACAGGGTTGGTCATACAGGCGTGGCACACCAATATTAATTTTTTTTTAATGGAACACCCTATATATTATTCGATATTTCAATCCTTCTCTTAATTTTGAGCAACATTTATCAGAAGCATGATGTACATAAACTCAATCGTTTCCGGGTAAAAAAATAAATAAAAATAAACGCTATTGTTTTTAAAATCTATTGGATGAACAACAAAAATAAATGAAAAGTAGAATATCTCTTGAAAACAATCTGTGAGTGTGAAAAGAACCGGTTGCGATGTTTTTAACATTGTTTGAAATCCTATTTTATAAGATGTTCAAAGTGTTCTCCATTGACCTCCTGACAATAATGAATTCGCTTAACAAAACATTGCACTGCATTTACAAGAGCGTTTTGAGGAATGTTATTAATTTCATGCACAATCCTTGCTTGCAACTCTTCAATATTCTGCGGTCTATTTTGGTAAATTAAATTTTTTACATGACCCCACAAAAAAAAGTCAAGCGGCGTCATGTCGGGAGACCTAGCTGGCCATTCAATAGTTCCCCTGCGCCCTATCCATCTGCCAGAAAAGGTTTGATTAAGATATTCCCGTACCTCAATTCCAAAATGAGGGGGTGCCCCATCCTGCTGAAACCATATTTCTTCCGCTGGTAGATTTGGGTCGTTATTGTTCGGAAATAATCGACTAACGTCTGAAACAATTGATTCTTGCAAAAGTGTCAAATATCGAGCAGAGTTCAAATTACCGTGTATAAAATAAGGTCCTATGATATGTCCACCAATAATAGCACACCAAACATTTACTTTTTGCGGTCTTGAATTTGTGAATTTGTTCCCTCCAATGTGGGTTTTCGTCTGACCAGTACCTACAGTTGTGTCGGTTGACTTGTCCATTCAAACAAAATGTAGATTCGTCGGAAAACAAAATGTGGTTGGCAAAGTTAAAATTTTGGCGTAACTTCTCCATAATAAGTTCACAGAACTCGATTCTGCGATCAAAATCGTCTTCACTCAGTTCTTGCAATAAATGAATTTTATATGGACGGAACTTTTCCCGCTTCGTAATCTTTTGAATTGAATATCGACTGATATTGTGATTTAAAGCCAATTGCTGTGCCGAAGTTTTTGGATTTTCCACCACATCCAATATTACATTCAAAGAATTTTCTTCATTTGTAACGGTTACTGGCCTTCCAGTTCTAGGTTTATCCTTGATACCGCCAGTTTCGTGAAAACGATGCAAAGTTTTCGAAACTGTGGATTTGGAGATCGATTTCCGCTCAGGATGCAACTCATTGAACATAATCACCACTTGAGCAAAACTTCGTGTTCTATCACCGTACCCTATCATCATTAAAATTTCGATACGTTCGGTTTCACTTAAACTTGCCATTTTGCACAAAAACTGTTGACACTAAATTACTAATGTTTCAAAACTGTTGACACTGAATGAATGTTTGACATTCGTTGTCCTGGAAACATTTTAAAACAAAAGAATAATACTGCGTTTCTTATGGGCATCTTATCTTATCTTGGGATTCCAAACAATGTTAAAAACATCGCAACCGGTTCTTTTCACACTCACAGATTGTTTTCAAGAGATATTCTACTTTTCATTTATTTTTGTTCTTCATCCAATAGATTTTAAAAACAGTAGCGTTTATTTTTATTTATTTTTTTACCCGGAAACGATTGAGTTTAGGTACATTATGTTTCTCATAAATATTGCTCAAAATTAAGAGAAGGATTGAAATATCGAATAATATTTAGGGTGTTCCATTAAAAAAAAATTAATATTGGTGTGCCACGCCTGTATGACCAACCCTGTATAAATAAAATTATCACCGCCTAGTAGACATTGAAGAACCCAAAAACTTTTGTATAAAACTTTTTTCGACACCTTGTATATTTTCCCGGATAATCGACCGTTTCCAGACTTATCAGCGACCCTGTATATATATATATATATATATATATATATATATATATATATATATATATATATATATATATATAAACATATAAACATATAAAAATTGAAACTGACCCCAGATATGGGTTCTTGGGGTCCTAGTCCTAGTCCTAATTCGCGCTCATTTGATTTCAAAATTCAAAAGTCGGGATCTGACCTAAGTGAACATTCAATTCAAATTATATGCAGCATTTTTTTTCTTAGCGACTTTCCTCAACAGATTTTTTTGCAGATCTCCTGGACCATCCACTGATAGTGTACCTCTTTACCCTTGATGTATACATAATTTTCTCTAATAGATTTGATAAAGATGTACTAGATGCAAAAATTATATGTGGGTGGCAACTTACTACTGAAGTGTCATTTATTTCGTATATGCACAGTGCATGGATAGTCAACGAGATAAGTTGCTAACTCCGTAGGAAAAGTACCGTTCAAGGACGACCTAGTTTCTGAAGTAGCAAAAACTCAAAAGAAGTTAGCACAGTCTTAAAGAAAGACGAGGTCTTTTATCAGTATCCAATTATCTTAGTCGGCGATAATGTGTTGGCATAATTTTTAACTACTCTCGACTTTTAAAATGTTGAAGAGTCAGAGATTTGGCATTAAAAACAAGTACGCTTGCACTTCAAAGGAATGACAATTAAAGAGTGGAATGTAGAATATTTTTGTAAATTTTAGAACTAGTCATGACGCAGGAGGTGTTTTATAGTAGCGAATTTTCATTAAATCTAGACTCTCATTTATAAAATTGTAATTAGTCAATAAGTATACTACTCAACACTCAAAACGTCGATCGCGAAAATTTTGCCCTTCTTAAATTTAATGTAACATCTGATTGTCGCGATCAAATTAAACTCTGAAAGCGTGTGCAAGCACGTTCTTTTCACTATTAGCCAGTTGTTCCGTAAAATATCGGGTATATTCACATAATCTTTATATGGCATGTTAAATAAAACGTTGAACATATTCCAAACCATCATATAGGTCCCCTTTGAAAAAAAAATGTATTTCTTCAAATTCAACCAAAAGCGTGTTGAAAAAGAAACCAAGCTACAAGATGGTGTTTGAATTTTGTGTTCGTCCTTTTGTTTACAAGATGATTACAAAAAAAAGACGCAGTATGGTAGTGAATTTTCATTAATATGTTTTTAATAGCAAATATGTGGTTTTTTTAGAAAGCAGGTATCAAAATTGATTACCAGTATAACATATATAGTAAAAACAATGTGCGATGTTTTATCAAAATAACTTTATTGTTTGAAAATGTAAAAAATTTCCGAAAGTAAACTTAAAGTGTAACCGAAAAAATCCGTTTCTTGGTCAACCTTATAGGTTAATAGCAAATTGAGCTTTTCAAATATGAAGCCTTTAATCAAAATTCGCTACCATAACGCACTTGCTGCGTCCAAAATTTCTTTACTGCATTATATTTCGATGGAAAATGCAAAAACATAAGGCGTTTTCGAAAAATATTTGTATCACCAACGACTTATGGGCCAGCCTGTGATTGTAGAAATACTTTTTTATGATGTAGCTCAAGACACCCCATAATTAATGTATACAATTTTTTTCATATCTTGTAGAATAACGGGAATATTGATCTTTATTCATTTTTTTCGAAAATTCGACAAAAGTTATATACCATTAAACAATAAACTCTATAGCTAAGACTACTGCCAAGCATCAGAGAAAGGGTCTATTTGAAATGAATTTTCTGGAAACATTTTAGTAAAATGAAGGACAATGACGGTTGAAACTAAGACCTCAGGGTTTGTAAAACATTCTTCTTGGCACATTTTCTTTCCATAGCCCGTATTAGATTCCAGTTCTTTGCCTAAATGTTGCGAATTTTGACGTTTTAAATTGCCACTTTGACGTTTTGAAGAAAACCACAATTTTTTTTAAATGCCCATAACTTTTTAGTGAATTTTTTGTAAAAAAATTTACTAATGAGGAGATCCCGACTTTTGATTTTTGAAAAAATTTCTTCAAATGAGCGCTAACTAGGCCCCCTAGAACACATATCCGGGGTCAGTTTCGATATTTATATGTTTATATATATATATATATATATATATATATATATATATATATATATATATATATATATATATATATATATATATATATATATATATATATATATAAATATGCTTGGCAGTAGTCTTAGCTATAGAGTTTATCGTTTAATGGTATATAACTTTTGTCGAATTTTCGTAAAAAATCAATAAAGCTCAATATATCCGTTATTCTACAAGATATGAAAAAAAAAATGTGTACATTAATTAGTTAATTTAATTTCTACAATCACAGTCTGGCCCATAAGTCGTTGGTGATACAAATAATTTTTTTGTCAAAAACGCCTTATGTTTTTGCATTTTCCATCGAAATATAATGCATGATTGTAAGTAAAGAAATTCTGGGCGCAGCAAGTGCGTTATGGTAGCGAATTTTGATCAAAGGCTTCATATTGAAAAGCTCAATTTGCTATTAACCTATAAGGCTGACCAAGAAACGGATTTTTTGGTTACACTTTAAGTTTACTTTCGGAATTTTTTTTACGTTTTCAAACAATAAAGTTATTTTGATGAAACATGGCACATTGTTTTTACTATATATGTTATACTGGTAATCAAATTTAATGCCTGCTTTCTGAAAAAAAAACACATATTTGCTATTAAAAACATTTTAATGAAAATTCACTACCATAACGCACTTGCTGCGTCCAGAAATTTTTTCTTTTGACCTACAGCGCTAAATTTTGGTAGGTAATTTACCTATAGCGATACAAAACGATATACCAAATTTAGTTGCCCTTACTTTGTTATTTCCGGAGATATCAATTTACAAAATACAAAATTTTCTGGGAAAACCTCGGCCGATTTTTTTGGCTAACGAACTTGTCCAAGGCACTTACAAAAGGAAGGTATTGGCAAAATTTTGTCAAAATCGGCCCATAATTTTGAGTTATCGGTGTGACACATACATACATATATATATATATATATATATATATATATATATATATATATATATATATATATATATATATATATATATATATATATATATATATATATATATATATATATATATATATATATTAAACATATAAAAATCGAAACTGACCCGGGATATGTGTTCTAGGGGCCTAATTAGCGCTCATTTCAAGAACTTTTTTCAAAATTCAAAAGTCGGAATCTCCTCATTAGTGATTTTTTTTTAAAGAACATTCACTAAAAGAGCTCCTTATGTTTTCGGATATAACTTTTTTACTCGCCAACCGATTTTCCTAATGGAGGGCCCATATTAACGCTAAAGCTTTAGGCAGAAACGTTATCTTACCATTTTGTCCAAATGAGGTCTAAACACGAACTAATTAACTTTGATGAGGCTTCATTCTTCAACAGTCTAACACAAATTGTGGTTGTACTCGGTGAATTAGCAAATAGTGGTTGTTACTTGACAACCCACCGCGATCTAAAAACGGAGTTTTTTGTTTTGTTCTTGGATACAATAGGGAGAAATGCATCATGCAGACCTCATTTACAAACACCGTAGTGCATGGGATATCGAGGTACTGTGAGACTTCTACTCACTAAAACTCCGCTCACTGGAGTACGGGACCTTAGTCCATACCTCCATCGGAAAGATTTCACACAATGACGTTTGGGTTAGAATGCTTCCATTCTGTTTTTGTCGCGGGGGCGTTATCGGGTAAGTATAAGCTTTAGATGCTTATGCCTATGTGGAAGTTGCTCATTGTAGTCGGTGGCACTACGGAGAAGAACATTTGGGTGAGGAGCGGATTTTACTAACTGAGTGGTGGATAGTTGAGTTATAAACTCAAGTATCGAAGGCATTTCCAGATCAGAGTGAATCTGACTGTTTCTTACAAAACAAGGCTCTCCGATAACCAATCTCAGGAGTCAGTTCTGCGCTCATTTAAGTACCCAGGCTCGGACGCAAATCTTTGGCCTTACTCAAACTCATTACATTCTGTGTGATAAAGGGAGCATACCTCCCTTTTTTTCTCTCCCTCAATGCTCGTCCGCGGCTTTGCCGCCTCGATAGCACTGCAACCTTTGGCTTATTGTGCATGTGCATGCCCTTAGTCTTTTTACTCCACCCATTCCAGAATCACTGTACCTTGAAATAGTCTGCACAGCGATTGGTAGGGTGAAGTTCTATAATGCTCTGTCTCCGGTCTAGACTGACCGTAGATCAGTTGTCTTTTGCGGTCCAGAGCTTTACACTCCACAAGATGTGCTGGGATGATTCCTCCCCCTCGCCGCAGAGTCTGCATGCAAGGTCCCCCTCGAACCGCCCCATTTTATTCAGGTGTTTCTTGACGGCCATGTGTCCCGTCAGGAGACCTGTTATGTTTCTGAGTTGTCCTCTGCTAAGATTTAGCAGCCCCACAGCTCTCTTTGAACTGGGTTCGTCAATTATTGACTTCCCATGTCTGAACCCTGGACAGTCTGCCCAGTACACCTTGTGTTGGTTTCTCACCCAAGACTTAAAGGGTTCCCTGGCAGTGCTCTTTGTCACGCCCAGAGCCGGTGCTGGTCCCATAAATGATTCTGCTGACCCTCTCTTCGCGAGAGTGTCAGCTTCTTCATTGCCTTTGACCCCCGAGTGACCCGTGGGTTACTTAGGGCCTTAAGGGCTGTCTGGCTGTCTGTGGCTATGAGGATCCGCTTGTTGGTGTAGCTCCTTTTCTTGTTCTCGCTCACACACAGAGCAGGATGGCGTACATTTCGGCCTGAAAGACCGTTGCATGGACTCCGAGGGAAATAATATGACTTACCCTCGGTCCTTCCGAATAAACACCTGCCCCCGTCCCACGCTCCACGCCGGATCCGTCCGTGAACCAGACGAGCTCGCCCCGTGGTATGCCCGGCGTCTCCTGCCGCTATGCCTCACGGTCGGGTATCTCCACTGTAAAGTTGTTTTCCCTGCAGATTCGCGAGCTCGCGACGTCTGACCTCATTTCAACCATGGGCTCCTTCACGACCTCCTGAATTTCGCAGAGGCCCCTGAAACCTGGGTTGATTTTCAGTCTACCATTGAAGGCTAGTCTGTATATTCCTAGCCTGGCCTCTCCCATAATAACTAAGTGTAGGGGGGTAGATCCAGCAACACCTCCATGGCGGCTGTTGGGGTTGAAGACATGGCCCCTGTGATGCCTGGGTAAGCCATCCTTTGGATATTGCCTAGTTTTTGTTTGGCTCCGGATTGTGTCACCTTAGGCCACCAGACCAGTGCCGCGTAAGCTAACGATGGTCTGACCACCCTTGCGTAGAGCCAGTGGGCCATACTAGGTCTTACTCCCCACATTTTTGTATATAGCCGCCTAGTGACGGCTAAGGTCATGACTGCCTTACGCAGTATTTTTTCAACGTGACTATTCGAGGTTAGCTGAGAGTCAAGTACGACCCCAAGATATTTTACCTCCCTGGCCATTGGAATGTTACTACCGTATAGAGTAAGCGGTATGACGGTATCCACCACTTTCAATGCTGTCTGCATGTGCTCCCACACTGACTGTGTAAGCTTTCTTTGGATTATGATGACAATGTCGTCCGCATAACCCTGTACCGCATACCCCCCTCCCAAGAGCCTCCACAGCAGGCCGTCCACGACTAGGCACCAGAGCAAGGGAGACAGAACGCTCCCCTGAGGACACCCCGCCGTGCCCCCCACCAGCAGGGTCTCTCCCGCGAGTGAGGTGAACACCGCCCTGTCCCTGAGCATGGAACCGATCCACCTGCAGCAGGTCTCCTCTATTCCACGCTCCCTGACAGCTGCCAGAACCGATCCGAATGAGGTGTTGCTGAAGGCCCCCTCTACGTCTAGGAAGGCGCCCAGCGCCACCTCCCTGTTCTCCAGCGTATTCTCCGGTTTCAGCACCAGTTGATGCAATGCTGTTTCTGTTGAGACTCCTGCTCTCTATGCATATTGTCCGCATTGTAGGGGATATGTGTCCAGTACACCGCCCCTAATGTGCCGGTCGAGCAGTTTTCCACTGTTTATAGCAAGAAGGACATGAGACTTATTGGCCTCAGTGCCTGGTCTATTGGACGCCCAGGTTTAGGAGTGAATACAACCCTGGCCAGTCTCCATGCCCTCGGAATGTACCCCAGAGCCAGGCTGGTCTCATAATAAGGGTAAGTGCCGGCGCCAGTATATCTATCCCCTGTTGGAGCATCATGGGCATTATTCCATCAAATCCGGGGATTTGTATAGCTTAAAGCTGTTAATGGCCCATGTGATTTTGATCCAAGTAACCATTTCTTTAGCGACTGTCCAGTTTACTCTAGATGCCCGCCTATAAGGCGCCTCTATTTATGAGTGTCTCAGTCCGGAGGTGATTGGTTTATAATTTACAGTCGGGGAAGTGCGTCTGGAGTAAAATTTCCATAGTTTCCTCCCCCGAGCTTGTAAAGCCTCCCGTGGATGTTCTAAGGGAGCCTCTGTTGGTCTGAGTGCCTTTGAACAGGATATTGTGTAGCCGAGCGCTCTCGAACGTGTTCTCCACTTCCTCGCAGTGCCTCTTCCACGACTCCTTCTTGGCGTCCCTTAGTCTTTTGTTATAGGTCGTTAGGGCCTGTATATATTCATCCCATGCTCCCGACCTTTTGGCCGCGTTAAACAGCTTACGAACCTGCGTCCTCCTTTGCCTGAGGTCCTCGTTCCACCACTAGATGTTCCTGGTGGACGCCCTCATTTTCAGGGGGCAGTTGGCGTTATAGGCCAAGGTGATTGCGTCTCGCACTTGGGCTGCCGCAATCTCGAGGTCTATTGAATTGTCTATGGTACTCTTAACTCCCCGATGTTCCACTGCTAGGTCTACCCTGTAGGCTTCCCAATCCGCCTTGCGGGGGTCCCGGTACCATACCGTTAGTCTTTAGACTTTGGCGATTTCAAACCGGATGTATCTATGGTCTGAGCTACTCACTTCCCCAGACACAGCACTGTTCTTAACAAAGTCACCCAGAAACTGGGTGGAAACTGTTAGATCTAAAACTTCCCCACGCCGTGTTGTGACGAAGGTCGGTTTATTACCTCTATTCAATATGTCTAAATTAAATTTCATAAACAATTGTAAAAGTGCCTCGCCTCTAGATTTTGTGTCCGAGCTTCCCCACAACTCATGGTGCGCGTTCGCATCCATGCCGATTATGGTCTGCCATCCGCCAGCTCTGCTACCCACCATCAGCTGCTCCAATTCCTTGGGTGGAGGTGGGTCCGTGCTGTCCCCTGGCAGATACGCTGACCCGACAGTAATGTCCCTAGGCCCATCCGCTCCTCCATATCGGATTTCGATCGTTGCCAGGTCCCTGGAACAGACATTTATTAAAGGCAGAAACTCTTTCCTTCCCTGCCAAAAATGCAGGCTCTCGGGTTCTCGCTGGATCTGCTGTAGATGGGCTTTCCAGCAGCTGCGCCGAGGCCCTTGATCTCTCCTTTATAGGAGTACGATTCCTGGATGAGGGCCACATCCGTGTTCCTCAGAGCCATCAGTAGTCCGGCCATGGCTGCCCTACTGTGTTGGAGGTTGACCTGAAGGAACCTTAGTCCCATCAACCCCTGGTTGCTTTCCTAGTGGGCGGCACGAGTCTGTAGCCGGAGCCACTCCTCGAGCCTCATTGGTTTTTATGAACTTCATGTTGTTCGCACGAGAATGGGGAAAATACTTTACACACTATCGGAACCCCCTGTGTGGTGCAAGATGGGTTACTCTGGAGGGTTGCCCGGTACTCCAAAGGTTCCATTCACGACACCATCACCCTGGTGCCATCCATCCCTAGGCACGGGTCACGTGACACCGCAGATTGGGGGGGTTTACTTCGACCTCCTTATCTAGATCCGTCATATTTATTTATCAGCAGGGTCACCTCGTGCAGGATGCGGCTCTTCACCGCGCATGACGGTCTTGGGGAAAGCTTCATCGAAAACTCATGTTGTTGTTTCCACTTCCTCAGCTTGGAACCTGGAGTCCTTTGGCACGCGACTCCTTGACCCCGCATACCTCTCTTACTCCAGACCAGCTGCTGTTTCAACCCTCGATTTCGTTCGTTAACTGTCAAGCTTGTTTTTGAGTCCTTGCTGGCGCCGTTTTTGTCGTTATATGCCCGGTGTCAATCTGACTAATAAATTTCCTAATTTATACGTAGAGTTAATTCTTATTTAACAAATAATTCGTTGCGACGAAAAAATAAAATAAAAGAATATTATCTCACTGTTGCGGATGATAACTGGGGAATAACTTATCGAACTAGGCGTTTGTAGACTTAGTAACGATGTAATAAAACTTTAATAAAATCACTAAACTTTAACAATGCTTACAAACTAAATTAACTGAATGAATTTTAAAGCCGAAATCTTTACATACTGAATCTTAATTGAAAAGTCTCTACTTATCTCTACATAATTAAGATCACAAGTGTCGCGTTTTTACATCTTAAGAATCTAAACTAAAAAGTCTCTCTAATGTTTATTAACAATACTACTTATAGTTTTACTTGGTTACATTATACATAATTGCAGAAGTCAGCATTCCTTGTGCTGTACGCTGCATTTCGAACTTGTTTATTATTTAGATAAATATGTAATAATTTCAATGCCAATGTTATTGATACATTTGTGAACTACTACTATATGCAATATTTACATTATTTGTTGTAGAAAATTTTCCTATAACTAACTTTTAATTATAAATTGAATGATCTTAACAATTATATTTCCACGCCTACGACTGCCCTTCTGCAAACCTTATAATTTTTGCGCCGTTATTATAGAAACGTTTTTATTCTCAGCGGGAAAATCAGTACGGTGTTTACGAAATAATAATGTTGTGAATTTTGATGGTTTTATTTGTCGATGGCTTATTCGTTATTTATTAATCAGAGAAATGCAATAAGCGTTGAAAATTCCTTATTAGACCAAAGTGAAATGGTACGAAAGCTCTAAAAGTGGATCGTAACAGATTAACCTATCCGAGCGGTTTTCTTGACAAAAATTAAATACCGTATTCATGAATTATATTCAAAATTCGGTCATCACACTGTATATTTAGTATAGAACGATTTCACTAAGTAACAGTAACAACAATGAGTAAGTTATCAACTTGTTTGATCTAAAGAGTTCTGAGCCACAAATATTCTTGAACAAGAATCATGATGAAAATCCTTCAGGACTTGTAATATTATATTCGAAGGACGACTAAAGTACTACAAATGGCATACGCTAGGGTGCATCAAGAAAATGATGAATATGAAACAGACGTCATTGTTGTGTTTGTTGTGTTTGCGTTTAGAATAGTAAACAGCCGTTTCATGTAGTGAATGTAATTTTAGAAAATAAATATAAGTGCGGAAAGTTGTTTGGAGTCGTTTTGCAGTTGCTCAGCTTTCAGGAATATCAGAAACAATGTGGCATCTATAAAATGTAAATGCGATTTCTCGTATTCTCTACGTAAGCTTTGGAGTAGATAATACTCTTCATTCCATATTCAACGTTAAGATAGGCTCACATTATTACAGTGACAGCGCTGGGAAATGAAACATTATACCTGAGGTACTGTTTCAAGTTGGTTACTCAGTAGTAGTAGATTTGGGTAGGTGCACATTTATTAGCGAATTTTCATTAATAAAAAGTTGCTAATAGATAGGTCACGATGAAAAGCTTTTGAAAAAATTTCTTCAAATGACCACCAATTTGGATCCCTAGAACCCAAAACCAAGGCCCGTTAAAATTTTTATATGTTTATATACGATCTTGTGTTGTACTCATCTAAGACAGACACAGAAAACGTACACACAAAACCTCTTCAGCCACTCAAAAGCCCTGGTTCTGTAAATCCTGTGACAAAGCCAGACTTGAAATGGTCAAAGCTCCCAAAACGCTTCTACACAATCCCAGTCAATAAAACCGTCAAGCATTTAACGACGCAAGAAACCGCTATGTCCGCATTCTTTCTGAGACAAAAAACTCGTTTAATATCCACATCAAAAACAAAGTCCTCTCAAGCTCCAACGGCGGCAAACCCATCTGAACTCTTGCTAAATCTATTGGGAATAATTTCTGCAAGAGCACGTTCCCGCCTCTTGTTTCAGGGGATGAAATTGCTACTACCGCCCTGAGCATGGCTGAACTTTTTGCCTCGTTGTTCGCCGGCAATTCTACTCTCAACCCACCTCCAAATGTTCAACCACCAACAGTCCCCAATGTCGCTGATTAAATTGCGGATATCATTTTCAAAACTAAAAAGCATTCGGCCAGGTCTGGCACGCAGCGCTGCTTAATAAACTTCCGGCCTACGGCCTACCACCACCTGGACGGCAAATTTCCTCTCCAACCGAAGCATCTCTGTTATTGTGAATGGCCATTTCTCTAAACTGTATCCAATTAATGCAGGAGTTCCTCAAAGTTCAGCTTTAGCCGCTACTTTGTGTCTTCTCCACATCAATGACCTCCTCTCTAGCACATCCAACCCAGTCCATAGTTACGCGGACGACAGCCTGTCTCTTTGGCCCAATTAGATGAGGATCGCAGACTCATGGAGGGTTCTCTCTCTCTCTGGATCTCCAAAAAAATATTAGACTGGGGAAGTAGAAATCTTCTACAACTCAACTCCACCAAACCTCAGTATTGCTTTCAATCTCATAAGAGATACACCAGCCTTAGGCCCATCACAATAAACAACCAAGTTATTCAAAGTAATGAGTCCTCTTCACTTGTTGGCATTTCTGTGGATCGAAATCTCAATTGACACCAAAACGTCACATTAATTGCAGAAGCGGCTGCTAACAAATTAGGTTTCCTCTTCCGGGCTCGCAAATACTTTTCACCAGCCTATCACTATATCTTGTTATGTCCTCTCTTTTGTCCCGAGGACTTCCTAGTTGTGGAATTCCTTGCCGGCACATGTTTTTCCTTCTCCTCCGAACCTCCAAACCTTCAAGTCCAGAATTAACAAGTTGCCTGTTTCCTTCTTGTCGGCACCCACGATACAATAGTATTTAGGCTGTAAGGCCTCGTAGTGTGTTGTTAAAGTATAAAAAAAGAAGTCAACAAAGAATTCCGGTAGATTCGGAACGTGGATATGAACGCGTGATGATGTGCACTGTTGCCAGATGAATATTACTAAGTGTCATTTTAAATAAAGAAAGAAGTTAATTGTAATTATCATCAGCAACTCATAACGAAAATTGCTTCATTGACTTTTGTTATGTGCTCACTGAAGGCTGAAATATCTTTTAGAAATTATGAAACCATTAAAAATATTTTTATGAAAATTCACTTCCATAACGCACTTGCTGTGTCCAGATTTTTGTTTTTGATGTATTTGCTCAAGTTTTTTTGGTTTTATGTGCTGTCCTGATAGTAAATTTAGAAAATAGTAAATTGAGAAAATAGATGTTTTAGTTTTTGTCTAGTCATATTTACGTAAGTTAAAGAGGTGAATTTATTCTCTATTATTCTGGGGGACGGGAATACTTGTAAAGCTAAAGTACATTTCTTTTTCTTTATATTATTATCAATTAAATTTAGATTATAGCCATTATTTACCGCTATGTGTTTTATCAAATTAAATTATTTACGAAAACTTTTGTTGGACAAAGATACATGTAGTAAGCGTATGGATGATGGGAAGTATAATGTATGGTTGTATCAGTTTGAGAAGGTTTATGGAAGATAGAAAAATCAAGTTTATTGGTTAATCTGGTGATTGTAAGATCTAGGAAGTTAATTGCTTTAGATTGAGAATGAACTTACATCAAGTATCTGCCTCCACAATATCATATTTAATAAAACTGTTACTTTCATAAATGAATGTGTATTCGATAGATGATGGTGATCTACAGTGCTTTCATTTCAAAACTAGCCACCCTTAATAATTTCTTTATAAAGGAAATCTGGTTTAGAAAAAAAAAAGGTCAATTTGGGATTTCGAGGGGCACGTTCAAAAACAGTATTTTCGGAATTTCACTTTTCACCCCTAAGCCCCAGTCATCCCAACTTTATAATTTTAAATGACACCCCCCAGCTTGAGATACATCATTTTAAAGGTATTTAAAATCCTAATCCAAAGGCGTTCACGAAATTTAAATCCAGCGCCAACTTTTGAATTTAGAAGAAAAACGTCATCAAATTCGGAATATTTTTAAAAAATTATTTAATAGTTTAAGACAAAAACCTACTTTATTAAGTGCTCAAAGTGTCCTCCGTTGGTAGCTAAACAATAAGATAGTCGACTGTCGAATTTTTTTCTAACATTTTAATTGTTTTTATCAGTAATTTTTCTGAGCGTAATGCTGTTGCAAATTTAGCTCCCCGGTGCCATTTGCGGCTATCAATTTTCCTGGTACAAGGTGATATGGGAACGATAACTCCCATGTCAGTAGGTAGGGGGTCACTTGGGACAGACAGGAAGTGACGTCACGGCGCCGGCGCCTAGCCACGCCCTGGCGCCTGGCGCCGGCGCCGGCGCCTAGCCCCGGCGCCACGCCCCGGCGCCCAGCCACGCCCCCAAGATGGCGTCCAAGATGGATTCCAATGTATTCTGAAGGTCACTGACCTGTCTAGGAAACTTTGGCCAGGTCGTCTCCAAGATCTTATTTTTCAGTGGTTATCTTGCTCGAGGCATTTAATATCCTGGCCAGACAGTGACGTCACTGTCTGGCCAGACAGTCACATTTCAAAGTGTCTAACCTATTACTTCAAATTATTATATTTTGAAAAAAACCATTTGGCGCAGGTGAGTTTCGAACCCCGGGCACTCAGATGGGAGGCAACGATGCTACCCATTGAGCTAAGCAGACGCTTGTTAATTTATTGTTTTAGGCTAGTATATATATACGACTTTTAATTACAAACAAACCATACATGTAACATAATTAAAGTTTTTGTTATTATTAGACAAATGGATGATTTACAAAATAATAATTAATATTAGAGGCGAAACCAAAACGGAGGAACCAAAATGGCGGAATAAAAAATGGCGGAATGAAAGATGGAAGCCTGTGATACCTTAAGCTGACATTATAAAAAATGGCGGCTTTCGTTCTTAAAGATGGTGCCTTTCGCTGATAAAGATGGTTGAAGACTTATTTAAAAATAACACACAGAGGTCGTTAGCAAACAAAAGAAGGAAGTTCAGAAACATACTGTAGGGGGCCCCTTGATGGGTAAATGGTATTCGTGTTTGAGCTTGTCTAGAATACAGCCGTTAGAAGTATGACATCATCCACAAACCTGTTCCACAAACCTGTTTGAGTTTTGTCTGTACGGTTGTTATCTAGTGTAATTTCCGTTGAATGACATCACCCCCATTATTTGTGTTTGAACTTGTCTGTGTATCTGTTTAATATACGCAAGAGAGAGGCCCCGCTTAGGGTAAATAACGTGTCAGTTGATGACCTTGGTGAATGTTATCTTGTGTTATATCTGTTCAATCACCCCCATTACTCGTGTTTGAGCTTGTCTAGTACAAACCGAAAGGATGACATCATCCATGTAAATTGTTCACTACACACTGTTAAACTCATTCAAAATTTAGTTATCGTAGAGGTAAGACGTGCTTCAGTTAACTCTAACGTATCCAAGTGCTCAGTAGTGTGTTTAAAATGGCTACATTAAATGATGTGTGCTACCAGCAAATTAAAGACAACTTCTGGTATGGTTTATTTGGAGACTTTCAATTAATTATTGATAAAAACACTGGTTATTTTAATGCGACTAAGCTGTGTAAAGATGGTGAGAAAAGATTCAGACATTGGTTGGAAAATAAGAAAACTAAAGAGTTGATTACCTATTACAACGGTCAGGCGAAGAAACATTTAGGTAGCCAGAATACCGATTACCTAAATATTTCAACCGAAGGTGTCCACTTAGAGTCACATCTAGGGGGCCGGAATTCCGGCCCCCTAGATGTGCTGGAAGCAACATCTCAACTAACACCTACAACCGCTACATACTTGGTGGACTTTGGTGGAACACAGACTGAAAACAACTTGATATCTGGTACATATGTCTGTAAAGATTTGATATTAAATTTGGCTTGTTGGATATCCAATAGTTTCTATGAAAAGTGCAACCAAATTATTTTTGATTTTTTCGTAAGTGAATTTAATCAAAAATACAAGGATAACCTCAAAGAAATTGAAGTGAAATTAATGGAGATAGATGATGAAGTGCAGCGTATGCGAGAAACAAATGCTAAAATCACAGAACATTTAGAAGATATATCTCCAAAACCAAGCAACCCTGGAAAACTTTGTGTTTTTGGTTTGCTTTCAAGAAATGAGAAGGATACTACCTATCCATATCATGCTGTAAGGACTCAGAAGAAAAGTTTTAAAAGAGCTGTCAAGAACTTTAAAAATAAACACCCTGATTCCGAAGTAGTTTTAAACATGTTGTATGATCCAAATTCTGTAAATCTCTTTAACAGAATAAAGACCGAAGTCGAATACCTCAAGGCGAAGAGAAACGATCTACAGATAGCAGATGTACCTCAGGAGAAGTTTATTCAGGATATTATTGATTTACGATATAAATTGTAATTGTTCACTTAGCTTAATTGTATGTAACCAGATGAAAAAATAAAATAACATTATTTTAATAAAGACTTTTATTTTATTCTAAGTACATTAATACATTAAATATATAAGCTTATTTAACATCATCTGAATTTATCCAAGAATTCTGAGATTTATCAAAACCCAGCCATTTTACATAGAGCTGCTTGCCTTTCTTCCTCAAGATGCGTTCAACCAGATAGATGTCTGTTTGTTTAGTCGTTTGTAGTTCTTCCTCTCAACAGTTTTGCGTCTCATGGCGATGTTGGATTTAAAAGTATCCACTTATCATGTAAATCTTTTAGTTTACCGTCTATTTCTCCCAGCTTATTCTTTAGCTTATTATTCTTTAACACATCAACATCTTTTAAAACTTGAGCAGTTATGTTCTTAGCTAAAATTTTCAATTTATTTTCAAATTCGTTTTTTAAATCTTCCAACTCAGGTTTGTGTACAGCTTCAAGTAGTATGGCAATGATTCTTTGTGTTACCTCATCTTTGTTCTTCTGATAGTCGTCTATCCATACATCAACAAATTTTTTATTTACACCATCTGTTGCATCGACTGGATCAGCTATGTTACACAATCTATGGTTTTGCAAATCAAAATCACCACTAGTAGTTCTTGGAAAAATCTCTCTTTCAATAATTTTAAACTTAGAACCTTTATTGGATTGGGAACGTCCGAACTTATCGATAGACATTTTTATACTAAGCACTAAGGTAGGTATATCTTTGATATATGTAGGTATACTAGGCGATAACACCAACCTCCTTCAGTTCTTCAATGATTGACTGAATTTCATTGTTATGAGCATTATTACCAGCAGCCTGGGAAGCTACTAAAAGTCTAAGTCTATCAACCAGCTCATTTATGTCATCCCAATAGACATATTCTATTTGTTTGTTATTTTGTAGCATATAGTTGTTAGTGTTGCTGCTTACATTCTGAGCTCTAGGTTCAGTTTTTTGTTCTGCGTTATGATGTGTGTCGTAACCAAAACCTTGAGGAGTTGAGGATCCACGACCTCGTGGATTTATCACCGGTTTTATTAGAGTCAGATACTTTTCAGAGGAACAACCCTTGGTTCGTGCGTTAGGATCATAGTTCATTTTATGCACACTAGTTGCTTCTAGAATATCTCTATAGTGTTGAAGATCGTCATAGGTATACCCTCTAGGTGTTTTCATAAATATCAATTCTAGCAGACCTTGTGTTTGCGGATATCTCCGTTGACCTAGTCGAATGTCATTATCAGTAAAATCCAAGTGTTTATTGCCAAGACTCCAGCTACCGGTATCTTTAGCGTAGCGAGCACCATACGTTTGATCAATAGTAGCGAGCCTTGGTGGTTCAGTAAAATACTTGTCTACATAATATCGAACTCGTTCAGGATATTGCTCCAAAAATTCTTGATATGCAGGGTTGGATGTGACAGTTTGTAGGTCTGCCTCAAGCTCTTCAAATGTTGGGATATCCTCATCGGAACTTGTCTCCTCAGCCTCTTCCCTAGGTTCAGCTTCAAAAACTTCATGGTCTTTAAGGAACTGTACTTGGGGTTTCGTTTCTGGTACCGCTTCTTCTTTGATTTGTTCAGCCTTTGGTTGTTGCTGGGGCTGCTGCTGCTGCTGTGCTGCTGTGTTTTTAGATATTTCACTTAGGGGCTCAACAAGTGGTTTATATAAACGTTGCAGAGCATCATCATTCTCGGCTCTGTAAAGTTTAAGCATTAAATGTTTTTTTCGAATATTGTCAGCAAGTTGTAAAATCCTTTTCTTAACTTTTCGCTCTTCCTTACCCAGTACTTCCATTGTGCTACAACTGGTCGGTATTACCAGCTGGTCTAATAATTTGTTTGAGCGATACAGGTTGTGTGGTGGTTTAACATATACTGACTCCTTCATGGTACATGCCTTCTTATTTATCACGATGTCTGGCTGTCTTGTTAGACAGCTGTGTTAGACAGCTGTGTTAGACAGCTGTGTTAGACAGCTGTGTTAGACAGCTGTGTTAGACAGCTGTGTTAGACAGCTGTGTTAGACAGCTGTGTTAGACAGCTGTGTTAGACAGCTGTGTTAGACAGCTGTGTTAGACAGCTGTATGACAGCTGTATGACAGCTGTATTAGACACCTGTATGACATCTGTATTAGACACCTGTATGACATCTGTGTTAGACACCTGTGTTAGACAGCTGACTGTCCTGTCTATCTTCGTTTGTTAGAATAATATATATCTATCGAATCCTTTTCTATATCGACCTTTGTGTACATCGTTTTCCTTCACAATCACCAACACACCATACTTATTATCTTTCCAGCATTGGTGGCAGATAGTTTTAAATTGTTTAAAGTCCATATCGGTGGTCACATGATCGTCGTACACATGTTTTAAATTGGTTTCATCTTGCTTGAATAACACAATAACATTGGTGTTGTCACGTACCAGATGTTTGGGTATTCGTGTATATGTTTGACAGAGATAGAATGAATCAATATTCTTATGTCTGCCCATACTGAAGTATGCTCTTATTTTATCTTGTTTGTCACAAGCTACATCATCAAATATAAACACAGAGTTGTCCTTGGCATCTGCCGGATCTAATATTTCATCGTTTTCTCTATAAGGATAGTAACCAACACCTTTTGTTGCATTCATCACCTCCTTTAACATCTTGTATTTCGGTTGATACAGAGACTTTGAATACACATACACGTTATCAAATTTTAAACCGTTTGCTTCAAACAACAAACTCAGCATGACATTAGTTTTACCACACCCACTCGGACCACATATGATACAGCGAACGGTGTTTGGAAAGAGAGGACCATGCCTCAGTTGTTGTTGAGCTGTGTCCGTAACAACATCGTCTATATTTGTAATGGGTAAGGCAGAAGCGTGTTTGCTGGTACGCATCTTAACTTAAACTAAACTATATTTTATTTGGGTGTGTATATATATGAATGCAAGTGAGACACCCAGTCAGTATGCATGTTGGTGTCACAGAGTGAGGGCTGTTATTAACAAAGACAGATACAGGTTTTGCTGAAACGTTGCGGGGCGTTACAAACACCATGAAAGTTAACAGAAAACTTGATGAGGGGTTTTATGTAATCAACTCGAAGCCAAAGAAGAAGGTTCCCTTTAAAAACATACTAAGTCTGATTGAGGAAGTTATAAAAGATAGAAATCTTATTCCAACAGCGAACGCCGTATTTGATATAGCTCATACAATCGTTAGAAACATTGGTGGACGTAAGAATGTGCAGAAACCTCGAGTTATTCCAATACCTAAAAGTGGAGGCTTCCTTCCGCTGTTGCCTTTGATATTTGGTGGGCTGTCAGCACTAGGAGCTCTGGGTGGTGGTGCTGCAGGTATTGCCAAAGCCGTGAACGATGCCAAGTCTGCGAAACAGAAACTAGAGGAGGAAGAACGGCACAACAAAACAATGGAAGCCATCGCGATGGGTAGGAGAGGGAGTGGCTTGAAATTTAAGCCAAAATGCAAGAGACTGGGCAAAGGCATGTATCTCAAGAAACAGCGCTCCGGTTATGGGTTGTATCTGCAGAAACCAAAAAACGAGTAAGATGTTTACCAGCAAGACCTCTAACAAATGAAGACCTTATGAAATTTGCTGTTAAAATGAAAATTCCATATTTTAGAGGTGTATACATGCGAGATACTTTGCCATCGAATGGGCCACGCAAGAATGAATCACTTATCATGAATTTGCAAACAAACAAGGAACCTGGCAGTCATTGGGTTGCAGTTAAGAAACGTGGTGACACAGCCGTGTACTTTGGCTCATATGGAAACTTGAAGCCACCAGTTGAGCTGCAGCGTTACCTTAAAGACTCTACTTTAATGTACAATCATGATGTGTATCAGAAATATAATACTTATAATTGTGGTCACTTATGTTTAAAATTTTTAAATAAAAGCCTTAAACAGTAGCCTGTGTGTATCAGTCATGGCGCACACCTTTGTGTTGAAAGACCGCAGCTCCCATCTGTCGTCAGACTACCATCCACCAATTGTTTTGGATGGTAATTATGCTGTTGCCTTGATAGGCTTTCACACCTACAACAACATACCCAACATCTATGAAGGTAAAAACAAATTTCATGTAAAAGAAGGAACCGGTTGGCGAACCATCACGATACCCACCGGTGCTTATGAAATAACACACTTGGAAGAGTTACTTCAAAATGAACTTGTTGGTGCTACAGCAACACACGAACAAAAGCAACAGGCTCTGATTCTGAGACCTAATCCGAACACCATCAAATGTAGACTAAAGTGTTATACAAATGTCAGTTTTGAATTTGATGGTTCGATTGGGCGAATGTTGGGCTTTTCAAAACAAGTTCTTCAGCCGGACACCTTTTATGAATCTGATTTACCTGTTGATATAGTGGATGTTAGACAGATTCGCATCGAAACCAATATTGTGTCTGGTTCCTATTATAACGGACAACCCTCACATACGCTGTATGAGTTTGCTCCGATGGTTGATCCTGGCTACGCAATCGACATAGAACCTAAAAATTTAATTTACTTGCCGGTGAACAAGCAAGAGATTTCCAATATAAGCATCGACATCGTCGACCAAGATTCAGTTCCTGTCAACTTTCAAGGTGAAGAGGTGTCTGTTCGCTTAAAACTTATAAAAGTTGCTTAGTATGTTGGTCTTCAAGGATATAAAAGCAAGTGCATCTACCACATCAAATTCAGTTGAGTCAGACACGTCAAAGGGTACGCTTCGTCCCGATAATATTGAGTTCCTGCAAAGCCTGGGTTATCATGTCGTCAAAACTAGAAATATTCAAAGAACCCGTGTTTGATGATGGCATCGATCGAGAAGAGCTGCGTTCTTACTATTCACCAACTAAATCGTTTGGTAACAGCGATGAAATTGAAATAGCCATCAACCAACAAGATGCGTTCGTATGTCTGGCCGAGTCAGCTCTAATAATCGAAGGTGCTCTGGAACCTGTAGCAATCCAAAATGCCACTGGTGCTTGTTATCTGTCAAATAATGGAGGAGCAGCTCTGTTTGAATCAATGACCTATGAGTTAAATAACAAGGAAGTGGAACGAGTGCGAGACCCATACACCACAACCATCATCAAAAGTCTGCTATCGTTCAGTAAGAATGAAGCCCAATCTCTTAGCAACGCCGGTCTGAATGTGTCGTCGGAGCACATCACCTTAAATGATAACAAGTTTCACATGCTCATACCTGTCTGGTTCCTCTTCAGTTTCTTTCATCATTTCAAAGGAGTTCTCTGTGGCAAACATACTTTCCGCTTTACAAGAAGTCGAAACGATTCCAACGGCTATTACAGCACAGGTACGGCACGAGCAAAAATTACCGTAACCAATATGTTTTTAAAGGTAAAACATGTATTTCCCAGTGATAAAATGAAATTGGAACTGATGGATAAAATAGCCAAAGACACCTCTATATTTCTCGCATACCGCAAATGGGACATATATGAGTTACCAGCACTCAGAGATATCAACAGAGATGTGTGGGCTGTTAAAACTGCAACCAACTTGGAAAGACCTCGATATGTGATTATAGCATTTCAAACAGATCGTAAGGATAACGTGAAGAAGAGGTCAGACTATTTCGATAACATTGGTATGTTGGACCTCAGAGTGTTTCTAAATTCAGAATGCTACCCTTATGAATCTATGAATATGGATTTTGAGAAATCGAAATATGCAGAAGCCTATAACATGTATACAGATTTTCAAAAAAACTTCTGTTATAAAAACATGTCGGAGCCTATCTTGAATTATGACGAGTTTAAAGACAGAGCTCTATTTGTGATTGACTGTCAGCACCCGAACGAGTCAATCAAGTCTTCAACGGTGGACATTAAGGTGGAGTTCATGAGTCACGCCAACTTCCCAAAAAATACTCGTGTTTATTGTTTGGTTATTCATGACAGTGTAATGGAATATAAACCTCTAACGGGTATCGTTAGAGCCATTATGTAATAATAGTATGTCATTTATGTATGTCATTTATGTATCAATATGTACAACTTAATTAATCCTAATAAATTTTTATTGTATGTAAATCAGTTGTTTTATTTTTATTTTGTTGCATTTTTATTAACCCCTTTCTGTAAGGTTAACAACTGTAAAAAACGTTGTTTATCTTTTGTAAGACCCCCTCTCTCTTACATCAGTTTGTTTCCTCAATACAAGAGAGAGAGACACTTGTTCAGTATGTGTTAAGTCGTGAAACAAGGATGACGTGTCTTGCTGTATGTAAGTACACTCTTCTTATTATGTCTGTTTGTATTCAAATAACAAATACAAACATAACCTTACTAACAATTGGATGGCAGGGTAATCAGCCTGTACAAGAGAGTGTGTGTTGGTTTTAGGTGTTAATACAGCTTGTTCTAACTTACTTAAATATTATATTTCTTCTGTTCAACAAGACGATTATTTTGATGTGTCACACATGTATGTAGCTCTAAGAATAGCTATACCGGAAGTGTCTACCGGAAGTAACATTTTTATTGAATATGCTTATAGAGTTTGCTTTGCTGAACAGCGTGTATGTATTGGTTCTATCGTACATCTCACGGATCTTCCGCGATAAGGATTTAAAGTTTTTTATCTCAGTTTCTTGTAGAGCTTGTTACGAAACATACATTTTTGAAGATAGTTCCTTTCTATCACTTTCCATTGAAAAGATATAACGATTTAAAGTTTAGACCGGAAGTGGCCATTTTATTGTATATTCCAATTTGATTTGACCTCCTTAACACCGTGCATATGTTGGTTCTATCGTACATCTCACGGATCTTCCGCGATAAGGGTTTGAAGTTTTTTATCTCAGTTTCTTGTAGACCTTGTTACGAAACATACATTTTTGAAGATAGTTCCTTTCTATCACTTTCCGTTGAAAAGATATAACGATTTAAAGTTTAGACCGGAAGTGGCCATTTTATTGTATATTCCAATTTGGTTTGGCCTCCTTAACACCGTGCATGTGTTGGTTCTATCGTACATCTCACGGATCTTCCGCGATAAGGGTTTGAAGTTTTTTATCTCAGTTTCTTGTAGACCTTGTTACGAAACATACATTTTTGAAGTCGGTTCCTTTCTATCACTTTCCGTTGAAAAGATATAACGATTTAAAGTTTAGACCGGAAGTGGCCATTTTATTGTATATTCCAATTTGATTTGGCCTCCTTAACACCGTGCATGTGTTGGTTCCATCGTACATCTCACGGATCTTCCGCGATAAGGGTTTAAAGTTTTTATCTCAGTTTCTTGTAGACCTTGTTATGAAACGATATATTTTTAAAGTCAGTTCATTTCTATCACTTTCCGTTGAAAAGATATAACGATTTAAAGTTTAGACCGGAAGTGGCCATTTTATTGTATATTCCAATTTGATTTGGTCTCCTTAACACCGTGCATGTATTGGTTCTATCGTACATCTCACGGATCTTCCGCGATAAGGGTTTTAAGTTTTTTATCTCAGTTTCTTGTAGACCTTGTTATGAAACATACATTTTTTGAAGATAGTTCATTTCTATCACTTTCCGTTGAAAAGATATAACGATTTAAAGTTTAGACCGGAAGTGGCCATTTTATTGTATATTCCAATTTGATTTGGCCTCCTTAACACCGTGCATGTATTGGTTCCTGCGTACGTCTCACGGATCTTCCGCGATAAGGGTTTTAAGTTTTTTTATCTCATTTTAGTCGCCATTTTTTAATTCTGCTTACTTAGACGAGTAACATGACACTAAACACGTGGTAGAAAGGAATTGAACCTGTAACCAACCATTGTTTCTAAGCTTAAGAGTTGAACCTGTTGTCCATTTTGTTTCTGAGCTTCTTTGTTTTGCCAGCGACCTCTATTGTCTCTCCGATATTTGGTTATGTCTAATAACAAAAGCTTTATGAATGGTTTGTTTTAATGGGGGGCGTAACTTTCAATCATGGAGTCTTCGACCAATACCATTATTCTCGCTTATCAACCTCACTCTCATTTGTCGGCTCTAAAGGTTGGGGTGACGTAACTTTAAATAATGGAGTCTTCAACCATCTTTATCAGCAAAAGGCACCATCTTTAAGAACGAAAGCCGCCATTCTTTATCAGCGAAAGGCACCATCTTTAAGAACGAAAGCCGCCATTTTTTATAATGTCAGCTTAAGGTATCACAGGCTTCCATCTTTCATTCCGCCATTTTCCGCCATTTTGGTTCCTCCGTTTTGGTTCAGCCTCTAATATTAATTATTATTTTGTAAATCATCCATTTGTCTAATAATAACAAAAACTTGACTTATGTTACATGTATGGTTTGTTTGTAATTAAAAGTCGTATATATATACTAGCCTAAAACAATAAATTAACAAGCGTCTGCTTAGCTCAATGGGTAGCATCGTTGCCTCCCATCTGAGTGCCCGGGGTTCGAAACTCACCTGCGCCAAATGGTTTTTTTCAAAATATAATAATTTGAAGTAATAGGTTAGACACTTATGTGACTGTCTGGCCAGACAGTGACGTCACTGTCTGGCCAGGATATTAAATGCCTCGAGCAAGATAACCACTGAAAAATAAGATCTTGGAGACGACCTGGCCAAAGTTTCCTAGACAGGTCAATGACCTTAGAATACATTGGAATCCATCTTGGACGCCATCTTGGGGGCGTGGCTGGACGCCGGGGCAGGCTCCGGGGCTGGCGCCGGGGCCGGGGCGTGGCTAGGCGCCGGCGCCGGGGCTGGCGCCGGCGCCGGGGCTGGCGCCAGGGCGTGGCTCCGGGGCTAGGCGCCGGCGCCGGGGCGTGGCTAGGCGCCGGCGCCGTGACGTCACTTCCTGTCTGTCCCAAGTGACCCCCTACCTACTCATGTCTAATTTAACGATAAATTTCAGATAAAAAGAGCCAGTTTTACTTTCTTGATAACTTTGTTACTTATTCGTATTGAGTGTTCGATTTATTGACGACTGCAACGAGTTAAAACCGATTCTGTAGTGATTAAATTTTTAATTTTGCAATCTTTAAGCTCATTTAAATCATTTCGATTTAAAATATTAAATTGAAATAGAACTAACAATCATGGTTTACACTACATAAGAAAGAGTTGAAATAATTCACTTGTATGGTCTTCAGAATAGGTGTGCTCGTAATACCGCCTGAGTTTTCAAGAAAAGGCATCCTGAAAAAAATGTGGGACACCAATATGTGCTAAGTATTGCACGAAAATTTGAAGAAACTGGCTCAGTATGTAACAAAGCAAATAAGCAACCACGAGTTCTTAACGAAGCTGCACAAATTGAGGTTTTAGGATATTTTGCCGCTGAACCTACGACTTCAATTCCAAAAGTCGCTGCATTAACGAATATTTCCATCGATTCCATACATAAAGTTTTAAAACTTTACAAGTTATTTCCTTATAAATTTACCATTCTCCATGATCTCGGCGAGGATGATTATCATACAAGGATTCAATTTTTGGAATTAATGACTGCTAGAATCCAAGACGATAGGAATTTGGTAAAGAATATTTAGTGATTAATCAACGTTCTTTCTAAATAGTTTTGTTAATAAACACGACTGTAGATATTGGGATAATCAAAATCCACGAGCGTTCGTAGAGGGTCATACACAGTTTCCACAAAAAATTAATGTCTGGGCGGGAATTCTTGGAAATGAAATAATAGGCCCTTTGTTTATTGAAGAAAATTTAACTGGTGATTTGTATTTAAATTTTTAGAAAAATTATATTGACCCACCTATAACAAAGGCCTTAGAAAACCAACTTAATGAAGAAGACCACCCACTGCTGGATGAACAAAATTTGCCTATCAACAGGACGGTGTACCACCACACTATGTCTTACGTGTTCGCGAGTGGCTTAATCAAAGATTTCCCGACAAATGGATTGGCAGACGAGGCGCCCTGGAATGACCCGTCAGATCTCCGGACTTAACACTACTGGACTTCTTCCTTTGGGGTTATTTGAAATCAGTTGTGTACCATAATCTTCCACCAGAGAATATTCAGGTTCTAAAAGATAGGATACCCAAGCTTTCCGACAAATTACTACAGAAACATTTCAAAACGTTAGACGAGAATTCGTTGATCGACTATTTTATTGTTTAGCTAACAACAGAGGGCACTTTGAGCACTTAATAAAGTAGGTTTTTATCTTAAACTATTACTTTTTTTCTTCTAAATTCAATACTTGGCGGTGGATTTTAATTTCGTAAACGCCGTTGGAGTAGAATTTTAAATACCTTTATAATGACGTATCTCAAGCTAGGGGGTGTCATTTAAAATTATAAAGTTGGGGTGACTGGGGCTTAGGTGGTGAACAGTAAAATTCCAAAAATACTGGTTTTGAACGTGTTCCTCGAAATTCCAATTGACCTGTTTTTTAACCAGATTTGCTTGATAAAGAAATTATTAAGGGTGGCTAGTTTTGAAATGAAAGCACTGTACAAATAGCTGTAATATTAACTTTATATTGCAATGAATTTGTAGAAATTTTAATGTGTCCAGTTTCAGAGAGTATTTTTCTCCCTGAAAAGGAAGTTTATTTCTTATATAAAGCATAACTCCAGCGTTTTGTGTGAAATGACTATCATTATAAATTAACTTATAACCAGACAATTAGAAACATGCCAGGTCTCTATTAAAATTATGCAATCTACATTAGCATTTTTCAATGACATTTAGCATTCTATACTAGCATTTTTCAATGAGACTAGCATAACCTAAAAACTCGTTAAAATTTTTATTGACACTACGTTCAAGAACATTGAACCGAATTCCCTGATAATTTAGTTTACCAGTATATTCACTTATATCCTTATAGACAGCATCAGGAGACCTGAATATTCATTAATCATTTCAAAAAAACAAAATGGCTGGATTCCTCCATGTGTTTATCTAAAGTAATAACTTCCTACCCTCGTAAACAAAACATGCGATAAATCGTAAAATAAAATTAACTATAAAGATTTACCAACAAAAGTCGAAAGTCCCTCACAATATTTTTGGTAGAAGCAAGAAATACAATTAATAAGAATTGATATTATAAATAGGTACTTAAAGAATTTTAACATTTTAACCCAAAACTGAGAACATCAGTGGTTCAGAGGTAAGAACGTGTGCGTCTAAACCGAAGGGTACTGGGTTCGATCCCAGGGTACTTCTTGCACTTTTTCAGTACAAACTGTAACATTAACATCAGCCGAGGTTCTGGCATTGGATTTGAGCAAGTTGAATGTCTGCACGTTCCGCCTTTTGGAGGGGGCGTAAATCCATCGGTTCCGTGTCCATGCGATGTTGGGCACGTTAAAGATCTCTACACTCCTTACAGAAAGTCTGGGGTTCGGCAAAATTTCCAGGATAGTGAGGTGAAACTGCTCCCTGGCGTCGGTCATGGGCCATAGTCACGTAAATAGGCATCATCACATATTATCTAACGATTCTATGGTTCTTATCACTGTGTTTTTATTATTTATCCTATCATAAATGTTACGTTTCCAAATCCAAGCGTTCGTCCGGCACAGCTTCTCCACCGCTTTATTGTAGTGAAGAACACTAAGTGAGTTGAAAGACACGAAGCACGTGCCGCCACATAGTTGCAGAACCAAGCCTTGATAAGACTGGCTACCATAGCCGTATTACTTTATAGGTGTATTTTCGCTGCAATTAGTATACCGCACTGACGAGCTCTAATTAGAGCGATGGTTCTAATTGAGGTGAGAATGCATCTAGCCTTACTTGTAGCGAAGTTTTACCTTTGCAAGTTCTTCGTGTATTCTAATGCCACAATTGTTAAATAGCTTTATCTGGTACAACAGCTGATTACATACATTTTGACTTACGAATTCAACCAAAATAGGTCTTAACTTGGCTATGTCTTTAGCACTATCATCGGCAGATCCAATTCTGTAGCACTTATTTAGGTCTTGAGAGTTAAATTTAATGAGATTAATGGCCTTAGTGCTCTTTCCCCTGTACCTTCTTTTACTTCCTCTATAATTCTATAGATTCTAGCTTTTTTAGTGTTTTATATCCTCTATTACACTTTTTAGCGTATTTTTTTAAAATTTGCTTATATGGAGATCTGTGTTTATATATATATATATATATATATATATATATATATATATATATATATATATATATATGTATATATATATATATATATATATATATATATATATATATATATATATATATATATATATATATATATATATATATATCCGACCTATAACTCAACAAATAATGGATAGATCTTGATAAAATTTGCATAGTACCTTCCTTTTGCAAGTGGATTGGATAAGTTCGTTAGCCAGAAAAATCGGACCAGGTTTTCCCGGAAAATTTTGTATTTTCCTTATAAAAAAATTCATATCTCCGGAAATAACAAAGTAAGGGCAACCAAATTTGGTACACGTGTTTGTATTATATAGAGTGAACTCTGTACCAATTTAGGCCCCTACCTTTAAAGACGAAGAAGTTATGGGCAGTTAAAGCAACAAATTTTGGAGTTTTCCTCAAAACGTCAAACTCGCAATTTTAAACGTCAAAATTGACAATGTTTAGGCCAAGAATGTGATACAAATACCGTTTGTGAAAAGAAAATGTTGCAAGAAGAGTGTTCTGCAAACCCGTAAGTTTCAGGTTCAACCGTCCTTGCCCTTCATTTTACTAAAATGTTTACAGAATATCCATTTCAAATAGACCCTTTCTCTGATACTTTAGCTGTCAGTTTAGTTAAGTTTGGTGACTTTTTGGATATTTATTTGTAGGTTTAGTGAAGTTTATGGTTTAACGGTCTATAATTTTTTTAAACTAATTATCGTTTTGTGTTTTCAGAAACCTGCCTAGGGCCCCCTTGAATCCACAAACCTCAAGAAAAATTTCTTGTTCATACCCCCCAAGGATGTTACGGGACCAGGAGTGAGTAGGGGTGCATATTTTTTTAAGCTTAATTTCATAGAACAAATTCGTTGATGCGTTTTTGCATTTTTTGTCGAAATATGATGCGTTTTTAAGAAAAAAATCTGGACGCAGTAAGTGCGTTTTGGTAGCGAGTTTTCGCTAAATTTGCAGTTTAGCTCGCGAACGCTTCTCAAAAAAATGTTTTCAGATACCTGCCTAGGCGCCTAGCCCCTGGATCCACAGACCTCAAGGAGAATTTCTTGTTTACACTCACCAAGGAAGTTACGCGACCAAGAAATTTTTCTTGTGGTTTGTGCATCCAGGTGGGGTTCTAGTAATGTTTCTGAAAACAATT
The DNA here is from genome assembly GCA_964006375.1 of Tillus elongatus. Lineage (NCBI taxonomy): Eukaryota > Metazoa > Arthropoda > Insecta > Coleoptera > Cleridae > Tillus > Tillus elongatus. The sequence continues at coordinate 39,026,335 of OZ023262.1, forward strand.
TGTTGAAAAGCGTTCGGGAGCTAATCTGCAAATTTACCGAAATTTCATTAAATCCTTTAAATTTCAATAACTCAATTTGCTATTAACGTAAGCTTTGTTGGTTAGAAAACCAAGATTTAAGTTTATTTTCGGAAAATTTTTGTATATTTTTAAACCATTAGTAATTTTGATAAAATATAGTACATTGTTTCTACCACATAGGCTATACCGGTAATCAGATTGATGTCTGCTCGCATTTGCTATTAAAAACATTTTTATGGAAATTCACTTCCATAACACATTTGCTGCATCTAGACTTTTGAAAAATGTTTATATATTTTCAAACAATAAATTTATTTCGATGAAATATGGTACATTGTTTCTACTATATAGGCAACCAAGTTTGATGACTGCTTTCATCAAAGAAAGACATTTGCTATAAAAAATATTTAAAAAAAATTCGCTACCATAACGCACTTGCTGCGTCCAGAGATTTTAATTTTTCCTTTTCCTTCTTAACATGAATCATTTTACCCTCCAATTTAGGATATCTTTGGAAGAACATCAATTATTGGTTGTCATTTTAATACCACCAGCTCAGCTATTTTGTTAGTTAGAATTTTAATAAATTTGCCACTAGCTAACTTACTTTCAAAAACTTCATTGGAAATTGTACGAATTTCAAAATCCTGTGATTTTGTTACATGCATTTTACCGACGTGATTCAACTATGTTAAAAATTAATAGCGAATATTTAAAATTTAGCGCCCTCTAAACAATGTTGGTAACACTGTTGTAGTTCAATAAGAATAAAGTTAGTTGATGTCGAAGCATCGAACAGAGCGTTTCATTTTCTATACCGGCGATAATTTTTAACAGGTTATGGGGCCCAGATGCTAATGGCCACGTGTGCAATTAGCTGAGAATGCCGGTAAAGAATTGTGAAGTATAACGTTGTGTGTTTCGCGAGAACGTTAACGGAAATGGCATCGAATAATTACATAGTGAATGTGCCGAAACTAAAAGGCCGCGAAAATTTCGCAGAATGGTCTTTTGCTGTTGAAAACTTTCTAGTACTTGAAGGTTTATCTAAGTGTACTACAGAGGTGGTTCCTGAGCACGATGCAAAAGCGAAGGCTAAAATAATATTAACATTAGACTCGTCATTGTTTGTACATATAAAAGGTGCAAAAACCACGCTGGAATTGTGGAAGACGTTAAATAATTTATTCGACGATTCCGGGCAAACGCGTAAAATAAGTTTGCTGCGAAAGTTAATTTCAACACGTCTTGATGAATGTGACTCTATGACAGAATATGTTAATCGAATAGCTGATACTGGACAAAAGTTAAGTGGTACGGGTTTAGATATCGGAGATGAACTTTTAGGTTCTATCATGCTAGCCGGTTTAACTGAAAAATATCAACCGATGGTGATGGCTATTGATAATAGCGGGCAGAAAGTGACAGTTGACTCCATTAAGTCGAAGCTTCTAGATATGGATAGTACAGATACTGGCAGTGGGATGGCGTTTGCTGCTGGTAGTAATTCAAGTTCAAGTTATCGACACAGGAGGACACGAATGGCGCATCCGCAAACTGACAAATTCAACAAAAATGGACATGAAGCAAATTCGAATTTAAAAGAAAATGTAACTTGCTGGAATTGCAAAGAAAATGGGCATTTTCGAAGTCAGTGTCCAAAACTAAAACAATTAGCTAGTGGTGGCAATGCCGCGTCATCAAAAAACAAGCATTTGTTTAATGTGGTGTTTTCAAATGGAAACTTCAGTAGTAAAGATTGGTACGTAGACTCCGGGGCTAGTTGTCATTTCACTACAAATGAAGATTGGGTGAAGAATAAGAATCATCCGAAATTTCCTGAGATCATGGTAGCGAATAAAGAAAAACTTGCAGTTAAATGTACAGGTGATGTAGCACTAAAAACGTTAGTGGATAGTCAGTGTTTGGATATTACCGTAACAGATGTCATGTGTGTGCCGGGACTAACAACCAATTTATTATCTGTAAGCCGAATTATTGAAAATGGAAATTCTGTGATATTTGGTGACCAGATTTGCCAGATTTTCAATCGAGATAATGAACTGCTTGCGGCAGCTAATCTGCAAGAAGGTGTGTATAAGTTAAATATACCTGAGGAAGTTTCTCCTGTAGCAGCACCTGCAGTAGCTCTGGTCACGGGTCAGACGTGGCACAGAAGGTTGGGGCATATAAATACAGCGTACCTGAACAAGATGGTAAATGGAGCAGTCGAAGGAATGGAATGTCAAGGACAAAGACAGTTTGATCTAAAAAATTGTATTACATGTTGCGAAGGTAAGCAAACAAAATTGCCATTCAAAAACGCTGGTACAAGGGCCTCATCATTGTTAGAAATTATTCACACTGATATATGTGGACCAATGCAAACACAGTCACTAGGAAGGTCCAAGTATTTTTTAACATTCGAAGATGATTTTAGTCGAATGGGCTTTGTTTATTTTCTAAAAAGTAAGCATGAAGCATTTGGGTGTTTTAAAAATTTTAAGACAATGGTGGAAAAACATAAGAATATGTCGATTAAGTTTTTACGATCAGATAATGGTGGAGAACTTTGTTCAAATGAATTTGAAAATTATTTGAAGTCAAATGGTATAATACATCAGACTACTAACAGTTATACACCTGAACAGAATGGTATGTCGGAGAGACTAAACCGAACGTTAGTAGAGAAAGCGAGATGTATGCTATACGATGCAAATCTAGAAATTAAATTTTGGGCAGAAGCTGTGCATTGTGCGATGTACCTGAGAAATCGATCAATTGCTTCGGGCATTGACAAGACACCGTTTGAGGTATGGAATGGAAAAAGGCCAAACTTGAAGCATTTGAGAATTTTTCAGTCATGCAATGATGCACGTACCTAAAAATTTAAGACAAAAATGGGATAAAAAGTCAAAAGAAGTTATTTTTGTGGGATACGAAGAACAAACAAAAGGCTATAGATTATATGATTATGAAAAGCATGAAGTTAAAATATGTAGAGATGTGATAGTTATAGAAGGAACAAGTAGAAATGATAACTTAAAAAAGAGTTTAGAAATTGTTATAGAAGAAAATAATAATGAATTGTTAGAAATTGAAGATTCAGTGGGTGTTGAAACTGAGGTAACTTCTGAAACAAATTCTGAAAGTGATTCAGGAAGTGAATATTCCTGAAAATAAGAAGAAGATAGTGATTACACACCTACAGAATTAGTGTCAACTTCAGAAACTATAAGAAAATCTGACAGGGAAAGAAAACCGAAAGGTTATGAAAACTTATATGATGTGCAAAGATACTTGTGAAGTTAAAAGTGATCCTGTTACGTTGAAAGAAGCTCTCTCCAGGCCAGATGCCGAGATGTGGAGGCAAGCTATAAAAGAATAGTTGGAAAGCTTCAGAGAAAACGACGTCTGGGAACTAGTGGACCTACCTAATGATTTGTCAACGATAGTGCCATGTAAGTGGGTGCTTAAGAGAAAGGTGAGTTGTGAAGGTGAAATTAGGTATCGTGTGAGACTAGTGGCAAAAGGTGTTGTTCAACAACCAGGTATAGACTACGATGAGACTTTTGCACCAGTCATAAGATTTTCTAATTTGAGACTGTTATTTGCATTAGCTGTTAAATTAGGGTTAGATATATATTACCTAGACGTGCAGACTGCTTTCTTGAATGGAGATTTAAAAGAATGTTTATATATGCAAATGCCTGAAGGTATGAATGTGAATCAAAATAAAGTTTTAAAGTTAAAGAAAGACATTTATGGGCTGAAACAGTCGTCACGAGCTTGGAATAAAAAGGTACATGATGTTTTACTAGAGCTAGGTTATGTGCAATCAGCTTATGATCCTTGCATTTATAGTAAAAGATCTAAAAATGTATTTACTCTTGTAGCGTTGTTTGTAGATGATTTTTTCTTATTTTCAAATAGTATCAAAGAAACAGATTTTTTGAAAAAAGAGTTGAAGTCTAGATTTAAAATTAAGGATTTGGGAAAAATTAAGGAGTGCTTAGGCATGACAGTTAATATTGATAAGGACAAAAATATTGTTTTAAATCAGAAAGATTATATATTAAAATTGTTAGATAAGTTTAACATGAAAGATGCTAAAGCTGTATGTACGCCAATGGAGGCAAAAGTTAGTTTAGAAAAAGTAGTTTTGACCGAAGAGAATAAAACTAAGTATCCCTACCAGACTTTAATAGGAAGTCTAATGTATTTATCAGTATTAACAAGACCTGATATTAGTTATAGTTTAAGTTACTTAAGTCAGTTCAATAATAATTATGACAAAAGTCATTGGATGTGTGCCAAACGTATTTTGAGATATTTAAAGGGCACTGCAGATTATTCAATAAAATTTTCAAAAAATGATACTGAATTGAAAGGTTTTGTTGATTCGAATTGGGGTAGTGACAATGTGGACAGGAAATCTTACACAGGTTTTTGCTTCTTACTGTCAAATGGTCCTATTTCTTGGGAAAGTCTGAAGCAGATACCTGTGGCCTTATCAAGCACAGAAGCTAAGTATAGGGCAATCACAGAGGCTGCTAAAGAGGCCATATACTTAAAAAATATATTGCAAGATCTAATAGGTGTTGATAAACCTGTAGTAGTTTATAATGATAATATGGGAGCGCAGAAACTGTCATATAATCATATGTATCACAAGCGTAGTAAACATATAGACATAAGGCAGCATTATATAAGAAATTATTGCTAAAAATCAGATTGTCTTAAAATACTTACCTACTTCAGAGATGCCAGCTGATATGTTTACTAAATGTTTAACTAGCGTTAAGCATGATAAGTTTGTTAAGTGTTTAGGTTTAGCATAATGAATTTATTTTTAAATATTCTCTAAGTGGGTGTGTTAAAAATTAATAGCGAATATTTAAAATTTAGCGCCCTCTAAACAATGTTGGTAACACTGTTGTAGTTCAATAAGAATAAAGTTAGTTGATGTCGAAGCATCGAACAGAGCGTTTCATTTTCTATACCGGCGAGAATTTTTAACAAACTATATATAGTCGTTAACCAGAAGCAAACTATGGAGTTACTTGAGCAAATGGCTAATATTCACTATATTTCCAATAATAATTGACAGCACTATCTGGAAACACCAGCTATATAGTTGTATTTGATAGCTTTATTGCCTGCAAAACTTTATTTAGTTAACTAACCACTATTTTAACACCTATTAGCGGGAGCAAAGAATATGCGACTACTTAATACGAGGCATCACGAAATTATGTATATATATATATATATATATATATATATATATATATATATATATATATATATATATATATATATATATATATATATATATATATATATATATATATATATAATTAATAATGAATGTTTATGAGTTTTTGCAAAATAAATGTTTTAAGATTTTTTTTTTAAATCGTTTGCAAATTTTCATGCAATTTTTTTTTGCAAGTTATGTCAAAAATCTTTTTGTGAATAATTATATTTTGTCAGGTGGGTTATAAAGTTGGAGAGGTTCGTTGGCCAGGAAAATCAACCCAGTTTTTCAGGAACATTTTAAATTTATTTTCGGAAAATGTTTGTATATTTTCAAACAATCAAGCTATTTTGATGAAATATGGCAGATTTTTTCTACTATATAGGTTATACTGGTGTAACCAAATTTGGTGCCTGCTTTTATTAAAAGAAATATTTGCTATTATTAACATTTTTATGATAATTCACTATCACAACGCACTTGCTGCGTCCAGACATTTTATTTTTATCATCCAATGTTGAATGAGTCTAAGCAACGTTTCTGTTATAAACTCATTTTTATTTCAGAAACACATTCGCAGGAAAATAGCCTTTAAGTCTTACTTACTTTTTGACGCATACAGTTTTGCCTGAAGAAAATGTCCACTTACCTAAAACAAACAAAAACTTTATTAGAATACATGTGATGATGCAAAATATGCAATAAACAGTTAGCTCGATGCACTACATATATTAGCAGTCACAAATTTGTAAGATTTTATGAACAAGATCTCTTTTTAGGTGAATTTTCTTTCAAAAAATCACTTATTAAGACATCTTGACTTTTGAATTTTGAAAAACTTTCCTCAAATGACGGCGAACTAGGATTCCTAGAGCACATATCCGGGGTCAGTTTCAATTATATATATATATATATATATATATATATATATATATATATATATATATATATATATATATATATATATATATATATATATATATATATGGTCATTTTTGTCTCCTACAAATTTAACCGTTTTGACAAAAATATATGTTGTTTGGAAAGAATAGCAGTTAGAAAGACATTGTGTAGAGATTTATGGTAAATAAAGCTGGGGGTTGAAGTGTTAAAAGGTGAGAAATAGAGCATAATATGTAATTTACATTTGGAACGTCAAGGTTTAAAGTTTACTGAATTTGGTGTAGGACTGTCAAACTATTTAGGATATAACCAAATACTATATAACGACAATACAGGACACTCCGGCTGATTTCATGTTTCAAGAATATCAGCGCCCCTAGCAGATAGTACTGATGTTACGTCTTTCGAGAACGTGTAACACTAGCAATTGCTGGTGTTTAACTGTGTATAATTAAGTTTCAGCTGTGTTTTTTACAATAAATGTTAGTGGTTGGGTATGTCCAATCTGTAATTGTTCGAGTTAGAACGTAGTAACTCTATCAAAGACATTTCATAGGTTTCCAAAGGATAGCGAAACGTGAATATGATTTGCAGCAGAAGACAAATTCAGAATCACTTTTATGCCAATATGTACAGTTCGCAGAAGATAATTTATTGTGTAATATTTACCATCATATACCTTTATATTCGTAAACGGATGGTTGAAATGCTTCAATCATAACTTGTCTTCCAGTGCATAAAAAAATATGAAGACATAAAAAGTTTTGCATTAATAATAAATGGTATAAGAAAACTGTTTTTCTATTTTCTTCTGTGTCCTTTTTTATTTCAGTATGGCATAAATTGTCACATTTTTTCACATTTACAATTATTTTTCTTGATAAAGGCTTTTAATTATCTTCCCAAGACAAGTTTTCAAAGAGAAGTGGAAATAGCAGATTCAGCCCTATAGTAGATTTATTCACGGAAGTAAAAGTTAGTCTCACCTTTCATCTGTACAATTTCTTAATTATGTACTAAGTATATCAGTTACATATTTTAAAATATGAGATTCATAAGACAGCTTTCATGTAGAGATATAGCAAATTGGGTACTGTGCTACCATTTATACCTAGAACAATTATTTATAGGTAAGTACAGATTGTAACTTAATATCCTCAGAAATAGCTTTCAGTATATTCCTATATCTACCCTTGAAATAGTAGTTTAACGACGGTTTTAATGTAGTACTTTAAAATAAGATTATGGGTAAGAGACGTTTGCAGAATTATTCATGCTGAATTCATTTAGGTTTCAAGCTGATTGTTGATACAAATGCTATTTATAACTATATAATCAGAAAATTTTCACTGTTTTGTCATGTACAAGTTTTTATATTCATCTATAATAAACCAATTGTCTAAATTAGGAATATGCAGGTAAATATACAATTCAAATTACTCGCACAGTTGTCAGTACTTCACGCGAGGTGGCGCTAGTGTACCTGTCACAAATTTCACCAATGCTAAAGCATAGGAGTGTCCCGTATTGTCATTATATAGTATTTGATATAACCTTCCAAATTGTGTTATAATATTTCTGATACTTTGGCAGTAGTTTTAGCTATAGAGTTTATCGTTTAATGGTATATAATTTTTAGCGAGTCTACATAGAAAAAATCCGCTATTGAGGAGACCACGATTTTTGGATTGCGCGAACGGAGGAGTGTGAGATTTAAATTTCATATGGAGAAGAAGTGCAGAAAGATAAAATATATGTACAAATAGGTTAAACAATGCTTTGTAATAATAAGATATTCGGATTCACCAGGACCGTGCTAGTTCTAATCTGTCAAAGTCAAACATATATTACTCCATTGTCAAACAGGTATATAGATGCGTTCATACTGAATGTCAAAAACATAAAAGTCTGTGGTCAAATAGTGCACTGCCATTATAGAAGTATACTTTGTGACAAAAAACATCAACAGCTAAACATTGAATGAAAGGCTTCTCTCCAGACAACAAATTTGTTGTCTGGAAGCCTTTCATTCAATGTTTAGTTATGTATAGCCTAGACTGTGTGACGTTCAGAAATGGAAACATCAATAGCGTTCGAACTAAATTAAAGGTCTGGACGCAGCAAATGCGTTATTGTAGTAAATTTTCATAAAAATATTTTAAATGAAAACATGACTTTTTTAGCACCAAATTTAGTTACCAGTATAACCTACGTATATAATAGAAACAATATACCATATTTCATCAAAGTAAATTTGTTTGAAAAAGTATGAAATTTTTCCGAAAATGAACTTGACATGTTCCCGAAAAAACTGGTCCGATTTTCTTGGCCAATAAACTTTTCAAGCTATTCACCCACCTACCAAGATGTAATTATTCAAAAAAAAGCTTTTCGACAAAAGTACAAGGTCTAGCAAAAACTAAGTGTCGAACTTCAAAACAGCCCTAACGGCGATGCAAGCTTTACACTGACAGTAGTGTAAGGAGTTACAAAACATCTCTATAAAATGCACATTTAAAACGGGACTGAGGTCCCACAACATGAACACTACTCTGATGGAGTCAAAAGTAACATGCTAAAAAGTCAAATAATCAACTATATAAAAAAGCTACAGACAAGCACAAACATAAAAAAATAATTATTTGAAAATGTACAAAACTTTTCGGAAAATAAACTTCAAATGTTTATGAGAAAACTGGTCTCCTAGCCAATAAACCTTAGGTTAATAGCAAATTGAGTTATTGAAATTTGAAACATTTAATGAAAATTCGCAACCAAAACGCCCTTGCTGCGTTCATACAAAAATTTTCCGAAAATACAGTTAAATGTTGGTTTCCTAACCAACAAAACTTACGTTAATAGCAAATGAATTATTGAAATTTGGAGGATTTAATGAAAATTTCCTACCAAAACGCACTTACTGTGTCCAGATTTTTTCTTACAAACATGCATCATATTTCGATAAAATATGCACAAATGCAGTAACGAATTTGTTCTACGAAAATTAGCTAAAAATTATAAACCGTTAAACCATAAACTTAACTAAACCGACAGCCAAAACATCAGAGAAAGGGTCTATTTGAAATGAATTTTCTGGGAATATATAAGTAAAATGAAGGACAATGACGATTGAAACTAAGACATCAGGCTTTGTAAAACATTATTCTTCAGACATTTTCCTTCCATAGCTCATATTAGTGTCAGGTTCATTGCCTAAATATTACCAATTTTGACGTTTAAAATCGCGATTCTGACGTTTTGAAGAAAAGCCAAATGTATTTTCCTTTGAATGGATGCAACTTTTTTGTCCTTTAACCTACGAAGCTAAATTTTGGTAGGTAACTTGCCTATAATGATATAAACGCGCGTATGAAATTTAGTTGCCCTTACTTTGTTAATTTTGGAGATAAAATTTTTTTTCGAAAGGAAACATAACATTTTCCGGGAAAACCTCGGCGGATTTTCTTGGCTAACGAACTTATTCAAGCCACTTGCGAAAGAAAGGTACTCACCAATTTTGACGTTTAAAATCGCGATTTTGACGTTTTGAAGAAAACCCAAATTTATTGTTCTTTAAATGCCTGTAACTTTTTTGTCCTTTAACCCACAAAGCTAAATTTTCGTAGATATTTTACCTGTAATGATATAAATCCGCGTGTGAAATTTGGTTGCCCTTGCTTTGTTAATTCCGGAGAAATAAATTTTTTTCGATTTTTTTCGAAGAAAACAAAATTTTCCGGGAAAACCTCGGCGGATTTTCTGGCTAACGAACTGATCCAAGCCACTTGTAAAATAAAGGTACTTACCAAGTTTTATCAAAATCGGTCCATTATTTTTTTAGTTATAGGTGTGACACATAAATATATAAATATATATATATATATATATATATATATATATATATATATATATATATATATATATATATATATATATATATATATATATACGAACTGATCCAAGCCACTTGTAAAATAAAGGTACTTACCAAGTTTTATCAAAATCGGTCCATTATTTTTTTAGTTATAGGTGTGACACATAAATATATAAATATATATATATATATATATATATATATATATATATATATATATATATATATATATATATATATATATATATATATATATAACATATAAAGTCTGAAACCGACCTCGGATTTGGGTTCCAGGGGTCCTAATTAGCGCTCATTTGAAGAAATTTTTTCAAAATTCGAAAGTCGGGATCTCCTCATTAGTGAATTTTTTTTAAGAAAATTCACTAAAATGTATTAAATTACAGTCGAATTTTGACCAATGCACTAATATCCCTTATTAGAAAATGTACGAGAAAAAATTGTATACGTTAATTATAGGGTGTCCTGAGTTGCATCTTACAAAATTATTTTAATATTCACAGTCCATAAGTCGTTGATGATATTTTTGTTTTTTTAATCGAACACCCCTTATCTTATTGCATTTTTCCATTTTCCATCGAATTATAATGCATGTTTGTAAGGAAAAAAATTATGGTGTTTATGTTTTTGAGTTATTGTTTTGCAACTTTTCACAGTTTTGGCGCATATCAAAAATTATGATACAGTGTTCATATGAATATATAGCAGAGTACCATAAAATGGCACTTTCGTTTATATTCTTTGTTAATTGTTGTAACCAAATTTGATACCTGCTTTCATTGAAGACATTTATTTATATCATGGATGCGTATAAATAGCTTCAATTTGCTCCAGTCTGACGATGCGGCGAAAATGCGAATCTGGTTGCAGAAAACAAGTGTTTGCGAAGCAAAGCCAGGAAAATAGCACATGTTTCTGTATTTATTAATTGTTGTTAGTTCAAGTCGGATTGTTGTTATTTCTTAATAATTTAATGTTGTAAGCTATGGCGTTAAACAAGCAATCGAAGTGGATGTTATAAATAATTAACCAATGCAGATAAATTGCGAGATCCCTTCTAAAGGTCACATATCAATGTTTTATGACTCCCTATCTGGAGCAATCGATATTTACCATTAACTTCTGTGTACACAATGTTCACTCTATTATTTTCGGAGATAATATTTTTTTAATTAGGGATTTCTTTCAAAAAGTTGGTCCGATGGAGCTTAGTAAGTAACTCGTCTGAGGGATTTAGAAGAGAAACACAATGCTAAAGTTATAGGGAATGCAAGAAGTAGTCGTGGTAGCAGTATCAATGTTCGGGAGGCTAGCGCCTGGCCAGTAAACCTCTTCTGCCAACTCCGGCATCCAGCGACCATGCCTTACCCCTCCTAACATGTAAAAAAGTTGATCAAAATGCGCTATCATTACGCATCCGAACTATCCCTACCAGTTGTATATAATATACAGTGCGGAAGAGCCTCATATAATCTTTAGAAGACCGCGACATTTGAATTGATTTCTGGAAATGGGTGCTAATTATACCCCCTAGAACACATAATCGGAGTTAGCTTCAGTTTTTCGGGAATTTTCATTAAGAATATTCACTAATATAGAGGTAACTTGCAACAGCAATAGACTTTGTCAAAAGTGGTTTATTAACAACCTACAGAGCTAGCAAGCTAGCAATACCTAAAAATCCTCTTGTTGATCATACCAAAAGGCGAAGAGCTAAATAAGTTCAACCTATGGTAGGAGGACAGACTTAACTCTTAAAGAAGAGACATCCCTAGCTGACTATATTCGCTGTATGGAGAAATGGGGGTTCGGCCTGACGAGAAAAAAAATAATACAAATCGTCGTCGATTTGGTCAGGCTAAACAATATAAAAGCTCAGTTTAAAAATTGAATCCCTGGCGAAGACTGGTTTTTAAACTTTAAACGTAGACATAATCTTTCCATAAAAAGTCCACAAAGTGTCGAATTTGCCAGGAAAAAAAAATTTTATCCTTTTTTAATATATGACTATTTCGATTTGCTTGAAAAGACATCTCAAATTTGTAATTTGGATGAGAGTAGCTTCTGTTCCGATCCTTTCAAAACAAAAATAGTTGGCCATAAAGGACTTCCGTCAACTCGTACAACAAGTGGTCCAAGCAAACAAAACACTACTGTTTTAATGTGTTGTAGTGCAATTGATGACAAAGCATCTCCGCTTATAATTTTAAAGGCAAGAATATGTGGGATAAATGGGCAGATCCACTTACGAACGAATGCCCTAATACCACATATGCGGCAACTGCTAACGGGTGGATGGAGAGTGCTGTTTTCAAGAACTATTTTGAAAAAAACTTCTTTTTTTTTCAACAACACACCACGAGGGCTTACAGCCTAAATACTATCGTACCGTGGGTGTTGACAAGGACAAAAGAGGCAGCCTGTTAATTCTGGACTTGAAGGTTTGGAGGTTCGGAGGAGGAGGAAAAACATGTGCCGGCAAGGAATTCCACAACTTGGAAGTCCTCGGGACAAAAGAGCGGGCATAACAAGATGTTCTATGTCTGGTGACCTGGACGGTAAAAGGGTGCATTTGCTCTGTTCCCCTGGTAGATCTGTTGGGGGCAGCAGGTGGGGGAGCTATGGAGGATAGCTCCTCTGAGCAGTGCCCGTGCAGATATCTATAAAAGAGAGAGAGGTCACCAACGGCACGTCGGTGAGCAAGGGATGGCAGCCTTTCGGTGAGGGTAGGGTCACCGATGGGACGTATAGCTCTCTTTTGAATGAAGTCCAGGATAGCGAGTGTAGAAGCGGCAGCTGTACTCCAGATGTGGGAGCAGTATTCGAGGTTTGGCCTTATTTGTGAAGTATATAAGGTATAGAGATCAGCTGGTGAAAAGTGTTTGCGAGCCCGGAAGAGGAAACCTAGTTTCTTAGCTGCCGCTTCTGTAATTGATGTGACATGTTGGTGCCAATTAAGATTTCGATCCACAGAAATGCCAACAAGAGAAAAGGACTCATTACTTTGAATAACTTGGTTGTTCATTGTGATGGGTCTAGGGCTGGTGTATCTCTTGTGAGAAAGAAAGCAAGACTTCGTTTTGGTAGGGTTGAATTGTACAAGATTTCTACTTTCCCAGTCTAATATTTTTTGGAGATCTACGGAGACAGAACCCTCCATGAGTCTGCGATCCTCATCTAATTGGGCTAAAGATACAGGCTTAGAATATTGTATATTTGAGTAGAGGGTGCTGTCGTCCGCGTAACTGTGAACTGGGTTGGATGTGCTAGAGAGGAGGTCATTGATGTGGAGAAGAAATAAAGTAGGGGCTAAAGCTGAACCTTGAGGAACTCCTGCATTAATTGGATACAGTTTAGAGGAATGGCCATCCACAACAACAGATATGCTCCTGTTGGAGAAGAAATTTGCTGTCCAGGTACAAAGTTTTGGTGGTAGGCCATAGGACGGAAGTTTATTAAGCAGCGCTGCGTGCCAGACGTGGTCGAATGCTTTGGATATGTCTAGAGCAACAATCTGGGATTCACCGTGTTGTTCCATAGACTTGTTCCAAGAATAAGTGACAAAGGAAAGGAGGTCTGCAGTCGATCTGCGCTGACGGAATCCATACTTCTTGTCGTGGATTAGACTGTGTTTTTCAAGAAATTTTAGTAATTCGGTGTTTATATACTTTTCCATCACTTTAGAGACGACTGAAAGGAGAGAAATAGGCCTGTAGTTGCTAGGAAGCGCTTTGGATCCTTCTTTGGGAATTATCCAAAGATCTGCCAGTTTTAGTAATTTACGGCTGCCATGCTACTCATTTACTTTCAAATTAGCACGACTTAGAGCCGCTAGAACCCATATCCAAGGTCCGTTAATTTTTTTATATGTGTATATACAGGTGCTCAAAATTAAGTCGGCACTATTGCTAACTTAGTTATTATTGGAGCTACGTGATCGGTTAAATGAGCAGACTTGTGCATTTTTATGCGCTGATTACGATGAGCTAAACAAAAAAAAAACAATCGAACATCGAGTTTCCGGGATATTCACAGAAACCTGTTTTTTTTTCTAATGGAACACCCCGTATATCGTATCAGCATTCGAGAGATAATCTAAACTGAACAAGTTACTTTTAATGCACAAAGGGCCTAAAGTCGAAAATAAAGGAGATGTCAAATTTATGAATCCAAATTAGGTAGCCATGGCTTCGAAACGAAACGTTTAGATTGTTTGAGAGAGCAACAACAGAGTGTCAAAAGTCATGTGTATTTGTTGAGTATAGCAATCGTTTTAAAATACTATTTACGTATTCAGAAAAATGTGATATGCTTAAATGCTACCTAATATGTAGTCAAAATAGTCAAAGAGCTTTAGGGCGTTATTCGAATTTATTTCCTGGAAGAGATCTGCCAGCCAGACGTTACTTCCTGCAACTGTACAGAAAATTTCGATCCAATGAATATACATTTGGCAAGAAGGGAAAACCTAAAAGATTCATTGTGGACTAACAGACTGAAAATGATGTACTAGCATATTTTGAGGCCCACAAAGAAAATTCGGTAAGAGATTTATCCAATGAAAGTGGTTTATGTTTAGCTTTTATACATAACATTCTAAAGAAACACAAATATGTACCATACAAATACGAATTGACACAGACATTTTATCCTGGCGATAGCGACAGACGTTTTCAATTTTGTCAATGGTTTGTAAACAAAGTTAGATACGACCCAGATTTAATGAGATTGATTATGTGGAGTGATGAAGCAAGCTTCTCAAATGCGGGCATGTTTAATAGAAGAAATAACCACTACTGGAGCCGAGAATATCTCATGTTGAGCAAGGCTCACCACCAGGTTCAGCATTAAGGTTTGGTGTGGTCTTATGGGTACCAGAGTAGTTAGCCCAATTTTTTATCAGAGCAACTTGACAACCGAGCGATATATGGAACTAATCATGCCCGTACTGGAAGATCTTCTAGATGACATGGACTTGGCCACCAGGGGAAGTATGAAGATGGGGCACCTGCTCATAATACCCGAATTGCAACTGAGATGCTAGAAAATATGTTTCCAAGTAGGTGGATTGATACCAGTGGTCCCATTCGATGGCCACCGTGCTCACCGGACCTTACACCTCTAGACTTATTCATCTGGGGCTATATCAAGAATATTGTGTACAAAAGCAGATACGAAACTGCTGAACCACCTCAGAATGCCATAACTACCGCTCTACATAGAATTGATGGAAGGACCATTTTAAAAGCTACTAGGAGCGTTCACAGACATTGCCAGAAATGCGTTGGAGAAGTCTTCTAACATTTACTCTAAGCTCCGTGAGCCTTCCTGTGATTTTAATTTATAGTTATTATTGTTCTCATTCTAATATTATCTTCATTTTAATATTTATTCAAAATGGTTCAATACTAATAATATTTTGCTCCGTCAAACAGTAAACGTTTTGTTTCGAATTCATGGCTAACTAATTTGAATTCATAAATTTGATGATATCTCCTTTATTTTCAACTTTAGACCCTTTAGGCGTTAAAAGTAATTTGTTCAGAATTAGATTATCTATCGAATGCTGAAAAGACATATGGAGTGTTCCATTAGAAAAAACATGTATCTGTCAATATCCTGGAAACGCGATGCTCGATTGTTTTTTTTATAGTTTTTTAGCTCATCGTAATCAGCGCAAAAAATACACAAGTCTGCTAATTTAACCGATCATGTAGCTCCAATAATAACTAAGTTAGCAATAGTGCTGACTTAACTTTGAACAACCTGTATATACATATACTTTTTCTTTTTTTATTCTTTTTTATTTCAACAACACTCCACGAGGGCTCACAGCCTAAATACTGTCTTGCCGTGGGTGTCGACAAGAAAGAAAGAGGCAACTTCTTAATTCGGGACTTGAAGGTTTGCTAGATCCATATCAGTCAATCTTCGCTGTTCATAAAGAAAATTTCGCTTATAGGTAACGACTTTCCAATTTTCAGTTTTTTTAAATGAGCGCCAATTAGAGCTGCTTGGGACCCATTTCCGAGTATCTTTAAAAGTTATATATATATATATATATATATATATATATATATATATATATATATATATATATATATATATATATATATATATATATATATATATATATACGATGGCGTATTGAAAACGAAACAAACTGATTTGCTTCCAAAGAATTTTTTTTTAAGAAACGCTGAAACACGTGAATTTTAATATTGAGGGAGACATGTTTTGACATAAAACTCAACTTTGTCACATCAACTCCTTAAGGGTGGTGATAACAGCCCTTATGTTTTAAACAGGGAACATGGGTCGAGTGTTGCATCATTTGAAAGATCTTTCTTTTCTGAATTCAGCACATTAATTTTTTTGGAAATTTTATCAACTCGTTTTAAAATTATTCACTGTTGGAGTTGCAAGAACGTATTTCATTCATTGTGATAATAAATGCACTAATTAGTCAATTTTTCGTTAAAAAAACTAAAAAACAAAACCAAACGTTAAAAGTGTTTATTCAGTTAAGTAGGTGTTCAAATTGTTGACAATTTCATACAAAAGTACAAATTTTGTTCAAAACGAGCTCTGACATTCTGGAGCATTTGTGGAGTTATTAGACGGCATTCTTCAACAATGCGTCGTCGTAATTCTTCCAGAGACTTCGGTTCTGTTGCGAAAATGCTACTCTTTAAATGTCCCATAGAAAGAAGTCTAAATGGGTTAAATCCGGTGATCTAGGGGGCCACTCAATAGCACCTCTACGCCCAATCCATTGCTCTAGAAACTCTCTGTTCAAAAACTCCCTAACACGCTCTGAAAAATGCGGAGGAGCTCCAATTTCTTGAAACACTAATTAATTTTCTTGATAGCGATCTTGATTTTCAACAATGTCAATTAGTAGAGGGTAAACGATATCTTCTAGTAACTCCAAATATGTTTCGCCACTCAAATTGCCATCAAGAAAAATTGGTCCGATTAAACGGTCTCCAAAACTGCCAGTCCAGACATTCAATTTCTGTGGAGTTTGAGTGCGGACTTCGTGAAAATTTCTTGGATTATTATCTGCCCAATAACGACAATTATGACGATTGATTGTAGAGTTTAATAAAAACGTAAGTAGATAGGGCGACACCTGGGACCATCCCCTCCACTTTTTTTCTGCGCATGTGCGATGACGTCATGCGCATGCGCTGTGAGGTGACAGTTGACAGTTGACCTGTCAGTTGTCAATGTCAGCTGTCAGACCTGTCAGTTGTCAACGTCAGTTGTCAGATCTGCCCTGTGTGACAGCTGTCAAATGTCACATCTGTCAAACGCGTTCCAAGATGGCTGCCCTGTCATAGACAGCCGCAACCCGGGTCTCTATGGAAGTGTTTGATGACGTCAGACAGTTCCAAGATGGCTACCCCTTATAAGTCAGGTTAAGGTATGAACTGTCTCTTATGTCTGACCTGTCATGATGTTCCATAGATATCTACAAGTCAGGTTAGGCCTCCATGTTTGTCTAATTGTTTATTAAGGTTGTGTTCGTATGACAGACTTATTACCAATCATATGATTGTTTGTTAAGGTTATGTTTGTATTTGTTTATTGAGGTTATGTTCGTACACATGTTGATTCCTCCGCTATCTGATTGTTTATTAAGGTTATGTTTGTATTTGTTTATTAAGGTTATGTTCGCACACGTGTTGATTACCAGTCATCTGATTGTTTGTTAAGGTTATGTTTGTATTTGTTATTTGAATGCAAACAGACATGATAATACAAGAGTATACTTACATACAACAAGAGACGTCATCCTTCTTTCACAGCTTAACACACACTACTGAACAAGTGTCTCCTGTGTTGAGGAAACAGACAGACAGACAGACAACTGATTGCCATTGTTGGAGCTTGTACATGCTGTTTGAAAGGATATAACACACGTCATGACAGTTCGAAGTCTTTGCTTAGACTGACAGATGCATGTGTATTTGAAAGAAAAGCATTCGCCTGAAATTAGATTTGAACCCACGAACCTCGAATTGGCCATAGACAGCTTTCTCAGATATACACTGTCCCTAAACCAATAGCTCCACAGACGCACACGATAAAAGTTTGTTCGCTGTTGTATATATAAAACAAAACCTGTTGTTGTTTACATATGAGGTTAGGTGTTCGTATACATGTTGATTACCAATCATCTGAGTGTTTAGTAAGGTTATGTTTGTATTTGTTATTTGAATACAAACAGACATAATAAGAAGAGTGTACTTACATACAGCAAGAGACGTCATCCTTGTTTCACGACTTAACACATACTGAACAAGTGTCTCTCTCTCTTGTATTGAGGAAACAAACTAATGTAAGAGAGAGAGAGAGGCCTTACAAAGGATAAACAACGTTTTACAGTTGTTAACCTTGATCCTGTTTGAGCTTGTACACTCTGTTTAATATACGCAAGAGAGGCCCTCTTAAAGGTAAACAACGTGTCAGTTGATGAACTTGGTGAATGTTATCTTGTGTTATATCTGTTGAATCACCCCTGCAGTCGTGTTTGAGCTTGTCTAGAATACAAGGGTATCGGAATACTGATACCCTAAATATTTCAACCGAGGGAGCCCACTTAGAGTTATCGCCAGGGAGCCGGATTACTGTCAGGATATTATTGCTTTACGACATACTTTTTAATTGTATTACAAAATAAAAACACAGTAATTTTAACACAGACTTTTATTTGATTCTAAGTACAAGTATGTAAACTCTTTGTTGGAATACATTTATAGAATTATTAACATTAGATGGTTCAGTGTTGCGTTGGTGCTGTTGTTGTTGTTGTCGTTGGTGTCTCTTCATGGCTGTGGGTTTACTAGGTGATAACACTAGCTTCTTTTAGTTCTTCCAAGATTGACTGAATTTCGTTGTTATGAGCATTATTACCTGCAACTTGGGAAGCCACTAAAAGTCTAAGTCTGTCAACCAACTCGTTTATGTCATTCCAATACACATAGGCTATTTGTTTGTTATTTTGTATCATATAGTTGTTGGTGCTGATGTTGTTGTTAGGGCTCATGCCGTTGCTATCGCTTCTCTTATCACTGTGAGTTTTAAGTTCAGTCTTTTGTTTTTTGTTAAGATGTCTGACGTTGCTGTCGTCATCGTCTTCCTCGTAGGTGTAACCAAAACCTTGAGGAGTTGAGGATCTACGACCTCGTGGATTTATCACTGGTTTTATTAGAGTCAGATACTTTTCAGAGGAACAACCTTTGGTTCGTGCGTTAGGATCATAGTTCATTTTATGAACACTAGTTGCTTCTAGAATATCTCTATAGTGTTGAAGATCGTCATAGGTATACCCTCTAGGTGTTTTCATAAATATCAATTCTAGCAGACCTTGTGTTTGCGGATATCTCCGTTGACCTAGTCGAATGTCATTATCAGTAAAGTCCAAGTGTTTATTGCCAAGACTCCAGCTACCGGTATCTTTAGCGTAGCGAGCACCATACGTTTGATCAATGGTAGCGAGCCTTGGTGGTTCAGTAAAATACTTGTCTACATAATATCGAACTCGTTCAGGATATTGCTCCAAAAATTCTTGATATGCCGGGTTGGATGTGACAGTTTGTAGGTCTGCCTCAAGCTCTTCAAATGTTGGGATATCCTCTTCGGAACTTGTCTCCTCAGCCTCTTCCCTTGGTTCAGCTTCAAAAACTTCATGGTCTTTAAGGAACTCTACTTGAAGTTTCGTTTCTGGTATATCGACTTCGTCTTTGATTTGTTCAGCCTTTGATTGTTGCTGGGGATGCTGCTGCTGCAGTGCTGCTGTGTTTTTAGATATTTCACTTAGGGGCTCAACAAGTGGTTTATATAAACATTGCAGAGCATCATCATTCTCAGCTCTGTTAAGTTTAAGCATTAAATGTTTTTTTCGAATATTGTCAGCAAGTTGTAAAATCCTTTTCTTAACTTTTCGCTCTTCCTTACCCAACACTTCCATTGTGCTACAACTGGTCGGTATTACCAGCTGGTCTAATAATTTGTTTGAGCGATACAGGTTGTGTGGTGGTTTAACATATACTGACTCAGTCATGGTACATGTCTTCTTATTTATCACGATATCCGTCTGTCTTGTTAGACAGCTGTGTTAGACAGCTGTGTTAGACAGCTGTGTTAGACAGCAGTGTTAGACAGCTGTGTTAGACAGCTGTGTTAGACAGCTGTGTTAGACAGCTGTGTTAGACAGCTGTGTTAGACAGCTGTGTTAGACAGCTGTGTTAGACAGCTGTGTTAGACAGCTGTGTTAGACAGCTGTGTTAGACAGCTGTGTTAGACAGCTGTTAGACAGTTGTGTTAGACAGCTGTATGACAGCTGTGTTAGACAGCTGTGTTAGACAGCTGTATGACAGCTGTGTTAGACAGCTGACTGCCCTGTCTATCATTGTTGTGTTAGAATAATATATATCTATCGAATCCTTTTCTATATCGGCCTTTGTGTACATCGTTTTCCTTCACAATCACCAACACACCATACTTATTATCTTGCCAGCATTGGTGGCAGATAGTTTTAAATTGTTTAAAGTCCATATCGGTGGTCACATGATCGTCGTACACATGTTTTAAATTGGTTTCATCTTGCTTGAATAACACAATAACATTGGTGTTGTCACGTACCAGATGTTTGGGTATTCGTGTATATGTTTGACAGAGATAGAATGAATCAATATTCTTATGTCTACCCATACTGAAGTATGCTCTTATTTTATCTTGTTTGTCACAAGCTACATCGTCAAATATAAACACAGAGTTGTCCTTGGCATCTTCCGGATCTAATATTTCATCGTTTTCTCTATAAGGATAGTAACCAACACCTTTTGTTGCATTCATCACTTCCTTTAACATCTTGTATTTCGGTTGATACAGAGACTTTGAATACACATACACGTTATCAAATTTTAAACCGTTTGCTTCAAACAACAAACTCAGCATGACATTAGTTTTACCACACCCACTCGGACCACATATGATACAGCGAACGGTGTTTGGAAAGAGAGGACCATGCCTCAGTTGTTGTTGAGCTGTGTCCGTAACAACATCGTCTATATTTGTAATGGGTAAGGCAGAAGCGTGTTTGCTGGTACGCATCTTAACTTAAACTAAACTATATTTTATTGGGTGTGTATATATATATATATATATATATATATATATATATATATATGAATGCAAGTGAGACACCCAGTCAGTATGCATGTTGGTGTCACAGAGTGTGGGTTGTTATTAACAAAGACAGATACAGGTTTTGCTGAAACGTTGCGGGCGTTACAAACACCATGAAAGTTAACAGAAAACTTGATGAGGGGCTTTATGTAATCAACTCGAAGCCAAAGAAGAAGGTTCCCTTTAAAAACATACTAAGTCTGATTGAGGAAGTTATAAAAGATAGAAACCTTATTCCAACAGCGAACGCCGTGTTTGATATAGCTCATACAATTGTTAGAAACATTGGTGGACGTAAGAATGTGCAGAAACCTCGAGTTATTCCAATACCTAAAAGCGGAGGCTTCCTTCCGCTGTTGCCTCTGATATTTGGTGGGCTGTCAGCACTAGGAGCTCTGGGTGGTGGTGCTGCAGGTATTGCCAAAGCCGTGAACGATGCCAAGTCTGCGAAACAGAAACTAGAGGAGGAAGAACGGCACAACAAAACAATGGAAGCCATCGCGATGGGTAGGAGAGGGAGTGGCTTGAAATTTAAGCCAAAATGCAAGAGACTGGGCAAAGACATGTATCTCAAGAAACAGCGCTCCGGCTATGGGTTGTATCTGCAAAAACCAATGCAATAAAAGACTCAAACAGAAGCCTGTGTGTATCAGTCATGGCGCACACCTTTGTGTTGAAAGACCGCAGCTCCCATCTGTCGTCAGACTACCATCCACCAATTGTTTTGGATGGTAATTATGCTGTTGCCTTGATAGGCTTTCACACCTACAACAACATACCCAACATCTATGAAGGTAAAAACAAATTTCATGTAAAAGAAGGAACCGGTTGGCGAACCATCACGATACCCACCGGTGCTTATGAAATAACACACTTGGAAGAGTTACTTCAAAATGAACTTGTTGGTGCTACAGCAACACACGAACAAAAGCAACAGGCTCTGATTCTGAGACCTAATCCGAACACCATCAAATGTAGACTAAAGTGTTATACAAATGTCAGTTTTGAATTTGATGGTTCGATTGGGCGAATGTTGGGCTTTTCAAAACAAGTTCTTCAGCCGGACACCTTTTATGAATCTGATTTACCTGTTGATATAGTGGATGTTAGACAGATTCGCATCGAAACCAATATTGTGTCTGGTTCCTATTATAACGGACAACCCTCACATACGCTGTATGAGTTTGCTCCGATGGTTGATCCTGGCTACGCAATCGACATAGAACCTAAAAATTTAATTTACTTGCCGGTGAACAAGCAAGAGATTTCCAATATAAGCATCGACATCGTCGACCAAGATTCAGTTCCTGTCAACTTTCAAGGTGAAGAGGTGTCTGTTCGCTTGAAACTTATAAAAGTTGCTTAGTATGTTGGTCTTTAAGGATATAAAAGCAAGTGCATCTACCACAACAAATTCAGTTGAGTCAGACACGTCAAAGGGTACGCTTCGTCCCGATAATATTGAGTTCCTGCAAAGCCTGGGTTATCATGTCGTCAAAACTAGAAATATTCAAAGACCCCGTGTTTGATGATGGCATCGATCGAGAAGAGCTGCGCTCTTACTATTCACCAACTAAATCGTTTGGTAACAGCGATGAAATTGAAATAGCCATCAACCAACAAGATGCGTTCGTATGTCTGGCCGAGTCAGCACTAATAATCGAAGGTGCTCTGGAACCTGTAGCAATCCAAAATGCCACTGGTGCTTGTTATCTGTCAAATAATGGAGGAGCAGCTCTGTTTGAATCAATGACCTATGAGTTAAATAACAAGGAAGTGGAACGAGTGCGAGACCCCTACACAACAACACTCATCAAAAGTCTGCTATCGTTCAGTAAGAATGAAGCCCAATCTCTTAGCAACGCCGGTCTGAATGTGTCGTCGGAGCACATCACCTTAAATGATAACAAGTTTCACATGCTCATACCTGTTTGGTTCCTCTTCAGTTTCTTTCATCATTTCAAAGGAGTTCTCTGTGGCAAACATACTTTCCGCTTTACAAGAAGTCGAAACGATTCCAACGGCTATTACAGCACAGGTACGGCACGAGCAAAAATTACTGTAACCAATATGTTTTTAAAGGTAAAACATGTCTTTCCCAATGATAAAATGAAATTGGAACTGATGGATAAAATAGCAAAAGACACCTCTATATTTCTCGCATACCGCAAATTGGACATATACGAGTTACCAGCACTCAGAGATATCAACAGAGATGTGTGGGCTGTTAAAACTGCAACCAACTTGGAAAGACCTCGATATGTGATTATAGCATTTCAAACAGATCGTAAGGACAACGTGAAGAAGAGGCCAGACTATTTCGATAACATTGGTATGTTGGACCTCCGAGTGTTTCTAAATTCAGAATGCTACCCTTATGAATCTATGAATATGGATTTTGAGAAATCGAAATATGCAGAAGCCTATCACATGTATACAGATTTTCAAAAAAGCTTCTGTTATAAAAACATGTCGGAGCCTATCTTGAATTATGACGAGTTTAAAGACCGAGCTCTATTTGTGATTGACTGTCAGCACCAGAACGAGTCAATCAACTCTTCAACGGTGGACATTAAGGTGGAGTTTATGAGTCACGCCAACTTCCCAAAGAATACGCGTGTTTATTGTTTGGTTATTCATGACAGTGTAATGGAATATAAACCTCTAACGGGTATCGTTAGAGCCATTATGTAATAATAGTATGTCATTTTATGTATCAATATGTACAACTTAATTAATCCTAATAAATTTTTATTGTATGTAAATCAGTTGTTTTATTTTTATTTTGTTGCTTTTTGATTAACCCCTTTCTGTCTGTCAGTCTAAGCAAAGCCTTCGTGCAGTCATGACCTATGTGTGTGTGTGTGTGTGTTCTATGCTTTCAAACAACCCATTCAAGACCTCAACAGACGTTAGTGTGTGTTAAGCAGTGAAACAGGTATGACGTCTCTTGCTGTATGTAAGTACACTCTTATATTATTTATGTTTGCATACAAACAATACTTATCAAACAATCCTCGTATATCAAAGTTTTGGTTTTGATGTTTTAAATCGAGTTTTGTTACTTGAGTTTTTTGATCACTCCCTATATAAATTCAGATTCATTCTAATAGGAAAACACTAACATAAACAAACAAGCCTACATAAAACCAGGTCTCAGTTTTATTACCCTATTAAACAAATTCATTAGCATATCTACATGTAAATACGTTTTGTTATTAATAGTTTACTTCAAACGTTTTTGTTTTTAGAATTTGATATTAGATATGTAAATTGGAACGTGTTTAAATATCTTTTTACTGTAAAATATACCCATTGTTTTAAAATTACCGTACCTATTAGGTTACAATTGAAATGTAATAGAGATACCATCTACCCAAACACACACACACTCATCAGCCTGATAAACTCGTTTTTAAATTATCATATGTAACAGGTTTTGTTTTATATATACCACTGCGAACAAACTTTCACCGTGTGTCTGGCTAGCATAATCGGTTTAGGGACGTTGCAAATCTTAGTAAGCTGTATGGTCGGGGTTCAAATCTAATTCAAATCTAATTTCAGGCGAATGCTTTTCTTTCAAATATCATATTTCAAATCAAAATCATATTTCAAATTACCCGCTCAATATCTTCCTAATATATGTATGTGTGTGACTAAACCGAATGATTGTGTGTCCAACAGATCTCTCCCCTCGAGCTAGGGAATATTCTCCCACTCTACAACTTTACAAATAGAATGTTCCCTAGCTCGAGAAGAGTCAGATCTCTGGACATAACAGACGCGAATTTTGGAATACATTCAAATTTCCCGCCAAAAACGAAATACCCTAACAACTTCAATACAACACACCTTACCAACACAATAAACAAGAAACAGCTGTGTGTGTTTACGAACACCTAACCTTAATAAACAAATACAAACATAACCTTAATAAACAAACAGATGATTGGTAATCAACACGTGTGCGAACATAACCTTAATAAACAAATACATAACCTTAATAAACAATCAGATGATTGGTAATCAACACGTGTGCGAACATAACCTTAATAAACAAATACATAACCTTAATAAACAAACAGATGCTTGGTAATCAGTCTGTATACGAACATAACCTTAATAAACAATCAGACAGCTGGTATTCGACAAACACACATGGAGACCTGACTTGTAGATATCTCTCTGTACAGGTCAGACGGAACATCTGACATAAGACAGTTCCATAGAGACCCGGGCTGCGGCTGTCTATGACAGGGCAGCCATCTTGGAACGCTTGTGACGTCATCTGACATATGACAACTGACAGCTGACGTTGACAGCTGTCAGGTCAGTGACATTTGACACCTGTCAACACTGACAGGTCAGCTGTCAACTGTCAACGCCATACGCATGCGCGTGACGTCATCACGCATGCGCAGAAAAAAGTGGAGGGGATGGTCCCAGGTGTCGCCCTATCTACTAACGTACACTCGTCTGAAAAACAGATATTGAACAGAAAGTTTCCGTTATCAGCTATTCGTGCATAACTTCACAAAACTCCAGCCGCCGATAAAAATCATCTTCATTTAGTTGTTGTACAAGATGAATTTTATACGGGTGAAATTTATGATGCTTCAATATTCGCTGAATAGTTCTTTTTTTGATATTTGAAACAGTGGCCAATTTTCTTGTGCTCAAAGTTGGGTCTGCAGCAATTTGTCCTAAAACTTCAATCTCAGTAGTCTCATTTCTAACCGGAAATGCACGTTCAGGATCTCGCTTTTTGTTGGCTACTGCACCACTTTGTCGAAACTTTGCAACTAACTCCAAAATGTATTTTCTGTTAACATTTCAGTTCGGATGTCATTCATTAAACAAATTGGCGATACGGTTGGCACAGTTATCGTTTTTGAAAAAAATAGTAATTATTTCAACTCTTTCTTCTACAGAATACACCATTGAGAAATTAATTTTCGGTAGTACTATCAAGTATCAAACCGACCGATAAACTGAAATAATAAGCCGCATTTCTCTCATTCCGATAAGAAATGTTCTGATAGTCAATTTTTTGTTTACAAACCAACAAAACATTGACTATCGGCACATTTCTTATCGGAATGAGTGAAATGCGTTTTTGCATCTTCAACTGTGAATAATTTTTAAACGAGTTGATAAAACTTCCAAAAAAATTTGTGTGCTGAATTCAGAAAAGAAAGAGCTTTTAAATGATGTAACACTCGACTTATGTTCCTTATTTAAAATATAAGGGTCGTTATCACCACCCCTAAGGGTTTGATGTGACAAAGTTGAGTTTTATGTCAAAACATGTCCCCCTCAATATTGACGTGTTTCAGCGTTTCTTAAAAAAAAATTCTGTGGACGCAAACGACCTGTTTCGTTTTCAATGCGCCACCCTATATATACATATATATATATATA
This sequence comes from Tillus elongatus, assembly GCA_964006375.1. Lineage (NCBI taxonomy): Eukaryota > Metazoa > Arthropoda > Insecta > Coleoptera > Cleridae > Tillus > Tillus elongatus. The sequence continues at coordinate 39,053,037 of OZ023262.1, forward strand.
TATATATATATATATATATATATATATATATATATATATATATATATATATATATATATATATATATATATATATATATATATATATATATATATATATATGTATATATAGGGTGGCGCATTGAAAACGAAACAGGTCGTTTGCGTCCACAGAATTTTTTTTTAAGAAACGCTGAAACACGTCAATATTGAGGGGGACATGTTTTGACATAAAACTCAACTTTGTCACATCAAACCATACAGATTTTCAAAAAAGCTTCTGTTATAAAAACATGTCGGAGCCTATCTTGAATTATGACGAGTTTAAAGACCGAGCTCTATTTGTGATTGACTGTCAGCACCAGAACGAGTCAATCAACTCTTCAACGGTGGACATTAAGGTGGAGTTTATGAGTCACGCCAACTTCCCAAAGAATACGCGTGTTTATTGTTTGGTTATTCATGACAGTGTAATGGAATATAAACCTCTAACGGGTATCGTTAGAGCCATTATGTAATAATAGTATGTCATTTTATGTATCAATATGTACAACTTAATTAATCCTAATAAATTTTTATTGTATGTAAATCAGTTGTTTTATTTTTATTTTGTTGCTTTTTGATTAACCCCTTTCTGTCTGTCAGTCTAAGCAAAGCCTTCGTGCAGTCATGACCTATGTGTGTGTGTGTGTGTGTTCTATGCTTTCAAACAACCCATTCAAGACCTCAACAGACGTTAGTGTGTGTTAAGCAGTGAAACAGGTATGACGTCTCTTGCTGTATGTAAGTACACTCTTATATTATTTATGTTTGCATACAAACAATACTTATCAAACAATCCTCGTATATCAAAGTTTTGGTTTTGATGTTTTAAATCGAGTTTTGTTACTTGAGTTTTTTGATCACTCCCTATATAAATTCAGATTCATTCTAATAGGAAAACACTAACATAAACAAACAAGCCTACATAAAACCAGGTCTCAGTTTTATTACCCTATTAAACAAATTCATTAGCATATCTACATGTAAATACGTTTTGTTATTAATAGTTTACTTCAAACGTTTTTGTTTTTAGAATTTGATATTAGATATGTAAATTGGAACGTGTTTAAATATCTTTTTACTGTAAAATATACCCATTGTTTTAAAATTACCGTACCTATTAGGTTACAATTGAAATGTAATAGAGATACCATCTACCCAAACACACACACACTCATCAGCCTGATAAACTCGTTTTTAAATTATCATATGTAACAGGTTTTGTTTTATATATACCACTGCGAACAAACTTTCACCGTGTGTCTGGCTAGCATAATCGGTTTAGGGACGTTGCAAATCTTAGTAAGCTGTATGGTCGGGGTTCAAATCTAATTCAAATCTAATTTCAGGCGAATGCTTTTCTTTCAAATATCATATTTCAAATCAAAATCATATTTCAAATTACCCGCTCAATATCTTCCTAATATATGTATGTGTGTGACTAAACCGAATGATTGTGTGTCCAACAGATCTCTCCCCTCGAGCTAGGGAATATTCTCCCACTCTACAACTTTACAAATAGAATGTTCCCTAGCTCGAGAAGAGTCAGATCTCTGGACATAACAGACGCGAATTTTGGAATACATTCAAATTTCCCGCCAAAAACGAAATACCCTAACAACTTCAATACAACACACCTTACCAACACAATAAACAAGAAACAGCTGTGTGTGTTTACGAACACCTAACCTTAATAAACAAATACAAACATAACCTTAATAAACAAACAGATGATTGGTAATCAACACGTGTGCGAACATAACCTTAATAAACAAATACATAACCTTAATAAACAATCAGATGATTGGTAATCAACACGTGTGCGAACATAACCTTAATAAACAAATACATAACCTTAATAAACAAACAGATGCTTGGTAATCAGTCTGTATACGAACATAACCTTAATAAACAATCAGACAGCTGGTATTCGACAAACACACATGGAGACCTGACTTGTAGATATCTCTCTGTACAGGTCAGACGGAACATCTGACATAAGACAGTTCCATAGAGACCCGGGCTGCGGCTGTCTATGACAGGGCAGCCATCTTGGAACGCTTGTGACGTCATCTGACATATGACAACTGACAGCTGACGTTGACAGCTGTCAGGTCAGTGACATTTGACACCTGTCAACACTGACAGGTCAGCTGTCAACTGTCAACGCCATACGCATGCGCGTGACGTCATCACGCATGCGCAGAAAAAAGTGGAGGGGATGGTCCCAGGTGTCGCCCTATCTACTAACGTACACTCGTCTGAAAAACAGATATTGAACAGAAAGTTTCCGTTATCAGCTATTCGTGCATAACTTCACAAAACTCCAGCCGCCGATAAAAATCATCTTCATTTAGTTGTTGTACAAGATGAATTTTATACGGGTGAAATTTATGATGCTTCAATATTCGCTGAATAGTTCTTTTTTTGATATTTGAAACAGTGGCCAATTTTCTTGTGCTCAAAGTTGGGTCTGCAGCAATTTGTCCTAAAACTTCAATCTCAGTAGTCTCATTTCTAACCGGAAATGCACGTTCAGGATCTCGCTTTTTGTTGGCTACTGCACCACTTTGTCGAAACTTTGCAACTAACTCCAAAATGTATTTTCTGTTAACATTTCAGTTCGGATGTCATTCATTAAACAAATTGGCGATACGGTTGGCACAGTTATCGTTTTTGAAAAAAATAGTAATTATTTCAACTCTTTCTTCTACAGAATACACCATTGAGAAATTAATTTTCGGTAGTACTATCAAGTATCAAACCGACCGATAAACTGAAATAATAAGCCGCATTTCTCTCATTCCGATAAGAAATGTTCTGATAGTCAATTTTTTGTTTACAAACCAACAAAACATTGACTATCGGCACATTTCTTATCGGAATGAGTGAAATGCGTTTTTGCATCTTCAACTGTGAATAATTTTTAAACGAGTTGATAAAACTTCCAAAAAAATTTGTGTGCTGAATTCAGAAAAGAAAGAGCTTTTAAATGATGTAACACTCGACTTATGTTCCTTATTTAAAATATAAGGGTCGTTATCACCACCCCTAAGGGTTTGATGTGACAAAGTTGAGTTTTATGTCAAAACATGTCCCCCTCAATATTGACGTGTTTCAGCGTTTCTTAAAAAAAAATTCTGTGGACGCAAACGACCTGTTTCGTTTTCAATGCGCCACCCTATATATACATATATATATATATATATATATATATATATATATATATATATATATATATATATATATATATATATATATATATATATATATATATATGTATATATATATATATATATATATATATATATTTATATATATAGATATATATATATATATATATATATATATATATATATATATATATATATATATATATATGTATATATATATATATATATATATATATTTATATATATAGATATATATATATATATATATATATATATATATATATATATATATATATGTATGTATGTATCCGAGAGATAACTAAAAAAATACTCAACTGATTTGAACGAAATTTGGCACATGTCTTCATTTCGTTAAGACCGCGGACGAGTTTGTAAATCAGCTATCATGGTAAAGTCCAATGCCTGACACAGACGGAGTAGTTAGCCTGCGTCGATTGCTACATACGACAGGAGCAAACAATAGCAATGACAAGCAAAACATACTATCCGAACTGGGTTTGCACAGTCTAAAATTCCGAAACCGTTGTCAATACATGTCAACGCGCGAAAGTGAAAGTGAAGTACAGACAGACCGGTCTCGCACGACGTCAGAATGACAGGCATGAAATTAAAAATGATGTGATTGTAAGAGTTATTGTTTTTAAGTGGGAATTCAATACATTTTTAAAATATACTATAGTTTTAGCTTGATAAATGGCCCCAATTAAATTTTCAAACTGAAAATGTAGCATATAGTGAGAAGATCAATGGTTTGCCTATACCCTGCGGATATAACATCACCCAAACAAATATGTGTTAGTAGTCTCTTTGGCCAAGCGGTAACGTGTACGCCAGATACGCTGCTGACAGTCAGGGCAGCCGGCGTTCTATGTCCGATTCTATTCCAGCGCGATCCATCTAACATATTTTTTTTTCATTTTAATATTTTATAGAATCAATAGTTTCCAGATTTCATTCGTTTCGACCTAGTTCTCATTTTCCTTAAAACGCCTGGATAACTTTGTCACCTATGAACCTACAATTATAATTTTCAACGGATATTTTTTGACTGTTCATATTAGTGAATTTTTATTAAGAACATTAACTAATGGTGACTTTGTTTTGAAAAAAACATTTGTTGCTAGAAAAACCAGTTCGGTTAGGTTGATTAAAACGAAATCATCCTGGCGACGAATTAACTAAACAATTTGAGGTGTATTTAACACGTTGTTTAAAATTTTATACTAAATAGTTTGTTTCCTGTTTATTTTAAATATTATTCAACAATATGTTCAGTAATGAAGAATATTTTGACATGTTGGAATATTATATTCGTTCTAACCGAATTACTAAGGCAGCTGCAAATTCATATCAAAACCACTACCCAGAAATACGACAACCAAACACCAAAATATTTCACAGGATAGTGACCAATCTATTGAACGACGGTAGTTTCCACGCAAAGAAACTACCAATGCCTAGAAATGAAGAAAGAAATAATACCGTCTTACAGGTTTCAAACGAAAACCCTCCGCAATCTGTTCCGTTTTATGGTGAACATTTTGACGTTCCAAAAAGTACGGTATACCGTGTATACAAAGTTATTACCATCCATACAAACCTACAATCGTACAAGGCTTAAATGTTGACGATTACCCAAAGCGACTTCAATTCTGCAGATGGTATCAAGGACAATGTCAGCAAGATGAAAATTTTCATTTGAAAACAATATGGACTGATTAATCCAGATTTATAAATTGTGGTGTGTATAATCGCCATAATAGCGATTATTGAGCAAATGAAAATCCCCATCTAAAGCAAGAAAGACGATTGCAAGACAGATTTGGTATTAATGTTTGGTACGCCTTATTAGGTAAAAAAACTGTTATTTTTATTTGTAGATTAGACAGTTTATTTAAAAAGAATGCAGGTAACTTCGTTGTTGGTCCGTTCCTTTTTAAAAATAATTTAACTGGGTAATCTATTGAGAAATGATATATTACCAATAAGTAGAAGAGTTCATGATAATTTAGTACCAACAAGATTGTTGTCCAGCTCACAGTGCTAGGATGGTCAAAGAATTTTTGTACCAAAATTTTAATAATCGTGTCATTTGTAACAATGGGTCGGTTCATTAGTGTGCTCGAAGTCCTGATATAACATCCATGGATTTTTATTTTTTACTCTGAAGAATGATGTATATAAATTCGATCCACCACAAAATATCAATGAATTACGAAACAGAATCACGGAAGCTATAAATAATATTAACCGAAACGCCCTCACCAGAGTTTGCAGGCATGTTTCAAAAAGGTGTATAAAGTGCATTGAACAAAACGGTGGCCATATTGAACAATTCTCTATGTAGTGTATTTTTAAGTTTTTATTTTATTATTTGTTGACTTCCGTTTCTATTTGTGTTGTTTTGTGGAGTTTAAGTTTATATTTGTGATTGCCGGGTTTCACATAATATTACCTAGCATTATTACCTAATTAAATATTGTACATTAAATAACATTTTTTTTATCGTGAATCATTACGGAAAATTATGTTAAAAGTAGAAGTTTATCGTTAGACTCCAGGGCCTACTGCTTTTTGAATACTTTTTTTGTCATTTGTTTTCTGATATTGGATTTCATAGCCTACTATGCTCAAAAAGGGTTTTCTCAAAATTGTCAGTACAAGATTTCTCAAGCATGTTGCACATCATTGGAAAGCTCTTTTCAAAGGCTATCACATGAGCAAAAAATCCAATATGGCTACCATAATAAAAACAAACGTTGATACCTGTAGCTCAGAAACAAATGACAATCCAAAGTTGAGAATAGCAAACAAAGATTACTCTGTAAAAAGTGTCCTGATAATGTGCAAGTCTTAGACATGTCAGATTAACGCCTACTTAAATACTGAAGAAAAAATAAATCGACAAATTTTGTTTTTTTCAAAATAACTCAAAAACGAAAAGAGACAGGGCAAAATACTAGCCATATTTGGAACGATCAGTAAATTCTACAAAACATTGGTAATTTAACCGTCTCCCTATCTTTAATAATAACGGAGATAGCAATACATTCCCATCCAATTTGGGGCACACTGTATAGTTACAATACAATATGCCATATGGGTCCTTGCAATGGACTCCAACTTCAGGTTTTGTTAACTGTCTTATGAAAATTAGTCACCAAAATGCATTTGCTGCGTTCAAACGTATTATTATTTAAAATCAACCGACAAGCCGCTCTTTTTAAAAGTAAAACTAGACATTACTCAGATTACAAAAAACGCTCTATAATATATAAAAGACCTGACAGGCAACATATATTGGACCGTGTGTTCCTACAAAACATTACAACACATTCCTCCGCAGAAGTTGGAAGCAGAGAGAGAGAGAGAGAACATTTCTAATAAAGAAATCCTATCAAAAGTTATATAAGCGCCTTTTCGAAGTTGTGCTCTGCATCGTTCCAGTTTTGTCGTCCGACAGTTTCATTCCGGAATCCCCTTTATTGTGGGTCATCTCACCTCCAGCCTTTCCTAACTCCCTTGCTGCTCTTCTCTACTCTCTTCCCATTTCTCTATCTTTCATCATACAGAAATGACACATATACGGTGTTTACTCAATTGCCCCAACCGACGGTGCAACGGCACTTCCTCAGTTTCATTTAGATTGACTCCTCTCGCGTTTTTCTTTACAGCGATACTTGCACGATGGGACTTCCTAATTAAAGGATGAAAATGCTTTTCTTTTTAATGAATTAGCCTTCACTATGGCCATACTTTTTATTTCTTTTAGTTAAAACTTAGTACGTTCTTGTAATTGACCTAATTAAAGAGAAGAAAAGTTTGGGATGCAGCAAGTGTGTTATAGTCGTAATTTTTTATAATAATTGTACACTGAATTGGTAATAATTTCTGCAAGAGCACCTTCCCACCTTCTGTTTTAGGGGATGAAATTGTTTCTACCGCCCTGGTCACGGCTGAACTTTTTGCCTCGTTGTTCGCCGGCAATTCTACTCTCAACACACCTCCAAATGTTCAACCACCAACAGTCGCCAATGTCGCGTATAAAAAGACGGATATTATTTTCAAAACTAAAAGGTACGAAAGATGCTCTCTTCTCTTAATACTAGGAAAGCCTCTGCCCTTGACGAGATCCCAGCAATTGTTCTCACAAATTGCGCACCAGAACTTGCTCCTGTCCTGACTCGTCTGTTTCAGACATCTTACAATAGAGGCATATACCCTAGTAACTGGAAAACTGCTCAAGTACAACCCGTCCCCAAGAAAGGATCCGAAGCGCTTCCTAGCAACTACATGCCTATTTCGCTCCTTTCAGTCGTATCTAAAGTGATGGAAAAGTATATAAACACCGAATTACTAACATTTCTTGAAAAACACAGTCTAGTACACGACAGTCAGTATAGATTCTGTCAGCGCAGATTAACTGCCGACCTCCTTGCCTTTGTCACCCATTCTTGGAACAAGTATATGGAACTACACGGTGAATCCAAGATTGTCGCTCTAGACATATCCAAAGCATTCGATCAGATCTGTCACGCAGCGCTGCCTAATTAACTTCCGGCCTATGGCCTACTGCCAAAACTCTGTACCTAGACAGCAAATTTCCTCTCAAACCGGAGCACTTCTGTTGTCGTGGATGGCTATTTCTCTAAACTGTATCCAATTAATGCAGGAGTCCCTCAAGGTTCAGCTTTAGCCCCTACTTTGTTTCTTCTCCACGTCAATGACCTCCTCTCTAGCAGATCCAAACCAGTTCACAGTTACGCTGCCGACAGCTCAAATATACAATATTCTAAGCCTGTCTCTTTAGCTCAATTATATGATGATCGCAGACTCATGGAGCGTTCTGTCTCTGTGGATCTTCAAAAAATATTACTGACTGGAGAAGTAGAAATATTGTACAATTCAACCCCACCAAATCACAGTTTTGCTTTCTTTCTCATAAGAGATACACCAGCCCTAGACCCATCACAATGAACAACCAAGTTATTCAAAGTAATGAGTCCTTTTCACTTGTTGCCATTTCTGTGGATCGAAATCTCAACTGGCATCAACATGTCACATCAATTGCAGAAGGGGCTGCTAAGAAATTAGGTTTCCTTTTCCGGGCTAGCAAATACTTTTTACCAGCTAATCTCTATACCTTATATACTTTACAAATAAGGTCAAACCTCGAATAATGCTCTCACATATGGGGTGCCGCTGGCGCTTCTACACTCGCTATCCTGGACCCCATTCAGAAGAGAGCTATACTTCTTATAGGTGTCCCTACGCTCACCTAAAGGCTGCCATCCCTTGCCCACTGACGTGGCGTTGGTAGCCTCTCTCTCTTTTATAGATATCTGCACGGGCACTGCTCAGAGAAACTTCTTCCATAGTTCCTCCACCGTCTGCCTCCAATAGATCTACCAGGGGAACAAAGCGACTGCATCCTTTTACTGTCCAGGTCACCAGACATAGAACATCTTGTTATGCCCGCTCTTTTGTCCCGAGGACTTCCAAGTTGTGGAATTCCTTGCCGGCACATGTTTTTCCTTCACCTCCGAACCTTCAAACCTTCAAGACCAGAATTAACAAGTTGCCTCTTTCCTCCTTGTCGAGACCTACGGTACGATAGTATTTAGGCTGTGAGCCCTCGTGGTGTGTTGTTGAAATTAAAAGACATTTAAAAAAACTATTAGTGCGTCATATACTAAATTTAATAATTTTAATTTTAAAAACCTTGAAAACAGGTTTTAGAGGTCCTAATACGCGCTCATTTGAATAATTTCTTCATAGGTGTTACGATATCTCTATATTATCATAAAAAATATTCAAACGTTGTGTTCTAGCTCCTTTTGAGAAAAAAATATTTAAATGCCCAAAACTCAGTTTTTAATAAAGCTGGAAAATTAAAATTTGTTATATCTAGGAATTGTAAGGCTCTTCAAAAGCAACTTCTATTACAAATTTTAATAAAGTGGCAAAATCTTTCTAAAAGAAAAGTTAATTAACATTTGGAAAATTAAAGTATCTGCAAAATTATATACGTGGCAGGTATTTTTTTCATTAATCGCCTGGATCGTTTCGTTTTAGTTAACCTTATCTTACTAGTTTTTCCAACAACAAAAAACTTTTTTAAGACGAATTCTCTATTAGTGAATTTTCATTAAAAAAATTCACGAATAGGTATCAACAACAAAATTATAATTTTAAATTTAAGAGTGACAAAATTATCCAGACGTTCTAAAGAAAAATAAAATCTTTCTCCAAAATTGTTAGTTACATATAAGATTTTAAGTGAAGAACATTCTTATTTTTAAATTCATACCAGCGTTAATTGTATAAATTGCCAATTTTGTACGTAATTATAGTTCATTTGAAATATTATTTTGTTTTAAATTCATTTTGATAATGTCTAAAGAAAAACATTAATAGAACATCAAAGTAAATTAAATTATAAAAAATAAGTGCGTTGAAGCACCCCTGAGCATTAACAACACAGCTCTACTAACAATTTAAGAAATATATATATATATATATATATATATATATATATATATATATATATATATATATATATATATATATATATATATACTATAGCCGTATTACTTTATAGGTGTATTTTCGCTGCAATTAGTATGCCGTACTGACGAGCTCTAATTAGAGCGAAACCGGTCTACGGTTCTAATTGTGGTGAGAATGTATCTAGCCTTACAAGTATTTTATTATTTGTACTTTATAAGTATAACTTTGTGTATTTTTGTGATAGTAAAATAAAATTGTTTTAAAAAGGCAATCGCCTTAACCCGAAAGTTAACTCTCCTAAAAAACTCACCCTTTATAAGATGCTTTGATTCGCGCTTATATGAGACTCACCACCGATACTTGATACTTTTTCTTAATGAAAAATTGCTATAAACACCATAAGTTCCTCTGCAAAAAAACATGCTTAAAATGAATATAATAACAGAGAACATTTCTAATAAGCAAAACTCATCATAAATTCTATGAGGGTCCTCTTCCAAAGCTCGTCTTAAATTAGTAAAGTTTTCTCGTGTAGCAATTTTCTGTGATTCCTGATTCTCTTGATTGGTGATCATTTCACCTTAAGTTGTTCTTGTCTTTCTGTAAATAGGCGATGTTGCTCATTCTCTCTCTTTTGTCATCCGGACAAATATAATTCAATGGAAAGGAAGTCTTTCACTCCCTTTACTTCCTTTCTGATCGATGTTAGACGATCCTTTTGTATAATGCAGGTGATTTAAAAGTAATAGGCCATATAATAACTCCACGTTCAAGGCAAGAAGTAATAGTATTTTGCTTAGTAACAAGAGTTCCTTCCCTACTAAAACACGTAATGTTGAGATTGAAAACAAAATTATGTTTTTATTTTATTTGATTGCACTCGAGACTTTTGTCATTTGTCCACGGACATAATTTTGAAAAAATAAATTTCATCCCTCTTAGTAAAATCAACATCATCATAAAGATTTGTATAATTCTGTTAGATTTTTTGCAGCAAAGCAGAAATTTTATGGGAGCAACGTCAGTGGCCAAATTATTAGAAACACTTTAAAACTAAATATTTTTATTTATAAATATGCAGTTTTGGGAGAATGTCTTTTGTTCCTAACACGGGGGGGTTTTCCCAAATGTAAGAATCCAAAGAGATTCTACCATCAACATTTGCAGAAATGTTTACTCTTCTGAAGAATACACAGTATTTTCAAAGAAAATGCTACCCTTTCTGTGACCACTGTTAATAGAATTTGGGGAAAGTCCTAAAAAAAGATCGGGACGCAGCAAGTGTATTATAGTAGTGATTTTCATAAGAAATGTAGCCTATTAATCCGGTATATTATTAAAACCAATTCTTTAAATTTAAATGGATCTTGGAGATTGGTTTTACAGGTCCCAGTAAGCGATTACTTGAAGAAAAATCTATGTTCTATGGAGCTAGAAAATTAAAATTTGGTACATATATGTAAATACTGCCAGTCGCTTTAAAAAAGTTGTGTTACAGACTTCATTAGTTACAAAAGTTTTCCAGAAAAAAAATATTTACAAACAGAATGTACGTGCCAAATTATCAATATAGCAGGTATTTTTCCTTATTAATTGCTTGGATGTTTTTGTTTTAGTCAACCCAATCGAGCTAGTTTTTGCAAACAAAACAACCAAAGAGGCATTTTATATAGGTTTTACTATGGCACAAGATTGAAGATTATAGCTTAATGGGAAATTGAGTTATCGGATTTGAAATCTTTTTACGAAAATTGTCTACCTCAACGTACTTGCTGCACTCAGACCCTCTTCATCGCTTAGTAACTGTTGCTGTATACATGCTTTTTTAAATGATAAAATATTGTAGCTCTATATGTGAGACTGATAAACAAGGCAACCTCAAATTCATTTTTGGAAAAATATTTTAAACAAATAAAATGAGATAACAATTTAAACATAAACTGAAAATCTTGGTTCGCGGCTTCGTCACGGGGGTTATTCTCCTTCTACATGCCTACAACCACCCTCAATGCATAAACAAGAACCATATAAACAAGTCAAATTTCTTCGGAATAACCCCCAAGAAAGTTGAGGTGCCTGCGGTGAATAAGGGTTCTGGGCGAAGTAAACAAGATTTTAAGGAAGTACAGCTGCAAAATGAGTAAATTTTCTCCGAAAAAAAAACAAAGCTGTTTTAACGAAATTTACTATATATGTTGACTTGGAAGAGACCTTACTACGTACCAAAATTTAACTTTCTAGGTTTATAGAAAATTGAGTTATTCAAATTTTAAGTTTTCTTTTGAGAAAAATTTTTTTGCACCAAAAATTACAAAGTTATTTTAAAGAAATTTGGTGGATCTCTTGCCTTAGGAAAGACCTTACTACGCACCAAAATTCAACTTTCTAAGTTTATAGAAAATTGCGTTACTCAAATGTTAAGTATTTAATAAACATTCACTACCATAACGCACTTGCTGCGTTCCGAACTTTGATATTTTCCCCGCACAGCACCCCTATTCACTCCTGGTCCTGTAACTGTCTTAGGGGCAGTTTGCAAGAAACTGTTCTTGTGGTATGTGCGTCCAGAAAGGGTTCTAAGCATGTTTCTGATTTTTTTTCTAAACATCGTCCATGTGCTAAACTGCAAATTTACCGAAATATTATTTTTATTTTTATTTATAAACGTGGCAGGTATTTTTCCTTCTTAATCGCTTGGATGATCCATTTTAATCGACGCAATCGAACCAGTTTTTGCAAACCAAATAACTAAAAAGGTTTTTTGAAAGAAATTTGTAGTTATTTTTCAAATCTGGTACCCACGCTTCTTTTATATGGGTTTTACTATGTATCAAAACTAAAGATTCTAGTTTAATGGGAAATTGAGTTATCACTATTTGAAATATTTTTACAAAAATTCGCTACCGTAACGCACTTGCTGCACCTAAACTCTTTTCAACACTTATTTACTATTACTGTATCCATATTTTTTGAAAATGAAATAAATATAAACAGTACAAAACTTTGAAATTATAGTTTTAGTAATTTACACTGTACAGGGTGATTTTCTTAAGTGTCTTACCCCTGTAATTTCTTTATTATCAAAGATATCAAAAAAATTCCAACGCCATCTGACAAACTATTATGCGGTGAGTCAAAATATTGCGACAGAAAAACAATTGCACATCACCTTTATAGGAATCCGTGGCCAACGTTCATTTTCTTAAATAGAACGATAGGCCTCAGACACATACAGTCGATGAAGAATCGAATTTTGCGTACAACGATGTCACGCTCGCATTTCTGAGTCGAGCCGTTTCGAAGATATGACGTCACAAAATTTCAAAACGTGTGAGATTTTTAAAATTATCTCACCCCTGTAATTTCTTTATTGTCAGAAATATAAAGAATTTCCAACGCCATCTGACAAAGTACCATGCGATGAGTTAAAATATTGTGACAGAAAAACAATTGCACATCGCCTTCATAGAAATCCATCGCCAACGTTGATTTTCTTAAATGGAACGATATACCTCAGACACATACAGTCGATACAGAATCGAAAGCTGCGTACAACGATGACACGCTGGCATTCCTGAGTTGAGCCGTTTCGGAGACATGACGTCACAAAATTTCAAAATGTGTGTGATTTTTTAAGTGTCTCAGCCCTGTAATTTCTTTATTAAGAGAGATATCAAAAGATACCATGCGATGAGTTCAAATATTGCGACCGAAAAACAATTGCAGGGGTGAGACACTTAAAAAAATCATTTTGAAATTTTGTGACGTCATGTCTCCGAAACGGTTTGACTCAGAAATGCGAGCGTGGCATTGTTGTACGCAGATTTCGATTCTGCATCGACTGTATGTGTCTGAGGACTATCGTTCCATTTAAGAAAATCAACGTTGGCCACTTAAAGAAATCACCCTGTACATCTGAGTATATATGTACTTTAAAATGCTTTATTATATGATGTAGTTCCATTTACTTCAAATGTTCCATAAAGAGTAAAAGCTAAGAACGAAACCATAAGTGCCCAAGTACCCTAGGCATTATACCATATTGTACCATATTTCATCAAAATAACATTATTATTTGAAAAAGTTATTTACCCAACTACCAAAATATAATTATTCACAAAAATATTTTTGACGAGACGTGAACAAAAATTCATGCAAATAAGCAAAAAATTTTTTGAAGAAAATCCCAAAATATTGTTTTTATTGCTTATTAAACATTTATCAATAATTACCAAAATTTCACAAAAGAAACTTCCAAAAATGATTTCTAGGAAAGCACAAAAAAATTCCGAAAAAAACTGGCAAAATATTTTTTACACAAAATTTTACTAAAAGAATACATAAAATTCTAATTATATACCTAATCTGTAATTAAAATTGAAAATGAAATCATTTGTTTGCACGAAAATCCATTAAAACCTTATTCTCGACGAATTTCGTTTAAAAAAGTGTTCCATCAATTAAATAATTTTTCATACAAATATTCTCAAAAAATGTTTCTTCAACGAAAATTCATTAAATTTATTTATTTGAATATTCGCTATTAAAAGAACATTTTGGACAAGAAAATTCGCTAACTAAAATAAATTAAATAAATTAAAAAATACTCAAAATCTGATCTGAATACAGAAGTAGATACTTATTCTGTGGCTTCACAGAGAAAATTCCTGTGGATGCTGTAAAAACTGAATCCGTTTGTAGAGACGAAAACAACCTCTTCTGATTACTATGTGAAAACTGGAACCTGTGATGAGCACTCATAAGTACACTTGGAGAACCCAAATCACCACAACACATATTTTAAAGAACTTACGATCGTTTCACTGACCACGTCAGCGTCATTAGGGGATGAAAAATTCTAAAATTAAATCAACAGCTACAGTGTATTTATATCGCACCTAGGTAGACGAACTGAGCCGAAGTGAAAATTGTAGTCGGCGACCCATCGTTTGTCTATTGTGCCAATATTGAACGGACGAGGTCGAAGAACTACTTTAATCTTCTGGTTGACAAAATATGGGCTTTTATCTAATTTAAGGATAATGGGCTTAAAATGAAAGGTACCGAGATATTTAAGGAAGCTCGCGTTCTTTTTGATCTAAAAATTTCACTATGTGAATATTGGAGCCCGTGACGAGCGCCGACAAGCACATCTGGCGAACAGACCTATAACAACCGCCCATATTTTTAACCCATTATCCTTAAATCAGATAAATGCTCATAAATTTGTCAACCCGAAGATTAAGATAGTTCTTCGACCTCGTCAGTTCAATATTGACATAATAGACAAACGATGGGTCGCCGACTACAATTTTTACTTCGGATTAGTTCGTTACCTAGGTGCGATATAAATACACAGTAGTTGTTGATTTAATTTAAGAATTTTTTATTTCTGATGACACTGACGTGGTCGGTGAAACGATCGTAAAGTCTTTAAAATATATGTTGTGGTTATTTGGGTTCTCCAAGTGTACTTATCTCTTCTGATGTCACAAATATCTCCGCATATGTTAACTATGGAAGGGTTTTACTAACTAAGGGCAACAAGAGCTGCTAGTAAACTTGAGTTAAAAGTCTTAAAAGTGCTTGTCTTTCATTAGTGATTTTCTCAACAAAAAGTCGTTAAAAAATATTAGAGATACACAATTTGTTCAAATAACGTTAAAATTGAAATTGACGAAAAAAAGTTAAAAAAATTTGAAAGAGAAATTCAGTCAAAGGTGAAATTTGAACCGCATCCCTTCGCTTATCAACCAGCCGTCTAACCATTCGACCACCGTAGCACTTGGAGAAGAATGTGCAATAAAATGTATATATAACACATAATGGTCTTCAGTTATTTATTTGTAATATATAAGATTTTTAGAGGCATATTTTACAACTATTTTACCAAATGAGAAGAATAGCATAAATCTAGAACATT
The DNA here is from genome assembly GCA_964006375.1 of Tillus elongatus. Classification (NCBI taxonomy): domain Eukaryota; kingdom Metazoa; phylum Arthropoda; class Insecta; order Coleoptera; family Cleridae; genus Tillus; species Tillus elongatus. Next base: position 39,068,684 of record OZ023262.1, read on the forward strand.
CTAATATACATTGTATGCAATATTTACCATTCGTAAACTACAATAGTTATAGTAAGTTTCACGTTTCAAATCTTCAGTTTGACATTTGCAGGAGTAACACTATAAATTGTTCAAAGTAATTTTCCTGGTACTCCTGGACTTTTTGCGCCATGAAAAGATAAACGTTGTCTCTAATCTTCCATAGATTTTGTTTAACACATCCAATATTTTGGTATTGCGTCTTCTCTGGCTTTTAGTGGAACTAAAATCTTGCTTCATTAAGTTCCTATAGTTTTTTTTTCTTTCACCTTATAGACCTAAATTTTGTTGCAGGGTTTCGTTTCTTCAATGTAAACCAGCTCGAGAAATTCGATTTCCAGAGCTTTGTTATTTCCGGAGATATGAATTTTTCCCAAAAGAAAACCTAAAATCATCCCGGAAAAACTGGTCCTGGCTAACGAACTTATCCAAGCCACTTACAAAAAGAAGTTACACACCAAATTTTTATCAAAATCTGCTTATATTTTTTGAGTTATCGGTGAGATATATATATATATATATATATATATATATATATATATATATATATATATATATATATATATATATATATATATGTATGTATATATATATATATATATATATATATATATATATATATATATATATATATATATATATATATATATATATGCACGTTTAAATATATATAGAACATACTCACAACAGTTTTTAAAATCTTACATCTAGTCGTATAATAATGTACAATGCAAAAACAACCACACAATACAAAAAAAAACAACTCAAACAAACTACACCAAATATCATCCAAAAAGTATATACAGATTCATCAAACCAAAATACTCAAAAAAATATCACAGAGATCTACCAGTCCAGTTTCACCACTGACAATTAAGTCTATGTCGGCCAACGCTGAACTACTAAAAATTCTTTTTTAGAGTAAAATGCATTCCCAGCCAGCATCCGCCTCAGGACACCGCCAAATTTCTTCTCAGGTAATTCCTTCATCGTGTCCGGAAGTTTATTATAGATCTCTATCAATTGATAGCGTACATTTTGTTGTACTAAAGTGAGTCTGGTATTGACATTAGCTAGGTGAGATCTGTTTCTTGTGTCATGGCAATGATTGCCCTGTAGGTGTACAAATTCACTATAATTTTTCTTTGCGTATATGGCACACTCATATATGTACAATGATGGCAGGGTAAGCATGTTGTTTTGCCTAAACACATCTTTACATGACTCTGTTATTTTCATGTTATAGTTCTTATACATTTTTTTTGTAAACGAAACACTCTCTCTGCATCCATGGAATTTCCCCAGAATATGATTCCATATCGCACCCTGGAATACACATATGCATAGTAGGCTGCAACACAAGTGTCCCTATCCACCGTTTGGGTAAGTACCCTTAGAGCATATATATAACAACTTATCTTATTACATACCTGATCTATATGACTCTTCCAGTTCATTCTCTCGTCTAATATTAGACCCAAGAATTTTGTGGTGGCGTCGGAGGTGAGTTTACCTGTTGCCACGTTTACCAACAGCTTTTCATTGCAAGAGCATCCAAAGTTGACAACCTTGGTTTTTCCAAAATTTAGTTTCATGTTGTGCTGACAGAACCACCCATCCAACTCAACCAAAACATCACCCACTCTATTCTGCACCGATTCAGCAGACGACCCCCTGACAATCACAGAGGTATCATCAGCTTAGAGGGTGACTTTTTCCCGTGTTATACAGGGAAGCTCATTTGTATAGACCACAAAAAGCAGCGGGCCGAGGATGCTACCCTGCGGTACCCCTGCTATCGCCAACCCATAATCTGAATACAAAGTCCCACCCTTTCGATCGGCTGCCTTAACACATTGTCTTCTGTTTGTCAAGTATGATCTCATGAGATTCAGTGGAGCACCCCGCACACCATAACATTCCAACTTTGTGATAAGGATATCCACATCCACACAATCGAAGGCACTCGACAGATCAACAAAAACCCCCGCCACTTTATCTCCTGAATTTACACCTTCAAGTAGTTCCTCCATAACCTGATAGATAGCTCTATCAGTACTCCTATTTTTTACGAATCCATTTTGCCTACTTGTGAGGATATCGCTAGATGATAGAAAATTATATAATCTTTTATGAATTATCCCTTCCACTATCTTGGCCACGTTAGAAAGTAGGGCTATAGGTCTATAATTTTCTTTCAAATTATTATCACCCTTTTTATACACTGGTATAATTTGCGCAACTTTAAGCTTCTCAGGAAAAATCCCGCTCTGAAAGCACAAATTTATTATTTGCGCCAGAGGTTCATCAATAGTTGTAGCACAGTGCTTTAGTAGTCCCACGGTAATGTCATCACCACCTGTCGACCGTGTGTTTTTTAGCGATGTTATCGCCCTATAAACTTCATGTCTATCTCTTGGATATAGATACATAACTCTGCTTGCCTTTTTAGACGGTATATTATATGTCGATTTATTCAAGTTTTTGCCAATATTGATAAAATGGTTATTTAAACCATTCAAAACAGTGACAGCATCTTGATCACCTTCTTTCAAATTTTCCCAATTAAATGCTTTACTTTTTCTCTTCCTATGGTGTTATTTACAACTTCCCAGGTGGCTTTCACTTTATTTTGTGAATTTTTTATGTATTTAGAAGTTGCCTGTTGTTTTGCTTGCTTAACCTCCCTTTTTAAGTCCTTAGAAACCTCCCTATAGCGTCCATCACCCTCTGCGTACAGCATTCTCTTTAAATTACTCTTCTCTCTTATACTGTTCGTTATCCAGTCCAGTCCATTATCTTTTTGTCTGATGTTATGTTGTTTTATCGGGCAGTACAGTTCCAGAAGTGTTTGAAGTAAATCCTGGAATTTTTCATAAGCTACATTACCATCTGTTACATTAGAAAAAAAATTGTCCAGTCTACATTTATAAGATGTTCATTTACTAAATTTAAAGTAGCTTCACATAAGTTTCTTTTTGTGAACATTTTATCAGCTACTTTTGTTTTACTATGGTACTCAAAACTTATACTTTGACCATAATGGTCAGATAAATTTATTTTAACTAACTCGCTATCAAAGTCACTGACATTCGTAAAAATATTATCTATCAAACTGCTGCTTTTATTAGTAACTCTAGTTGGTAGATTATTTATAGCAATACGCAACCCAAAAGCATTTATGATTTCTTTAAAATTGTTAACGACACTGTTATGAGATAAAAGATTTATATTAATGTCACCACACAGTATGATTTTTTTGTTTTTTAGATCACAAGCCAAAAGAATGTCTTCTAATATTTGCATAAAGCGATGGACATCACCTAAGGGTGACCTATAAATGCAGATTATTACGATCTTTATCTTAGGAAGCTCCACACTCGAGCACTCACATATCAATTCCACGCTCTTTTGTTGTAGATCATGTCGCACGACGTACTCCCATCCATCCCTTAGAAGTATTCCAGTGCCCCCATGCAATTTATCCCTTCTGCTATAGCACGAAACAAAATTAAACCCATTAATGTTTACAAAACGCTCCTCCCCCGGCCTCAGCCAAGTCTACGTCAAACCAACACAATCAACCTTTTTATCTTCAAGATATACATTAAGGTCATCGACCTTCGATTTGATGCTTTGTATGTTTACATGCATATGCGTAAATAAACTCACCTCAGACACCCCCGGGTCCAATCCCTGCCTGCCATCATTTACAAAGTGTTTGTTATTTACTCTATTATTTTTACAATATGTACTATTTTGATAGCAATTTTTTTCCACTATTTGTCCCGCAGCATTTTCCTTCGAAAGATAAAATTAGTTATCGCAATTCCCTTGGGCCAATTTTCTGCGTTCTCAAAAATATCCTTTAGATCTCAGTCAACACCCACTTTAAACGAATTAAAATGTCCAAGATTTTTTACATTTTCACAAATATAATCACGTCCTGGAACCACACTCTCCAGATATTTTATCACGTCTTCTCTTGTGTATGTCGTCTTATATCTGCTAATAAAAAGCCATGCCTTCTTAGACACAGCAATAGTTACATCTTCTTCAGAAACTTCACGTGTACCCACTATCGGCTGTTTGTTTCTTCTTCTTCTCCTCGCTTCAATCCATTCTTCTCCCGCTGCTTCCCTCGTATTTTCATCTTTATCTATGCGTAGCAGTCTATCTCTCTTTGACTGTCGTAGGTCACTGTTCTGTGTTGGGAAATGACTCACAATGTTCTCTGTTGTGTAAAAAATCTGATCCATTGACTCAGCACTCTCTATCTGATCATTGTGTTTGGACAATAACATCTTTGAATTTTGTTTCAGCTGAAGATCAGGAGGTGGCGTGACATATTGATCTTTACACTATTCTCCAATTATATTATCACAATTAAAGGAATCTTTGTTTTGATTAATAATTCTCATGATGGCCACCTCATTTATAAGTAGAATTTTTTCGGTTAATAATTTGATTTTGTCCTGCAACTCACCAATTATTATGTCCTTACATTCTATAATAGATTTCAAGTAGTTTACTTCACCACTTTCGTCACACTTATTTTCAACAATCGTTGAATTCAGAATGTCTTCCACTTCTTCCCGAACGTTATCACTCTCCAATGCTTTGCAACACATTATCTCGTTACAGTCACTTAATTTCACATGCTTTATATATTTCACACAACCAGGATGATTTAGTGACCCACAGATCACACATTTTAAACCTGCCGATGGGATTTTTGCACATCTTTTGCATGGTTTATTCTCACGATTTTCACAAAAGACTGTCGTCGTGGTCGTCGCCATCTTTTCTTATATATATATATATATATATATATATATATATATATATATATATATATATATATATATATATAAATTGAAACTGACCCCGGATATGTGTTCTAGGGGGCCTACTTCGCGTACATTTGAAGAAATTTTTTCAAATTTCCAAAGTCAAAATCTCCTCATTAGTGATTTTTTTGATAGAATTCACTAAAACCGACTAGAAGTTAAAAGTATTCATAGGAAAAACTTAACAGGCTACTAATTAACTCGCCCATTTGTACTTTTATGTCTAGAAGACGCTGCAGACTGTATTGTCTGTTAAACGTAAATCGAACAACAGAGCTGCAGTACATATTTCACACTTCCAAAGACTCAAATGAATTTCAGCAAGTAAAACAATTTCAAGTTATAATTTATGGCGGTCTTATTATGACGTTAAGTGGGAGGAACATTCTGTTAGGTTGTAATAAGAGACACGAGAAGTTTACTGTAGTACAAGTAGAATTCCCTCCTCCCATCCATTCTCCCACTCTTTTACGTTTCATTTGTCTCTTTTCCCTTCTCTGGAATCTCGCGGCCCTTTCCTTATCAAATGAACTTGCTCTCTATATAATAAACGGAAATGAAGACGTTCCTTCTGGGAGTCTTTGAGCTTTCGGTATTTTTTGCTATTTATGTTGGGACATTCTCAGGAGTGGCTCTGAGAAGGCTTACGTCTTGGACAATAATATTACTATGTGAGAGCTTTCTTGACTATTAAAATACAGCGTAATATAATAATGAAAAACATCTGTAGTATATATATATATATATATATATATATATATATATATATATATATATATATATATATATATATATATATATATATATATATATATATATAATATATATATATATATATATATATATATATATATATATATATATATATATATTTGTGTGTGTGTGTAAAGTTAGGTGGGAATGTATTGCTATCTCCGTTAGGGAATTATTTATCCCACGTACACAGAAAACCTCTTCAGCCACTCAAAAGCCCTGGTTCTCTAAATCCTGTGACAAGGCCAGACTGGAAAAGGTCAAAGCTCACAAAACGCTTCTACACAATCCCAGTCAAGAAAATCGTCAAGCATTTAACGACGCAAGAAACCGCTATGTCCGCATTCTTTCTGAGGCAAAAAACTCGTTTAATAACCACATCAAAAACAAAGTCCTCTTAAGCTACAACGGCGGCAAACCCTTCTGGACTCTTGCTAAATCTATTGGGAATAATTTCTGCAAAAGCACGTTCCCACCTCTTGTCTCAGGGGATGAAATTGTTTCTACTGCCCTGGGCAAGGCTGAACTTTTTGCTTCGTTGTTCGCCGGCAATTCTACTCTCAACCCACCTCCAAATGTTCCAACAGTCCCCAATGTCGCGCATAAAATGACGGATATCATTTTCAAAACTAAAAAGGAACGAAAGATGCTCTATTCTCTTAATACAAGGAAAGCCTCTGGCCTTGACGAGATCCCAGCAATTGTTCTCAAAAAATGCGCACCAGAGCTTGCTCCTGTCCTGACTCGTCTGTTTCAGATATCTTATAATAAAGGCATATTCCCTAGTAACTGGAAAACTGCTCGAGTACAACCCATCCCCAAGAAAGGATCCAAAGCGCTTCCCAGCAACTACAGGCACATTTCTCTCCTTTCAGTCGTCTCGAAAGTGATGGAAAAGTATATAAACACCGAATTACTAAAATTTCTAGAAAAACACAGTCTAATCCACGACAGGCAGTATGGATTCCGTCAGCGCAGATCGACTGCCGACCTCCTTTCCTTTGTCACCCATTCTTGGAACAAGTCTATGGAACTACACGGTGAATCCCAGATTGTTGCTCTAGACATATCCAAAGCATTCGACCAGGTCTGGCACGCAGCGCTGCTTAATAAACTTCCGGCCTATGGCCTACCACCAAAACTCTGTATGTGGACAGCAACTTTCCTCTCCAACAGGAGGATATCTGTTGTTGTGGATGGCCATTCCTCTAAACTGTATCCAATTAATGCAGGAGTTCCTCAAGGTTCAGCTTTAGCCCCTACTTTGTTTCTTCTCCACATCAATGACCTCCTCTCGAGCACATCCAACCCAGTTCACAGCTACGCAGACGACAGCACCCTCCATTCAAATATACAACATTCTAAGCCTGTCTCTTTAGCCCAATTAGATGAGGATCGCAGACTCATGGAGGGTTCTGTCTCCGTGGATCTCCAAAAAATATTAGACTGGGGAAGTAGAAATCTTGTACAATTCAACCCCATCAAAACTAAGTCTTGCTTTCTTTCTCACAAGAGATACACCAGCACTAGACCCATCACAATGAACAACCAAGTTATTCAAAGTAATGAGTCCTTTTCTCTTGTTGGCATTTCTGTGGATCCAAATCTTAATTGGCACCAACATGTCACATCAATTGCAGAAGCGGCTGCCAAGAAATTAGGTTTCCTCTTCCGGGGTCGCAAATACTTTTCACCAGCTAATCTCTATACCTTATATACTTCACAAATAAGGCCAAACCTCGAATAGTGCTGCCACATCTGGGGTGCCGCTGCCGCTTCCACACTCGCTATCCTGGACTCCATTCAAAAGAGAGCTATACGTCTCATCGGTGACCCTACCCTCACCCAAAGGTTGCCATCCCTTGCCCACCGACGTGTCGTTGGTGACCTCTCTCTCTTTTATAGATATCTGCACGGGCACTGCTCAGAGGAGCTTCCCTCCATAGTTCCTCCACCTGCTGCCCCCAACAGATCCACCAGGGGAACAGAGCGAATGCACCCTTTTACTGTCCAGATCACAAGACATAGAACATCTTGTTATGCCCGCTCTTTTGTCCCGAGGACTTCCAAGTTGTGGAATTCCTTGCCGGCACATGTTTTACCTTCTCCTCCGAATCTCCAAACATTCAAATCCAGAATTAACAAGCTGCCTCTTTCCTCCTTGTCAACACCCACGGTACGATAGTATTTAGGCTGTAAGCCCTCGTGGTGTGTTGTTGAAATTATAAAAAAAAAAAATATTATTAGAAATGAGAAGTCGATTAAATTAGCAATGTTTTGTATAATTTCATGCTCGTTCCAAATATGACTTGTATTTTGCCCTGTCTCTGTTCGTTTTCGAGTTATTTAAAAAAAAAATTGTCGATTTCCTCTTTCTTAAATATCTAAGTAGGCGTTAAACTGACCTGTCTAAGATTTGCACATTATCACGATACTTTTTACAGAGTAATCTTTTTTTCCTATTCACAGCTTTGGATTGTCCTTTGTTTTTGAGCTACATGTATCAACGTTTGTTTTTATTATGGCAGCCGTATTGGATTTTTTTTCTCATGTGATAGCCTGTGAAAACAGCTTTCCAATGATGTACAACATGCTTGAGAAGTCTTGTAATTGCACTGACAATTTTGAGAAAACGTTTTGAGGATAGTAGGATATGAAATCCACCAGAAAATAAATGACAAAAAAAAATATTCGAAAATCAGTAGGCCATGGAGTCTAACAATAGACTTCTACTTTTAACATAATTTTCCGTAATGATTCACGATAAAAAAAATAGGAACTTTGAGCACACCAATGAATCGGCCCATTATTAAAAATGATATTTTACATTACATTATCCTAAAAAATTGTTATAGTTTAATTAAACAGGTAAACGTAGTAAGTAACTAAATTTACTAACAGAACTCAATAAAAAGCAGATTAACGATTTACGAAGACGCCTTTGAAAATTGTTTGATTTTTAAACGTAAGTCAACTGAAAAAGAACAGAAGAAAGGTTGCTATGGATATAACACTATCGCGACAATTAAGAATGCTGTCATTCTTAATTATTTGAACATTTTGAGGTGTGTTTAACATGTTGCTTACAGTTTTGTACTAAATAGTTTGCTTCCTGTATATTTTAAATATTATTCAGCAACATGTTCGGTAATGAAGAATATTTTGACATGTTGGAATGTTATATTCGATCTAACCGAAATACTGAGGCAGTTGCAAATTCATATCAAAACAACTACACAAAAAGAAGACAACCAAACACCAAAATATTTCGCAGAATAGTGACCAATCTATTGAACGACGATAGCTTCTACGCAAAATAACTACCAATGCGTAGAAATGAAGAAAGAAATAATGCCGTCTCGCAGGTTTCAAACGAAAACCCTCCACAATCTCTTCGGTTTTATGGTGAACAAATTGACGTTCCCAAAAGTACGGTACACCATGTATTAAAACAAAGTCATTACCATCCATACAAACCTACAATCCTACAAGTCTTAAATGTTGACGATTACCCTAAGCGACTTTAATTCTGCAGATGGTATCAAGGACAATGTCAGCAAGATGAACATTTTCATTTGAAAATAATATGGACTGATGAATCCAGATTTACAAATGCTGGTTTGTATAATCGTCATAATAGTCATTATTGGGCAAATGAAAATCCTCATCTAAAGGAAAAAAGGCTATTGCAAGACAGATTTCGTATTAATGTTTGGTGTGGCTTATTAGGTAAAAAACTGTTATTTTTGTTTGTAGATTAGACAGTTAATTTTAAAAAATTTCAGGTAACTTCATTGTTGGTCCGTTTTTTTTTAAATAATTTAACTAGGGAAAGGTATCTTAATCTACTGAGAAATGATATCTTACCAACAAGTAGAAGAGTTCATGATAATTTAGACGAGATTTGGTACCAACAAGATTGTTGTCCAACTCACAATGCTAGGATCGTCAAAGAATTTTTGTACCAAAATTTTAATAATCGTGTCATTTGTAACAATGGGTCGGTTCATTGGTGTACTCGAAGTCCTGATATAACACCCATGGATTTTTAATTTTGGGGTACTCTGAGGAATGATGTGTATAAATTCGATCCACCACAAAATATCAATGAATTACGAAACAGAATCACGGAAGCTATAAATCATCTTAACCGAAACACCCTCACCAGAGTTTGCAGGCATGTTTCAAAAAGGCGTATAAAGTGCATTGAACAAAATGGTGGCCACATTGAACAATTTTCTATTTAGTGTATTTTTAAGTTTCTATTTTATTATTTGTTGAGTCCCGTTTCTAATTCTGTTGTTTTGTGGAGTTTAAGTTTCTATTTGTTATTCCCGGGTTTCGTTATGAAACTGTTTCGCATAATATTACCTAGCATTATTGCCTAATTAAATATTGTAAATTAAATCACAATATTTTTTGTGGTGAATAATTACCGAAAATTATCTTAAAAGTTGAATTCTATTGTTAAACTCCATGGCCCACTGCTTTTTGAACACTTTTTTTGTCATTTGTTTTCTGGTATTGCATTTCATAGCCTACTATCCCCAAAACGAGTTATCTCAAAATTGTAAGTGTAATTACAAGATTTCTCAGGCATGTTGTACATCATTGGAAAGCTCTTTTCACATGCTATCACACGCGCAAAAATCCAATATGGCTGCCATATAAAAAACAAACGTTGATACCTGTAGCTCAAAAACAAATGACAATCCAAAGTTGAGGATAGCAGAAAGAGATTACTCTGTAAAAAGTGTTCTGATCATGTGCAAGTCTTAGACATGTCAGATTAACGCCTACTTAGATCTTAAAGAAAAAAGATATAGACAAATTTTGTTTTTTTCAATGTAACTCGAAAACGAAAAGAGACAGGGCAAAATACAACTCATATTTGGAACGAGCATGAAACTCCACAAAACATTGCTAATTTCACCGTCTCCCTATATCTAATATTAACGGAGATAGCAATACATTCCCATCCAGTTTGGGACACACCATATATATATATATATATATATATATATATATATATATATATATATATATATATATATATATATATATATATATATATATATATATATATATATATATATATATATATATATATATATATATATATATATATATATATATATATATATATATATATATATTACATTTAATAATAATAAATTTGTTCGATTTATAACATGACATGACATCTAAAATATTTTCTCACATAGGAGTATTCTTGTCTGTGACTATATAGAAAGTGCATGTGTAGACTAAACAACAGTAATAAATAATGGTTCACAACGGTCATTTAACAGTTATTAATAACTAGCTTAACCACGATAAAACCACTCTATACTCTATATATAACAAAAATCACAGAAAGTCAATACTAACAAATCACGACGTATACATACTAAAATATTCTCCTGCGCATATAATCTCGGTAATAGAACAGCAATCTTAAAAACGTTCAAAATAAGCAAAATCTTCTTAGATTTAAAATAAAATAAAAAAACTCTGGGCGCAGCAGGTGCGTTATGGGCGTCAATTTTCATAAAAATGTTTTTAATAGCAAATATGTCTCTTTAATGCAAGCAGGCAACAATTTGGTCACCAATATAACCTATATAGTAGTAACAATGTACTATATTTTATGAAAATAACTTTTTGAAAATGTTCAATAATTTTCCGAAAATAAAATTTAAATGTTTCCGAGAAAACTGGTTTCTTAGCCAACAAACCTTTGGTTAATAGCAAATTGAGTTATTGAAATTTGAAGGATTTAGCGAAAATTCGCCACCAAAACGCACTGACTGCGTCTCGATTTTTTTTACAAACATGCATCATATTTCGATGAAAAATGCAAAAATGCAATAGGGAATGTTTCTTGAGAACAATTGCTGGGATCTCGTCAAGGCCAGAGACTTTCCTCGTATTAAGAGAAGAGAGCATCTTTCGTACCTTTTTAGTTTTGAAAATGATATCCGTCATTTTATGCGCGACATTAGGGACTGTTGGTGGTTGAACATTTGGAGGTGGGTTGAGAGTAGAATTGCCGGCGAACACCGAGGCAAAAAGTTCAGCATTGCCCAGGGCGGTAGAAACAATTTCATCCCCTGAGTCAAGAGGTGGGAACGTGCTCTTGCAGAAATTATTCCCAATAGATTTACCAAGAGTCCAGAAGGGTTTGCTGAAGCTGGAGCTTAAGAGGACTTTGCTTTTGATGTGGATATTAAACGAGTTTTTGCCTCAGGAAGAATGCGGACATGGCGGTTTCTTGCGTCGTTAAATGCTTGACAGTTTTCTTGACTGGGATTGTGTAGAAGCGTTTTGTGAGCTTAGACCTTTCCAAGTCTGGCCTTGTCACAGGATTTAGAGAACCAGGGCTTTTGAGTGGCTGCAGAGGTTTTCTGTGTACGTGGAATAAATAATTCCAATCCAGCTTGGATAATTTCGGTGACGTTTTGTGAGATATCAGAGGCGTCAGGATGAGAGAAGCAGAAAACGCCTATGGAAATAAGGAAAAGTAATCTCACATTTCGTCCCAGTTCGCGGAGTTGTAGTGCCAAACGATACGTGGGTGTGATGACTGTGTGACCTCGGGTTGCATTGCGCAGGAAGCAGTGACCATGCCGTGGTCTGAGCGACCCAGTGGGGCGGTGACTGTTATCTTATAGCAGTCAGGATTTGTAGTAAGAAGGAGATCCAAGGGATTTGAGCTGTGTGTTGGGATGCCAGGAAAGTAAGTAGGTTGCTGAACCATATTGGCTAAAGAATTGCTGACTGCAAAGGCCTCCGCTGCTCTTCCTTGTGGATCGGTTTTTGAAGATCCTAGCCATTCCTTATTATGGACATTAAGGTCACCAAGAATAGTGACCTCAGAGGAACGATATTCAGAAATTAGATGGTCGGCTTTTTCAGAAAGGTAGTCAAAGAGCTGGACAAATTTGTTCTCAGAAGGTGACCGGTAAATGCAACAGATGAATTTAGTTGCAGCCCTGAGAGAGAGTTTTATCCATAGTATGTCTTTTCTACCAGCTTTTGAATTGGGGAGTCTGGTGCAGGGTAGATTGCTACGGACGTGCGCGCACACGCCTCCATACAATCTGATTGAAGTAAGTAGCTCATACCCCGGGAAATTAAGGTGATTAGTGGCTGTTTTGGCACTGGCTTGAGTTTTGGTGAGGAAGAGGAGTTGGGGCCTATTAGCCTGGAGGAAATGGTGGACGGAGTGTAGGTTAGAATTTAGGCCACATATATTCGAGAAGGATATGTTAGATATTGATGCTGGCGCCCCATGTACACCCTTCTCCCGGAGATCCGAATGGAGGGGTATTTTACCTCCAGAATCTTTTGTACAAGGAGGAGCCATCATCATTTTTGCTTATAAGGGAAACCGACTCATACACCAGAACCGGAAACGTCCGTTGAGACTTCACTGGGCCCTTGATGTAAGGGGTGGTGCCTCCTCGGGCGTGAAAAAATCCTTTACTATCACGTAAAGGAAAAGTCCACTACTACCTACCATATTGCAACTATACCACACCAGCCAACTATTAAAGAGTTGACCAGATATGTCGGCTTTTAAGGAATCACACGTGCTGCACGTCTCTTTGCGTGGATATCCAAACGATATATTGTAGTTGCTTTCAAAAATTTCTCGAAAAGTTTCGTAGGAAAGGCCATTATCTATGTTGCGATCGGAATACATTCTGTGTAATTTGACGATATTTAGATCTTTGCTCAAGTAAATAATTTTTTTTGGAGTCTGACAAGGAATAATGAAATTTGCGCCCTTTAAGACTCTTAATGAACTCAATAATCTTATGTTTTTTGTCTTCTGAAAGTTCATGAGGTCGTGTGTTGTGTTTTGCACGCAAGTCGACGGGTGCTTTCCCAGTTAAAAGCAAAGATTCTCTTACGTACCTTACTCAACGCGCTGTGATTCCATGTAAAGACTTTAATACAAACTGGAACATCACGAGTAATTCCATTCTCAACCAGTCGAACACGATAGCTAAATGACATACTATTAAATCTTATTTCTGCTTCATTTTTGCGAGGACGCCTACGCATGAGGAAGAACAGTGATGAGACCACTAAGGTAAGAATTTTGTTCGTAAGTGTTACCTAGTTCGTTAAATTCCCGAAGGATTCTACCACGTTCAGGTTCAGGAACAACAGTAAAAACATCTAAAACGTTTACAAATGCAGTCAGATCCTAATTCATGGGTAGTTCCACGCAAAATTTTCATTACATCTCGGCTTCTACCTGTTTTTCTGCGTTTCTTCGTTTCTCTCCTTGATGGACCGGATTCATTTTCACCTGACACTGAATAGTCACTATCCATCATACTTATTGTGTACAAAACTCTATATACTATAACAAATAAACTAGCGTAGCTAATAATATTGCCAAAATGTATGTATTTAATAGAACAACACATGCACGTGGACACGAATTATAATAAACTAATGGCAATAAAAACCAGCACTACATGACGTCACGTCGTCATCCCAATAACCTGCTGACAAGGACTAATGCCGTTTTTCCGTACATGGTGTTACGGCCTGAAATTGCGGCAACAATTTTTCTTTATTTCTTTTGTATATCGAATAAATACAGAGCTCATTTTTGTATTAGTGCAAAGATATGGTTGACTAAATTATTGACATATAAGTTTCCGTAATTTCACATTTGCTTTAATAAACAGTTTCTAGGAATTGGCAATAGATGACTTACCTGTATAATACTAATTTATGCCTAACTTAGATTGTGCACCCCAATAATTGTTAAAATGACGAGATGAAGGCAAAAGAATTTGCACGTTGTATTTATTATCTTGAACAGGCACATCCACATCCGACTGTGTGCTTACCATGTTATGAATAGCGTACGTCTTTCACAGGTAAATATTTATTTTTAATGCACACACAGCAACACTTGGTCTAATACCGATTATAAAACACTGAGAAATAACATAGCGAACCATCTTAACGCTTAGTGTTATTGTTTACATTTATTTGCCTTATTGTATGGGAGATAAGCTGAAGATACGGCATTTACCGTTCGTGAATATATTTGCAGTGGCGGCGCCTGGAAATAAATGAAAATTTGACTTTCAGGAACACATGGAATTCGCATAAGGTTAACAGAGAATCTGAGCTGTCAGCTGCTGCAGTCACGTATTATCGATTAACGATAACATCAAAACGCCGGGAAATTTGAAATTAATCATACAATTAGATAGGTTGAAACAATACCCGCCGCTGGGGTATTTACTGAATGGTTCAGATGTTTAAAATATAGATTCTTTAACATATTTGTGTTGGCAATATGTGACCACTGCCAGCTCCACGGGTCGATTTGAATATTTTTAAAAAATGTCCAGTTCATTAAAAAGCAGTTTCTGCCTTTCATTTCATCCACTAAGGTAACACTTGAATATGTTATATATTCAGAGTTCATCATGTCCAGTTTATAGTTTTGCACATCGTAAATTTCGTATTTTTGAATATTTTAATCTAGAGTTTCCATCTTCCACTCTTCGAAACCCTACTTCGAACGGTTTTTTTCTATGCTGCTTTTCCCGTTTTCTTACGAGAACTGTCCGTTTGCCATTTTTGATCTGCAGATCTTATTGTGAGCTGTTGTATTTTATTGTGTCTTTTTAGACAACGGTTATGTGTAAAGTCATTGTAGTTTATGGTAATTGGTAATTGTTGTGACTGGCTGTTATGCTCTGCAGTTGGTGAGTTATAATGTTTAAGTTTTCTGTTATCGCATATTCCTTACGACCGCCATTGCATTTCCACAGGATTTGCTTGAAGTGGCCCTTTTTGATGTTTGCTTCTGAGTATTAGCGTGAAGACCTTTGGCCCAGAGATCTTTCCGTTCAGCAATTAGCTAGAAGATGCTATTTGAATCCCGTGGCCTCCCCGGCACTGTCAAGGATTGGTTCCTAAGATAAGTATTTCCCAATTTTATATCGACTACGTTGTCCCGGAATTTAATAGGATTAGCAGGAGTAATGAGAATCGTTTTGTGGACTATTATGCTAGTTAATTAAATACGCTTCACACTATTCATGTTGACTATTCGGAGATACGTCACGGCTTAAATGTAAACCTACGCATAAAATTAATTAAATGTTAGGTAGTCTTGTTTATTTAATCTATACGATTTTTTTTAGCTCTTCTGTAATAATTTTTGTGAACGTTCTTGGCAGCCAATTGCGGGAAAGATAATATTGTTCGATGCTTACCCTTAACTCATATTATTATAATAACTATTAATATTCCAAATTTACGAAGTTAATAATTCTCAATACACCGTTAACCTATCAGATATAATACCTTTGTTTTAAATTGACCAGGTTTAAAAATCGATACCTTATCAAAATATTATCATACAATGTCTATATTTTAATTTTACCCAGTAATTAAAATATTTATACACTTACATGTTAATTTGTGCACGTATTATATTTATATAGGTATATTATCTATTTTATTATTTTCTAATAAAGAAAAACTAAAACTTTAATTTAGTAAGTGAATTGTTTTGGTCAATGTTTTATTACATGTTCTACGAGTCCTATAATTTTTTTTGCTCCTCATTTAAAGCTTAGGCTTGTATACTGGACGTGCCTATGACTTGATGCGTCTTGCTTTTCATCCTTTCATTGATGTTATTGTAACAATTACTTTTAGGCCAAGCATTACCTAGCACATTTATATGAATTTTTCTAATTCAGCCGTGTCGTGAATAAACACTGACCATCTATAGTTTGCAGTCAACTGCAGGCATCTAAGACTACTGGCGCCCTTATAAATTGTTTATTGAATTAATGCTCCTTCCATAAATATACAACCAGAGTTGAAAGAAAAACGTTCAAGCCGAACCACCCTGAGATAGCCGGAGCATATAGCCTGCTGTTCATTCAAGATTCACATTAACTTCATTTTTAGATTGTTTTGTTATTAGTGAAATTTCTTAAAAAAAATTCACTAATGAGGAGATCCCGACTTTTGAATTTTGAAAAAATTTCTTCAAATGAGCGCTAATTAGGCCCCCCAGAAAACATATCCGGGGTCAGTTTCAATTTTTATATGTTTATATATATATATATATATATATATATATATATATATATATATATATATATATATATATATATATATATATATATTTATATATATATATATATATATATATATATATATATATATATATATATTATATATATATATATATATATATATATATATATATATATATATATATATATATATATATATATATATATATATATATATATGTATCACACCGATAACTCAAAAAATAATGGGCCGATTTTGATCAAATTTCGTGAAAAAATTCCTTTTGCAAATGGCTTGGACGATTTCGTTAGTCAGGAAAATCTGCCCAGGTTTTCCCGGAAAATTTTGTGTTTTCTTTCGAAAAAAAATTATATCTCCGGAATTTACAAAGTAAGGGCAACCAAATTTGGTACGCAGGTTTACATCCTTATAGGTAAGTTACCTACCAAAATTAAGCTATGTAGGTCAAAAGACAAAAAAGTTATAGGCATTTAAAAATAAATAAATTGGGGTTTTCTTCAAAACGTCAAAGTGGCGATTTAAAATGTCAAAATTGGCAACATTTAGGCAAATAACTTAAATCTAATACGGGCTATAAAAATAAAATGTCTCAAGAAGGATGTTTTACAAACCCTTAAGTCTTAGTTTCAACCGTCATAGTCCTTCATTTTACTAAAATATTTGCAGAAAATTCATTTCAAATAGACCCTTTCTCTGATGCTTGGCAGTAGCCTTAGCCATAGAGTTTATCATTTAATGGTATATAATTTTTGTCGAATTTTCGTAAAAAATTAATAAAGCTCAATTTATCCGTTATTATATAAGATATGAAGAAAATTTGTATATATTAATTATAGGGTGTCTTGAGCTACATCTTAAAATAATATTTCTGCAATCACAGGGTAGCCCATAAGTCGTTGGTGATACAAATTTCCTTTTTTTAATCAAACACGCCTTATGTTATTGCATTTTTGCATTTTCCATCGAAATATAATGCATATTTGTAAGAAAATAAATTCTGGACGCAGCAAGTGCGTTATGGTAGCGAATTTTGATCAAATGTTTCATATTTGAGCAGCTCAATTTGCTATTAACCTATAAGGTTGACCAAGAAACGTGTTTTTTCGGGAACATTTTAAGTTTACTTTTGGAAATTTTTGTACATTTTCACACAATAAAGTTATTTTAATGGAACATGGCACATTGTTTTTACTATATAGGTTATACCGGTAACCAAATTTGATGCCTGCTTTCTTAAAAAAAACACACATATTTGTTATTAAAAAGATTTTTATGAAAATTTACTACCATAACGCACTTGCTGCGTCCCGAATTTTTTTTTATTAAGATATTACAGCAGAACGGAAGATTGATAACAATGGGCACGGACGTCATTCTTCCTGGGTATAGCCAATACTGAAACTGTTGTTTTGGGGCTCCAGCTGTTTTTACTATTTAACATTTTCAGTATCTGATAATAACTACAAAATGCCATGAAAATATAGCTGTGAGCTTAGTTTCGCAAAAAATGGACTAATGCCGTTCTTCCCCTAATGCCTTCATATAGTAAAATTAATAGAGTGCAAATCATCTACATACAGACTTGGAGACTACTCCTCTGGCTTCACTGTTGGTTTTTGTAGGTGAAGGACGTAGTCAGCGCGTGAGCTAACTGGAGCAAGTGGTACTTCGAATTCTGGAAGTTCTAGGATGTTCTTCAATGCTTCTGTGACTATAGTTTCGCTGCTTGACAGCATTTTCAGACAGATTAAAATTGAATTAGTACGAAATCATGACAACTACAAATAAATATCTGTTGCTATGTTATGATATGATGTTTTGATCAAAAATTTTTATCAAATTGAAAATAAAATGAAACACAGATGACAGATGAGGTTTTCAAAATGTCTATGTGATATATGTCAATATTTACAAAAACCAACAGTGAAGCCAGAGAAGTAGTCTCCAAGTCTGTATGTAGTATGGACAAGTTTCACCAAGTAAGGGCAACAACAATCAATGAATTGAAGAGGTCTTCTATCGAAGAGCTTGCTCATTTGTATAGAAATTTGAAAATCAAGCAGATGAACGCTTCCCAGAATGCATGGTTTAACCAAGAGTGCATAAGAAAGAAGGTCATCCCGAAGTACGTAATCATAACAACTACTGTAACATCAAATCAATCAAAAATTGCTATTAGAAAGGCCAGTTTCATCTGGCTGATCCAAGAAATGGTTTTCAATTCGTGATAGTTTGCTTCTTTATATCAAGGTAATCCATTCAGAACTTGCTTATAAATTACATCCAGTAGAATTTGATATATTAGATGACCAAATACATATTTTAGTTAGTGAATTGAAATTTAAAAAACGCTTAACACAGACAAACAAAATTAGAAACCTAGAAAGCACACAACATTTACATAATCGAGAAAGATCTCCCCCACAAACACATAAGTTTTACAGAAAGTTTGAAAACCTAAGCGATACAATTTTTACAACTGAAGAAATTTCTTTTCTAAATAAAGAATATAAATACTACCCAAAATTTAAATTTACAAGCAAAATTTAACAGATATTAGCTTCTGAATCCGAAATTGCTTCCAGATCTATAAGGCAATATGAAAAATTAAAAATATGTGAATTTTTAAGACATTTAACTTCAAAATATGACAAACGTCAAATTAACGAAACTCAAATTTTAAAATCTGTTCAGCATAAAATATTAGACAATGATCTAGTTTTTACTAAAGCTGATAAAGGAAATACGACTGTAGCTATAAGTAGGGACGCATATAACATTAAAATTAATGATATTATCACTACAGAAAATTGAACAGAAATTAGGAGAGACCCAACAAACGCATTTCAGACAAAACTGAAAAATGAACTTAAAAATGTGTTTCTGTTTAGTCAACAAGAAAAGAAATATCTTTTATATAAAAGCCCGCAACCACCAAAATTATATGGCCACCTGAAAATTCATAAGCCAAATATACCGGTGAGACCAGTAGTTGGCTATGTTAATACACCTAATCATAAGATAGCGAGCAAACTGGTTTCACTTATTAAAGAATACAATTACTTTCCAAAATATTCAGTTAAGAATTCTTATGAACTTACACAAAATAAATAATAAATAACTTAATTATTCCCACAAATAGTAAATTAGTCTCGTTTGATGTTTGTAGCATGTATTCTAAGATACCCCCTAAAGAATGTTTACCACTATTAGAAAACGTTTTAATAGAAAAGAACATAAATGTCATAAAAAGACAAGAAATAATGAATCTTTTTAATAAATGTATAAAACAAAACTATTTTAAATTTAATAATAAAATTTATATGCAAAATGCAGGTCTGCCTATGGGTAGTCCGTTGTCACCTTTATTAGCCAACATATTTATGGAAAACTTAGAAAACCAAATTTTAACATCAGAACTTTCACATACTATTGTCTTTTGGTACAGATACGTAGATGATATTTTAGCATGTTTTCAAGGTAGTCATACAGAATTAAATGAATTTTGAAATTTTATTAATAACTTTCACACAAATATTAAGTTTACTTTAGAAGAAGAAGCTAACAGTTTTATAAATTTTTTAGACTTAACAATTAGAAAGTTAGAAAATAATTCATTTGACTTTTCAATATACAGGAAACCAACTTACACAGACACAACCATACCATACGATTCATGTCACCCTTTTTCACAAAAGCTGTCAGCCTACCATTCTATGATACATCGTGAATTTTCAATACCTATGTCACAAAACAATTTTGAAAAAGAAATTTCAATAATTAAGCAAACACCATTTAATAATGGCTACTCTGTTAAAATAATAGATAAAATGATAGAGAGAAAAGAATACAAATTAGCGATTAATTTAATTTATCCAAATATTAGAGACAAAGAAGGCAACAGATACGTTTCGATAACTTATTTTGGAACCATTTCAGAAAACATTTCAAAAATTTTAAACACCTGTACAAATACAAAGGTAGCTTTTAAATCTTACAACACGACGCGTGATTTGTTATTTAACGCGAAAGAAAAATCTTGTTTCCTGACAAAAGCTGGAGCTTATAAATTAGCTTGTACACATTGTAACGCAATCTACATATGTCAAACTTCTAGAAATTTTAACACCCGATACAAAGAACATATTTCTGCATTTAGAAATAACCACGCTGACAAATCTACATTTGCAAAACATATTATTGATACCGAACATAGACCTACAATAAATAACCGCATACAACCACAACATTTTTATAATGACAAACGTAAGCTAGACTTTTTTGACGCTTTAGAAGTCAAAAGGCACACACACGACAATAACTACCTTGTTTTAAACGAGCAAACTGATTTAATGAATTCCCCTTTCTTGGATATTCTTCTTTCTAGTTAAATATGCCAAAGAAAATAAATTTAACTATTATTTCAAAAAAGTTGTAATAAAATAATGAGTTGATGTATGTCGATATTTTCGTTATATAGAGACTATTTTATACTGTTATTGTTTAGTTAATTTATTGTTGTAACTGTTATCATAGTTATTATAGGCTAGTTCTAGTTTTTATGTTAAATATTGACATACATCACATAGACATTTTGAAAACCACATCTGTCATATGTGTTTCATTTTATTTTCAATTTGATAAAAATTTTTGATCAAAACATCATATCATATCATAGCAACATATCTTTATTTGTAGTTGTCATGATTTCGTACTAATTCAATTTAGTCTGTCTGAGAATGCTGTCAAGCAGCGAAACTATAGTCACAGAAGCATTGAAGAACATCCTAGAACTTCCAGAATTCGAAGGGCCACTTGCTCCAGTTAGCTCACGCGCTGGCTACGTCCTTCACCTACAAAAACCAACAGTGAAGCCAGAGAAGTAGTCTCCAAGTCTGTATGTAGTATGGACAAGTTTCACCAAGTAAGGGCAACAAAAATCAATGAATTGATTAAGAATGTTAAAAAACCGGGACAGCTAATCACTTTTGAAGGCAAAGGTAAATGTCCTTCACCTACAAAAACGAAAACCAACAGTGAAGCCAGATAAGTAGTCTCCAAGTCTGTATGTAGTATGGACCAGTTTCACCAAGTAAGGGCAACAACAATCAATGAATTGCCAATCATCTATTCATGTGTCTGATTGGGATTTAATTATGTATCTACGTCCATAATTAGTTCATTCAAACGTAATTGATACGCTTGCCTATTTATAGATATACAATACCGATCATGGACGATCCGAATTTCGTCAATAAAATCTTCTTCAGACGAACTTCTCGTACTCCCACGCTTTAGCTACACCATACAATAAACAATACACTATACGCCAACTCATTTGATTCACACTGTGCACACTATAAGCAGAAGAGAACGATGTTTGGAAATAGAAGTCAAATCCAATCATGAGAATTATAGCTTCTGGTCTTTGCTTGCACAGCTCGTGAGTTAGGAGGCTCGGAAGAGCGATTCGAAAGCCCTATAACTACTGTTGAGGATCTTCTCAACTAATGCTGGCTATTCATTCGGCTGTGAGAGCTGAGAGGAGATAATATATATTATACACACCAGCACGCTGTCCGCCTTAATTCTTAATGAAAGAAAAACACCCCTTACCTGAATTTATGGCACCTGAAACTAGGATGGGTAAATGGGGCTTACATAAATATTGCAGAAACAGTTTCCATATCTTGCCAAATTATTGCTATATATTTTAGTTTGGGAAATTCACGACAATGTATTCTGTGTTATACAACCCTCTTCATTTTAACATAATGTGAGTTAGCTACTTTAAGAAATGTCATTATTATAGTCTGAAAGCAATGTCGCCCTGTCTTTGGAACTATGACTCTCTGACTCTAGAAGATCTTCATTTCAATGAAGCTTCCTCACCTTCTCAGATTTTTCTAAACTTTCCCTTTTTGGTCTACCTCCTCCCTTTGTGTGTATCACATCGATAACTCACGAAATAATGAGTCGATTTTAATTAAATTTGATAGGTACCTTCCTTTGGTAACTGGCTTGAATGAGTTTGTTGCCAAAATCGGAGCAGTTTTTCCGGAGAAATGTTGTTTCCTTCCTGCAAACTTTGTATCTGCAAAATTAACAGAGTTATGGCAAGTTTATATAATTAAAAGTATACTACGTACGACATTGTGATATTTACGACAGGGGAGTCATCTCTATACGGAATCAATCAGCAATTCTGTGGTATTCGCCATAAATATAAAGTAAATTTAACAGGTCGTTTTTAAAATAATATTTTTTTTTTAATTTCAATAACACACCACGAGGGCTTACAGCCTAAATACTATCGTACCGTGGGTGTCGACAAGGAGGAAAGAGGCAACTTGTTAATTCTGGATTTGAAGGTTTGGAGGTTCGGGGGAGAAGGAAAAACGTGTGCCGACAAGGAATTTCACAACTTGGAAGACCTCGGGACAAAAGAGCGGACATAACAAGATGTTCTATGTCTGGTTACCTGGACAGTAAAAGGGTGCATTCGCTCTGTTCCCCCGGTAGATCTGTTGGGGGCAGCAGGTGGAGGAACTATGGAAGAAATTTCATCTGAGCAGTGCCCGTGCAGATATCTGTAAAAGAGAGAGAGAGGTCACCAACGGCACGTCGGTGAGCAAGGGATGGCAGCCTTTGGGTGAGGGTAGGGTCTTCGATGATACGTATAGCTCTCTTCTGAATGGAATCCAGGATAGCAAGTGTAGAAGCGGCAGCAGCACCCCATATGTGGAAGCGGTATTCGAGGTTTGGTCTTATTTATGAAGTATATAAGGTATAGAGATAAGCTGGTGAAAAATATTTGCGAGCCCGGAAGAGGAAACCTAATTTATTAGCAGCCGCTTCTGCAATTGATGTGACATGTTGGTGCCAATTGAGATTTCGATCCACAGAAATGCCAACAAGTGAAAAGGACTCATTACTTTGAATAACTTGGTTGTTTATTGTGATGGGTCTAGGGCTGGTGTATCTCTTATGAGAAAGAAAGCAAGACTGTGATTTCGTGGGGTTGAATTGTACAAGATTTCTACTTCCCCAGTCTAATATTTTTTGAAGATCCACTGAGATAAAACCCTCCATGAGTCTGCGATCCTCATCTAATTGGGCTAAACAGACAGGCTTAGAATATTGTATATGTAAGTGGAGGGTGCTGTTGTCCGCGTAACTGTGAGCTGGGTTGGGTGTGCTAGAGAGGAGATGTGGAGAAGAAACAAAGTAGGGGCTAAAGTTGAACCTTGAGAAACTCCTGCATTAATTAGATACAGTTTAGAGGAATGGCCATCTACACAACAGAAATGCTCCCGTTGGAGAGCAAGTTCTGGTGCGCGTTTTTTGAGAACAATTGCTGCGATCTTGTACCTTTTTAGTTTTGAAAATGATATCCGTCATTTTATGCGCGACATTGGGGACTGTTGGTGGTTGAACATTTGGAGGTCGGTTGAGAGTAGAATTGCCGGCGAACAACGAGGCAAAAAGTTCAGCCTTGCCGAGGGCGGTAGAAACAATTTCATCCCCTGAGACAAGAGGTGGGAACGTGCTCTTGGAGAAATTATTCCCAATAGATTTATCAAGGGTCCAGAAGGGTTTGCTGCCGCTGGAGCTTAAGAGGACTTTGTTTTTGATGTGGTTATTAAACGAGTTTTTTGCCTCGGAAAGAATGCGGACATAGCGGTTTTCTTGCGTCGTTAAATGCTTGACGGTTTTCTTGACTGGGATTGTGTAGAAGCTTTTTGTGAGCTTTGACCTTTTCAAGTCTGACCTTGTCACAGGATTTAGAGAACCAGGGCTTTTGAGTGGTTGCAGAGGTTTTCTGTGTACGTGGAATAAATAATTCCATGCCAGCTTGGATAATTTCGCTGACGTTTTGTGAGATATCAGAGGGGTCAGGATGAGAGAAGCAGACAGACGCCGATGGAAATGAGGAAAAGCAATCTCGCATTTAGTCCCAGTTCGCGGAGTTGTAGTGACAAACGATACGTGGGTGTGATGACTGTGTGACCTCGGGTTGCATTGCGCAGGAAGCAGTGACCATGCCGTGGTCTGAGCGACCAAGGGGGACGGTGACTGATATCTTATAGCAGTCAGGATTTGTAGTAAGAAGGAGATCCAAGGGATTTGAGCTGTGTGTTGGGATGCGAGGAAAGTAAGTAGGTTACTGAACCATATTGGCTTAAGAATTGCTAAATGCAAAGGCCTCCGCTGCTCTTCCTTGTGGATCGGTTTTTGAAGATCCTAGCCATTTCTTATTATGGACATTGAAGTCACAAGCTTTAAAATTCCACACTTGCAGCACATCATAATAAGACCCAGCACTGAATCTTGTAGGGTGGCCCTTTGATGTTGCGAGAATAGAATATTTGACCTTGCCCACATCGTTCCAGCTTAACGGACCAGGGTGGGACTCGGCATACAGTTAAGCTGTTCTCGAATCACAGGCGCAATCGCTCATTTTATCGCCAGGGCCGTATTATCTTTCTTCAAGCAATGTTATTATTGATTTGTATACAGCAAAATATTACGTAATTGAAACAACTATAATTAAATATAGTCTAAAATATAGTGTTAGTAGAAGGAATATAACTACGATAGATTAGATCGTCGTGAATAGCATCTCACATTTAGACATTTTAAAGTATATTAAATTATTTAGTCATTCTAGCGTATTTTCATAAAATTCATTCAATCTTAAAATTCAAGTATAAAAAAGTATATATATATATATATATATATATATATATATATATATATATATATATATATATATATATAGTAAAATTGAAAAGATAGGTGCAGTATAAAACGAAAGATCACATATTGTCATGTCTTTATATCAAACAACACATTTAAAATTATATAGTTAGTATTTATCAAAGGAAATGACTTTTTAACTACTATAGCATATAACTAACTAGAGAAAAACTTGGTAAGTAGTTATTAATTATTAAGTTTAGTAAGTAGGTTTTTCATAATACATTTTTGGGGAAAAAGAGGGGAGCCCTTCATTTTTTTTTTTGCGCACCCCCAATGCAATAACGCACGAGCCGCTAGTGTGCGCTATGGATAGTATTTAAATATTGCAATTAATGGATTATCGATAAAATCTATTTTACGTAATTTAACAATGTCTAAAATAATTTGTGTGAAATGTAAATAATTTTTTTTAGCAGTTCTGCAGCTCTGCATCACTTATGCACCAACCGCCACTGGACCTGCACAGAATATAAACAGTTGTAGTCGTCAAACGTTTAGAACTTTCCATCCTCCGATGACACTTACTTTATTAGTGAAACGATCGTCAGGTCTTTGAAAATGTGTTTTGGTGATTTGGGTTCTCTAAGTTTACTTATCACTGTTGATCACTGGTTCCAATCATCACTTAGTATAATTAAATGTACATTTGCTTATGAAGACTTTGAAAGTAATGAGAAATTCTCACACCCAAGTATAGTTTTGTCACAGCATTACTGCGGCTGGGTTAAAATAAACTCTTAAATAAAGGGTGACGTGAAAACCCCGTAATGGACGACCATAAACAGAGCAAACATAAGAAGCTAGAGTTTACAAGCGAACATTAAAAAAGCTCGTATGTAAATGTCTTTCCATTTTCTACAAGAAAAGATACGTTACACAGTTTTTACATATCGTTTGTTATGATATTGTCAAGTCGGTATGGAGGAAAATCTGGGTCGTTAGAAAAAATAGTCTAGGTTGAGGGAATGTAATTTATCAAAATCACGTGTGCTAAGGACTAAGGGAGGTAAAGGGAGAGTGTGGAAGCGGGAAACAGGGGATAATCTGGAAGAATAACAGAAAGACCGTCGTTTTCTGGTGAAACACGTGACACTTGGGGCGACATCAGAAGTAAGAAAACACGATCTAAACTATGGACGTGCATAAAGAACCATCACGTTCGTCATAGAACTGTGAGGTGAGTTATACGAGGCTTTTTGATAAATGCATTGAAACTTAAGTGTGCGCAGTAACAGTTTTTTTTTAAATTAAAGATACAGGCTGTGCCCTTACAATATAATTCATTCGCACA
Source organism: Tillus elongatus (assembly GCA_964006375.1). Taxonomy (NCBI): domain Eukaryota; kingdom Metazoa; phylum Arthropoda; class Insecta; order Coleoptera; family Cleridae; genus Tillus; species Tillus elongatus. The sequence continues at coordinate 39,095,480 of OZ023262.1, forward strand.
TAGAACAATATTTTATTTATCTATGGCACTACGTTAAAACGATATAATACAGGATGGCGCATTGAAAACGAAACAGACCGATTTGCGTCCAGAGATATTTTTTTAAGAAACGCTGAAACACGTCAATTTTAATATTGAGGGGGACATGTTTTGACATAAAACTCAACTTTGTCACATCAACCCCTTAAGGGTGGTGATAACAACCCTTATATTTTAAATAGGGAACATGGGCCGAGTGTTACATCATTTGAAAGGTCTTTCTTTTCTGAATTCAGCACATAAATTTTTTTGGAAGTTTTATTAACTGGTTTAAAAATTATTCACAGTTGGAGTTGCAAGAACGTATCTCATTCATTATGATAAGAAATGCACTACTTAGTCAATTTTTGTTAAAAATAACCAAAACACAAAACCAAACGTTCAAAAATGTTTATTCAGTTAAGTAAGTGTTCAAATTGTTGACCACCAGCTTCCATACAAAAGTAAAAATTTTGTTCAAAACGAGCTCTGACATTCTAGAACATTTGTGGAGTTATTAGACGACATTCTTCGACAATGCGTCATCGTAATTCTTCCAGAGGCGGTTCTGTTGCGAAAATCCTACTCTTTAAATGGCCCCATAGAAAGAAGTCTAAAGGAGTTGAATCCGGTGATGTAGGGGGCTACTCAATAGCACGTCTACTCCCAATCCATTGCTCTGGAAACTCTCTGTTCAAAAGCTCCCTAAGACGTTGTGAAAAATGCGGAGGAGCTCCATCTTGTTGAAACACTAATTGATTTTCTTGATAGCGATCATCATTTTCAACAATTAGTAGAGGGTAAAAGATATCTCCTAGTAACTCCAAATACGTTTCGCCACTCAAATTGCCATCAAGAAAAATTGGTCCGATTAAACGGTCTCCAAAAATGCCAGTCCAGACATTCAATTTCTGTGGAGTTTGAGTGTGGAAAATTTCTTGGATTATTATCTGCCAAATAACGACAATTATGACGATTGACTGTAGAGTTTAATAAAAACGTACACTCGTCTGAAAAACAGATATTGAACAGAAAGTTCCCGTTATCAGCTATTCGTACAGTCATAACTTCACAAAACTCCAGCCGCTGATCAAAATCCTCTTCATTCAGTTGTTGTACAAGATTAATTTTATACGGGTGAAATTTATCATGCTTCAATATTAGCTGAATAGTTCTTCTTTTGATATTTGAAACAGTGGCAAATTTTCTCGTGCTCAAAGTTGGGTGGTGGTGGTAAAAAAGATGGATCCCGTTTTTTGTTGGCTACTGAACCACTTTATCGAAACTTTGCAACTGGCTCCAAAATGTAGTTTCTGTTAACATGTTTGTTCGGATGTCGTTCATTAAACAAACATAAACATCGTTTTTGAAAAAAAAGAGTAATTATTTCAACTCTTTCTTCTACAGAATACACCATTGTGAAAGTAATTTTCGGTAGTACTATCAAGTATCAAACCGACCGATAAACGGAAATAATAAACGGCATTCCTCTCATTCCGATAAGAAATATTCTGAGTCAATTTTTTGTTTACAAGCCAACAAAACATTGACTATCAGAACATGTCTTATCGGAATGAGTGAAATGCGTTTTTGCATCTTCAACTGTGAATAATTTTTAAACGAGTTGATGAAACTTCCAAAAAAATTAGTGTGCTGAATTCAGGAAAGAAATAACTTTCAAATGATGTAACACTCGACCCATGTTCCCTATTTAAATTATAAGGGTTGTTATCACCACCCTTAAGGAGTTGATGTGACAAAGTTGAGTGTTATGTCAAAACATGTCCCCCTCAATATTAAAATTGACATGTTTCAACGTCTTAAAAAAATTATCTGGACGCAAGTCTTTTTCGTTTTCAATGCGCCACTCTATATATTAAGGTTTGGAATCGGTCCGGACGCAGCAAGTCCGTTGTGGTAACGAATATTTGAATTTTAATTCAACTTGGTTGACCAGATTCAGTTTCCATTAACAAACATTATTATTGTTATGATCTAATGGCGATGTCACCTTTTCGATGAAAACTAAACTCTTCGGCTCAAATTTTAAAGTCGTCATGGCAACCACAATAGCAAATTATGTTTCTATGCAAAAATCCAACTTGATAGTACAGGCAATAGAGGAGCCCGTTACTCTTGTCCATAATGCACTAAACTACAGGAGTTATTTTTTTTGATAGATAGGTTCAGAATTACGCACTGAATGTAAAAACACAAAATCCTTACAAATTAGGAGGGCGAAAGTGCCGCCATTTTGAGAAAAACCGTTTCGGCCTATATCTCAATAACCGTGCACTTTAGGCCAAAAATGGTAATGACCTTTATTGTAGATAATTGTATTTCTCTTTTTTTTTTTTTGTTAAATAATTTTTTTTTTGGTATCACTCACCGTTTACAACTTATACGACTATTGGCATTCATTTATTGACTTTTTTACCTATATCTTTGTTTATAATTGTTTAAATAAAATGCTTATAATTTAACTTTTCAATAGACAAATTTACTACAATTTTTGCTAAAAACTTTTTTTTCTAAAATCAATATTTTTAAAGTTATAACGCGTTAAATGTTGCACTTTTCAATCGACAAATTTTTGTGGAAATATTTTAGTAAAATGAAAGACAATGACGGTTGAAGCTAAGACTTCAGGCTTTGTAAAACGTTGTTCTTAAGACATTTTCTTTCTATAGCTTATATTAGTTTGAGGTTCTTTGCGTAAATGTTGCCAATTTTGACGTTTTAATTCGCGACTTTGACGTTTTGAGGAAAACCCCAATTTATTTTTCTTTAAATGCCTATAACTTTTTTGTGTTTGAACTTAGAGACCTAAAGTTTGGTCTATAATTTACCTATAATGACATAAAACCGTGTACCAAATTTAGTTGCCCTTACTTTGTTATTTCCGGAGATATGATTTTTTTTAGAAAGAAAACACAAAATTTCCCGGGAAAACCTAGGCCGGTTTTCTTGGCTAATGAACTTAGCCAAGCCACTTACAATAGGAAGGTATTCACCAAATTTAATTAAAATCTGTCCATTATTTTTTGCGTTATCGGTGTGATATATATATATATATATATATATATATATATATATATATATATATATATATATATATATATATATATATATGTATATATATATATATATATATATATATATATATATATATATATATATATATATATATATATATATATATGTATGTATGTTTATCACCACCCTTAAGGGATTGATGTGACAAAGTTGAGTTTTATGTCAAAAAATGTCCCCCTGAATATTAAAATTGACATGTTTCAGCGTTTCTTAAATAAAATTCTCTGTTTCGTTTTCAATGCGCCACCCTGTATATTATTAAAGCTTATTAACTATAAAAGACCTAGGTTGGAGACTGTGGTTGGAAACTAAAACAAAGAGCAGTATCACCTCAAAAATCATAAAATGTTAACAGTGAGTTATGGGTATAACTCTCTGTTATTATTTGGTGCCTTTTTTGGGTGATTCTGCTTCTTGTTTCAGATTAACTCTGACATAATGTTTCATAAATTGACCGAACAAAAGGTCAACCTTTCTTGTTTTTTGAAGCAAAGTGTTTAAGTCATTTTACACAAATAGCGCTTTTTCGATTCAACTGAGTCGGTAATTTTGGCAGTTCTGTTATTTGGTTAGACATAGGCATGGATACAAAATGATAATGTTTTGTATCCTCCTAATATGTCGGAAAGCATAACTATTGGACAATTGATAGTTCCTTTATTACTCTTATTTTTAAAGGGTAGACATTGATCCAATCCAATCCATGTCCTGACCCCTCTGATATCTCACAAAACGTCACCGAAATTATCCAAGCTGGCATGGAATTATTTATTCCGCATACACAGAAAACCTCTTCAGCCACTCAAAAGCCCTGGTTCTCTAAATCCTGTGACAAGGCCAGACTTGAAAAGGTCAAGGCTCACAATCTCAGTCAAGAAAACCGTCAAGCATTTAACGACGCAAGAAACCGCTATGTCCGCATTCTTTCTGAGGCAAAAAACTCGTTTAATAACCACATCAAAAACAAAGTCCTCTAAAGCTCCAACGGCGGCAAACACTTCTGGACTCTTGCTAAATCTATTGGGAATAATTCCTGCAAGAGCACGTTCCCACCTCTTGTCTCAGGGGATGAAACTGTGTCTACTGCCTTGGGCAAGGCTGAACTTTTTGCTTCGATGTTCGCCGGCAATTCTACTCTCAACCAACCTCCAAATGTTCAACCACTAACAGTCCCCAATATCGCGCATAAAATGACGGATATCATTTTCAAAACTAAAAAGGTACGAAAGATGCTCTCTTCTCTTAATACCAGGAAAGCCTCTGGCCTTGACGAGATTCCAGCAATTGTTGTCAAAAAATGCGCACCAGAACTTGCTCTTATCCTGACTCGTCTGTTTCAGATATCTTACAATAAAGGCATATTCCATAGTAACTGGAAAACTCCTCGAGTACAACCCATCCCCAAGAGGGATCCAAAGCGCTTCCTAGCAACTACAGGCCTATTTCTCTCCTTTCAGTCATCTCTAAAGTGATGGAAAAGTATATAAACACAGAAATACTAAAATTTCTTGAAAAACACAGTCTAATCCACGACAAGAAATATGGATTCCGACAGCGCAGATTGACTGCCGACCTTCTTTCATTTGTCACCCATTTTTGGAACAAGTCTATGGAACTACACGGTGAATCCCAGATTGTCGCTCTAGACATATCCAAGCATTCGACCAGGTCCGGCACGCAGGACTGCTTAATAAACTTCCGGACTATGGCCTACCACCAAAACTCTGTACCTGGACAGCAAATTTCCTCTCCAACCGGAGCATTTCTGTTGTCGTGGATGGCTATTCCTCTAAACTGTATGCAATTAATGCAGGAGTCCCTTAAGGTTCAGCTTGAGCCTCTACTTTGTTTCTTCTCCACATCAATGACCTCCTCTCTAGCACATCCAACCCAGTTCACAGTTACGCGGACGACAGCACCCTCCACTCAAATATACAATATTCTAAGCCTGTCTCTTAAGCCTAATTAGATGATGATCGCAGACTCATGGAGGGTTCTGTCTCCGTGGATCTCCAAAAAGTATTAGACTGGGGAAGTAGAAATCCTGGACAATTCAACCCCACCAAATCTCAGTCTTGCTTTCTTTCTCATAAGAGATACACGAGCCATAGACCCATCACAATGCACAACCAAGTTATTCAAAGTAATGAGTCCTTTTCTCTTGTTGGCATTTCTGTGGGTCGAAATCTCAATTGGCATCAACATGTCACATTAATTGCAGAAGCGGCTGCTAAGAAATTAGGCTAATCTCTATATGTACCTTATATACTTCACAAATAAGGCCAAACCTCGAATACTGCTCCCACATCTGTGGTGCAGTTGCCGCTTCTACACTCGCTATCCTGGACTCCATTCAAAAGAGAGCTATACGTCTCATAGGTGACTCTACTTTTATCCAGAGGCTGCCATCCCTTGCCCACCGACGTGCTGTTGGTGACCTCTCTCTCTATTTTATAGATATCTGCACGGGCACTGCTCAAAGGAGCTATCTTCCATAGTTCCTCCACCTGCTTCCTCCAACAGAACTACCAGGGGAACAGAGCGAATGCACCCTTTTACTGTCCAGGTCACCAGACATAAAACATCTTGTTATGCCCGCTCTTTTGTCCCGAGGACTTCCAAGTTGTGGAATTCCTTGACGGCGCAGGTTTTTCCTTCTCCTCCGAACCTCCAAACCTTCAAGTCCAGAATTAACAAGTTACCTCTTTCCTCATTATCAACACCCACGGTACGATAGTATTTAATCTGTAAGACCTCGTGGTGTGTTGTTGAAATTTAAAAAAAAATAGAACATTATTTTTTATGGATTGTTCGTTACAGAATCGGAAACTTACGCTATTTGAAAGAACTTTTGTAAACTTAAGGTAAACAAAAATACTTTAGCTAATCTTAATTTTTTTTATTGTAAAAAAAAATTTAAAAAAAAAAGAATATCTGTTGTTGAACTTACAAAAAACATTAAATCGCTCGTTTTTACACCTCGATGATAGTTAATATGTACTACTCGTAACAAAGTTTGAAAAAATACCTATTTTTGAGGAAATAATTGGCAAATTTTTGCCTAGAATTTTCTTTATAAAATATCTAGCGTATTTATATTAAATTTCACTCCCATAACGTATTTCCTGCGTCCTTATTTTCTCTGCGTATTTTTGTATCTACATTGGGTGCTTTTAATATGCTTTTCCAAACATAATAATTAAACATGCGAAACTGGATTATTGATCTGAAGGTTTCTAATTCCTATGGAATCATTAACTTTCGGCAGACGATATCAGTGCCCTCCTCTCACTAATGTGTTCATTAGATGGTTGAATGGTCTCCATCATGATATTAAGTCATTATAGACAGATACTCTACCCCGTCTCTCTGAAAGTTCGACAGCGTGCTACCCATTTCATTATATCGATTATGTTTAATTTATCAAATTATCCCAAAATCAAATGCAAATTTCACACCGTTGTTGTGAATTAATTATCAAAACTAACAATGTTTTATACAGCATGTCCCACCGGAAAATTCTGCGACCAAAAGAACATTTAAAGTTAAATTGACTAAAACTAGCAGCTACAGGCCTATTTCTCTCCTTTCAGTCGTCTCTAAAGTGATGGAAAAGTATATAAACATCGAATTACTAAAATTTCTTGAAAAACACAGTCTAACCCACGACAGGCAGTATGGATTCCGTCAACGCAGATCAACTGCCGGCCTCCTTTCCTTTGTCACCCATTCTTGGAACACGTCTATGGAACTTCACGGCGAATCTCAGATTGTCGCTCTAGACATATCCAAAGCATTCGACCAGGTCTGGTACGCAGCGCTGCTTAATAAACTTCCGGCCTATGGCCTACCACCAAAACTCTGTACCTGGACAGCAAATTTTCTCTCCAACCGGAGCATTTCTCTTGTCGTGGATGGCCATTCCTCTAAACTGTATCCAATTAATGCAGGAGTTCCTCAAGGTTCAGCTTTAGCCCCTACTTTGTTTCTTCTCTACATCAATGACCTGCTCTCTAGCACATCCAACCCAGTTCACAGTTACGCGGACGACAGCACCCTCCACTCAAATATACAATATTCTAAGCCTGTCTCTTTAGCCAAATTAGATGAGGATCGCAGACTCATGGAGGGTTCTGTCTCTGTGGATCTCCAAAAAATATTAGACTGGGGAAGTAGAAATCTTGTACAATTCAACCCCACCAAATCACAGTATTGCTTTCTTTCTCATAAGAGATAAACCAGCCCTAGACCAATCACAATGAACAACCCAGTTATTCAAAGTAATGAGTCCTTTTCACTTGTTGGCATTTCTGTGGATCGATATCTCAATTGGCACCAACATGCCACAACAATTGCAGAAGCGGCTGCTAAGAAGTTAGGTTTACTCTTCCGTGCTCGAAAATACTTTTCACTAGCTAATCTCTATACCTTATATACTTCACAAATAAGATCAAACCTCGAATACTGCTCCCACATCTGGGGTGTTGCTGCCGCTTCTACACTCGCTATCCTGGACTTCATTCAGAAGAGAGCTATACGTCTCATCGGTGACCGTAATCTCACCCAAAGGCTGCCATCTCTTGCCCACCGGCGTACCGTTGGTGACCTCTCTCTCTTGTATTGATATCTGCATGGGTACTGCTCAGCGGAGCTTTCTTCCATAATTCCTCCACCTGCTACCCCCAACAGATCTACCAGGGGAACAGAGCGAATGCACCCTTTTACTGTCCAGGTCACCAGACATAGAACATCTTGTTACGCCCGCTATTTTGTCCCGAGGACTTCCAAGTTGTGTAATTTCTTGCTGGCACATGTTTTTCCTTCTCCCCCGAACCTCCAAACCTTCAAGTCCAGAATTAACAAGTTGCCTCTTTCCTCCTGTCGACACCCACGGTACGATGGTATTTAGGCTGTAAGGCCACGTGGTGTGTTGTTGAAATAAAAAATAAAAAAATAAAAAAAAATGAAAAATCATCGTAACAATATGTCAGCGGCCAAATCAACAAAGGTCGTTTTCAGGTAAAATTTAACCGTATGTTACCAATGTGGCGAATAAACTCAAAGTAATATCGAAGCCGATAAATAATAGACCAAGCAAGGCATTTCGACCAACGCGTTTTAGTTATATTTAGGACATTTTCAGTTAACATTGGACCAATGAATATAATTCTTATAATGTTCCAAGGTATTTGATTGACTTAATCACGAGCTTTTGATGGACAAGCAATAAACAATTGTAACCATCCTTAAACACAAAAAAAACCTGTAGACGTGGTATATTGTAATTGACCTCAAGTGGATTTGAATCTGCTTAATAGTGAGGTCACTTTTGCCTATTAGCCCTACCCTAAAAGTATCTATCTATCAGATTATTATTATTATTATTATTAAGACTAGAAACACTTTAGGAGGTTGGCATGATATGGTTTGATACGCACGCTCTTTTCTGTGTTGTTCTGCCTGGAGTCCTATATTTGTGAGCGCCCCAAGCTAATGCCTGGGTATATAAAATTTAAGGAATCTAGATAAACGATAATTAGAATTTATTAATTGTGTTGCTGCCAAACAGGAGAGACATTAAGGTGGAATTTCTCTTCAATTAAACACATATGTTAATGTAACAATGACATTAAATTTATTCATATAAATAAATTTGGGATAGCAAACAAAATCAAATTAACATGGTTGGCAAATTTCAAATAAATATTAAGTCATACACAAATAAATATCAGATAAACAGCAAGAGTTGCAAGAAAAATAAATTATCATTTCATAAAGCATATGACAAAATAATAAAATAAAATGGTCCTAGTTTACAAAAAGATATTAACATTACACATTTGAGATACATTAAGGATCAAATGCTGTATTTTACAGCTCAAAATCAAATACAAACTATTACTTAAATTGCTTGACGCTCGTCAATTAGTTCGGTTGATTTTTCAATGAATTAACTGGCCAGTCCTTTGAGTGAGGCTCCATTTAAGAAAAATATTACTATGTGAAATTTCTACTTTAATGATTGTCAGTGAAAAATATTTAAAATGTACATGTTAAATATTATACAAGCAAAAATCTGTTAATTACAGTTTCAAGTACTATGTATTTAAATCCACAATATTGACAAAAATTCTAAAGAGTAAACAGGAAATTTACAGTTGCCCTTTTTCAGACACGTCACTGACACTACTGAAGTTTAAATTTGATCATGTTACTTTGAAAATTCAAGTTGTAAATGTTCAAATAGTAGACTGCTGCATGGAAGGTTTTGATTGTTCCACACAAATAAATAAAGTTTCATCGACTCACCAAGTCCTAACACCTGGGGTTACCTGTTGAACCTTTGAAGATGCTCTCCAAGTAGAGTCAAGCATCAGAGCCTAACATAGGCTTACCAATTCCAATACGAGAGGGGAGGTTTGAGAGAAGAAGTGGTACCTTCTATGAATGTTTATTGGGCAGGTGGATCTTGTTGTTCCAACACTGGGGGGAGACAATTTTGCCCCTAACATTAAATGAGGAACAGTCTTATGTCGATGTTCAGAATTAATTTGACTGAAATCTTTCTACAGCAATTAAAATGTAAATTGGCTCAAGTGAAATTTATAATGCCAACTGATTCAGAGCTCGGTAATAGCAGAAACTTTGTGTGATTAACTTGAGGGATTCACCAGGTCGGTGAACAAAGGATCACTGCTTAACTCGCTTTTTTCTGCTAAACACGTTGTTAATTCAAATTCCAAAAACCGATCAAATGATATTAAACAATCACTGACAACTGTTGTTAGATAGTATGGACAACAAAAAGAAATTTTATCATTTGTTTTAAGATAATTATTAGCCACGTTAATTAGAACGATGTTAACTTCTCAACCGCCTAGCTCACTCTCCACGCTGGCAAGTCAATCTTCCTCTTGCCAGAGCTGCACGAAGAATTCTTACCGTGACCTGTTAGTGGCTGTGCGCGAGCTCTTTCTAGCTTCCTCTCTTCGAATGAGATAAAACGAAACCTCTAATCTGTGGCGAAACCACAACGTCTTCTATACACACCTCAAAACAATAATCGACTTGGTCCACCGTTTGGTAACCGTTTTTCTAGATTTTATCATAATTACGTCAGCATCTGTTATTTACCTAGAATTTCAGGACAATAGAGATATTCATTTTCCCCAACAAAAATGCAACGTCTCTCAATGCTTGCTTTTCGACGCGTATTATAGGGAATTCAGTACGGGTGTTACGATATAGAATTTCTTAACGAATTTCAAATGAAAAATTTTGTTAAATCAAAACATGAATTGCCTTACAGATATTGGATTGTCTGCTATTAATTAAGTCTCTTACGGGTTCATTTTGAATATTTAAAGTAGTAACGAAACGCAATCGTTACACAATGGCAATTGGGGGTAACGCCTTTCAGTGGGTGTAATATATCTTGAGAACGTGTCTGTTTCTGTTCACGCTGTAGTTTGATGGCGACTTTCCGACGAACTCGGGGTCGGTTGGTTTTATATGCAGGTGACACAAATGCATTAGTGTCTTGCGTCGATATCAACGAAGGCTTGGCAGCGGCAAGTAATGCCGCCTCTGATATATGTAGGTGGGCATGGGCCAATAGTTTAAGTGTTATTGACTAAATGGTTCCTTGGTTAGACATATATCTCCAAGCCTGTTTATCGGGTCATTGTGATGATTCCCTCGCTTTGTATTATTTAGGGGGTTTTATGCCCCTGGAATGTTTTAATTCACTGGTGCTAGTATTGCATTTTTGACGAATCGGATTCTATTGTTTTTGCCATTTTAGCACTGTCTGGGTTGGTTTTGCTCTCTTGGACAATTAACTTCAATATTTAAACGGATGGATTCAGTTTGCTTACCTGTGAGGGTATGTTACCAAGGGCGGCTGTGAGAGCAGATAAGTGGTTGGGTTTGTTATTTCTTCGTTGTACCGGTGAGGTATTATCACAATTATAAGTCAGTCAAACACAGCTGCCATCAAGAATTAAGAGATGGTGATAGAGTGCGAAGAGTCCACTAGTTATCAAATGATGGAACTGGCAAATAATGACAGGGATTTCTTAAAGAACATTTGTTTCACCGATGAGAGTAAGTTCACCTTGAATAATGAATCCAATGTTCAGAACTGTAGGTATTGAAACGCGATCAATGAACAAAGATTTATTGCAACCGGAACTCAACATCCCCAAAAAGTCAATGCTTGGTAAGCAATTTTCGAGAGGCATATCATTGTACCGTTTAAATTGATAGAAATTTCAATGAAGAAGGTTGCTTAAGCTTATTGCAGAATAGCATAGGGCCTCCATTAAACAATGTTGCTAGAGAAAATCAAACGATCTGGTATCACATGGCTGTATGTGCGGCACACAATACCCTTGTAAGGGTAGAAATTTAACGCAAAAGTTTTCAAGGTCATATTATTGGGCCAAACCGTTATGTTTTATAGGCTCTCAGATGTCTAGATCTCGCACCAAACGATTATCTCTTTGGCATCACTGTAAATCAAAAACTTGATGAAAACCTCCAGCAACTTAAAAAACGCAATTTCGGCAGAATGCGATAGAATAACACAATGCCAATTAAGCAATATTAAATCTGAATTTTAAAATCGTTTGGGATGTTGTTTGGCAACGGACGGAGGATAATTTGAACACCTTATTTAACTTTAATTCCACGCTTATGATTTTTGTTTGACTTGTAAACAAACTTCGAGAGTAAGTACTCGTTCAATATTGTTATTTTTTAAATTTTTATGTAAATAAAACAAAATAGTGCAATAGACTTCTAATGCGATGCTTTTTAAAAAATTCGGGCTATTCATTTAGAAGGTATGGAGTTTTGAAATATCGCTCATGAATTTTCCGAGTAATTAAAAAACCAAAACGTTTCACTTAAAAGCTTAGCATAGTATTGAAGTAAATGTTAAAAATAATTAGGACCAATCATAATATTAAACCAGCAAACCAACATATCAACGAATTAAACTTTAATCCAATAAATGCTCAAACTGAGCACCACCAACTTCCACACAATTGTATAAATGTTGCCTAACATTTGCAAGCATTTCAGGAGTATTTTTCCGGCATTCATCAATAATATGCTGACGTAACTCTTCCAATGAATCGCATTCGGTAGCATAAACTTTTGATATCAAATGCCCCCACAAAAAAGTATAAAGGGCAAAGGTCTGGGGATCGGGCTGGCCATCTACAGCACTTCTTCGCCTTATCCAATGACCGGGAAAGTGTATATCCAAGAACTCCTTAACAGTAACGGCATAACGCGGTAGAGAGCCATCTTGTTTGAAAAATAAATGTTGTTCTTTTCCAATTAGCGTTCTCCTGTCAAAGTGTCGGCTATGAAGATTGGTCGAACGATGTGATCACCAAGACTACCCGCCCAAACTTTGATTTTTTGAGTTTGAGTGTGGACTTCATGGAAAATATGAGTTTTTTCATCTGACCAGAACCGGCAATGATCACGATTTACAGTACCATTGAGAAAGAAATAACTTTCGTCCGAAAAACAGGTGTCATTAAGGAATTGCTTGTTGTTAATTATTCTTTGAGACATATTTTCGCAAAATTTCAAGCGCTGGTCATAATCAACTGCATTTAATTCCTGAACTAAGTGGTTTTTATATGGATGAAAGTTAATTTTTTTCAGAATTCGTTCTACGTATATTAGTAGTCTCAACTAATTTTAGCGTACTTACTGTTGGATCTGCACTAACCTGACCTATCACTTCCAGGATTGTGGCTTCATTTATCATAGGAAATTCACGTTCAGGATTTCGTTTCTAATTAGCCACTGATCCAGTTTCATGGAACTTGTGTAGCAACTGTTGCATCTACTTATGACGAAGATGCCTATCAGGATGCAGGTTCTTGAATACATGTGCTATTTCGTTTGCGTTTTCTTGAGTTTTTTAAAGATGCCCACAATTTCAACTATATTGGCAATTGAATACACCATAATGACTGATTATGAAAATCCACTCAACAATTCGAAGTAATAATCACAACTGCATTTTTCTTCGATCGAGTTACTCCAATTCACATGTAGGCACAAAAAGTTGCTATCAAGAAACGTTATCACAAAACATATTTTGCTGAAGTTTTTTGGAAGCAACGTAATCTAAATGACTTTTTATTACCTACGCAAACCTTAACAAAATTTTGACCTTGTAATGGACGCTGGTGAGGTCCAACTCAAGCACTAAGAATTTCTCGGGAAATGCATTAGCGATATTTCAAAAATCTTCCAAACGACCAGAACGAATATTAAAAATGAAACTAAAGGCAATGTATAGGGAATCAAAAGCTCTTCCCAACGAGCTTTTACCTGACTACCTCACCCCTATTACCATTTGAAAAAAAATTGAGAGACGACACCACCGCTTAGGAGGGTTGCAGTTATGGCTGCCAACTCGTTTTCAGTGGGCCACTATATATATATATATATATATATATATATATATATATATATATATATATATATATATATATATATATATATATATATATATATATATATATATATATATATATATATATATATATATATATATATATATATATGTACTTTATAGGTGTGTTCTCACTGTAATTAATATATATTAGTATATAGCGCACTGATGAGCTCAAATTAGAGCGCAACCAGTCTGCGTTTCTAATTATGGTGAGAATACATCTAGCCATACATACATTGTCCCTATATTAGGGAAGAAATGGGCCAGGGCTGACAATTTACAAAAATTGTTGGTTGGTTGTACATAGTCTCTTTGTGTTAATTGGAGCTGTGGTGACAATATACTACATGGTTCCGCACAGAGATGGCGACTCTCTCGTACATCTCACAACGTTTTTCTCATTGCTTAATTTAAAAGTATGATATGGGATATTGTTGTTGTCAAAAAGTTTTGTAATATTACGGTAGTCTTCTACAATATTTAAATTTCTTTTTATTCTATCATTACATTTTTGGCGTAGTGGTAATGGATTCTTGTATTTTCAAGGCCTTTTGCTTCTGCATGCCATTTTTATTTATTCCTTAGAATGTCTGGGGGTATTGCGGTTTCTCGATCGATTGGTGGGGGAGTTTCTATTGTTCTTTCACTGGTAGTTGGGACGCAATCAACGGCATCTACAAGTGCGTCAAACTGATTTGATACGATTATTGTTGTATTTTCGGTATAATTATTTTTGGGGCGTTTTTGTTTTTTCCGCGCAGTAGGGGAGTTTCTTTGCTAGCTTTCTCTTTTTGGTTGTTCCCTGTTCTTTTATGAGTTTATCAACTTTGTATGAAAAAACGATGTTATCATTGTGTAACTGACTTTGGTATTTCAACAGCATTTGGATAGGCATGTTATTAGAAAGTATTTCTGTCTGTTTGTAATATGAAAAACAAAGCGCTGAAAGAAATAAAGCGGTGGAAGTGGCGTTCTTAGTCATGTCGCTTTGAAGCCCAGGGCGAGTCCGAGGTCACTGGTAAGTTAACCTGGTTTTGGGCGAACTACCATTTAAACATTTTGGATCGTCCTAAATTCCACCCATACAAAATCCATATTGCACACGAACTAAATAAAGATGCCTTTGAGGTAGCCTGGACTTTTGTGAAGTGATAAGTGGACCAGTGGTGAATGTACTGAATTTCTTTTAAATACTTGCTTTTCTAATCAGTGTTCGTTTTCCTGAACGGTGCCGTGAATCGGCATAATTGTCGTTATTGTGCCGATTCTAATCCCAGCTTATTTAACGACATTTCTACACAATAACCGGAAAAAATCAATGTTTGAGCTGGACTTTTTGGTGACCATATATTGTTGGTCATTTTTGCTTACCTGGTAATCTAAATGGGGGTATGTACTTCGAGTTGTTGCGAAAGACCGTTGAGCCAATGTTGACTGACATTATCGAGAATGGTGAGCATTATCTTGAAGACTAATTGATGATTTAGCAAAATGGAGCTCATCCACACTATGCTTTGCCTGTTCCACAATATCTCGACCCCAGATTTCCAAATCGGTGGCTGGGAGAGGTGGCGGAAGAGGTTACATAGAATGGCACGCACGATCGCCAGATTTATCACCCCTATATTTATTTTGTGGAGTCACATAAATGGTAAAATTTATTATACTCGACCCGATTCGTTATAAGCATCGTAAACGAATAACGCCAAATTAATCGAAAAATGTTACAGAATGTACACGCAGACAGCACAGACACATTCTGAGATTCTGTCATACAAATAAGGTTCCTAGAATGTTATTTATAATAATTTTAGGAGCGCCCAGTATGTTCTGAAAATGTCCCTCGAACAATTCAATAAATCTTCTCAAATTGTCCATACATAGCCTAATGGAAACATTGCTTTTTTGAAGATATACAAGGTGTTGCGCTTAAGAACTGACACAAAGCAGGGGCATGTATTAAGGGACGTAAAATATGGTGATTTAATGCAACTTTCCCCTATAATATAAGCTGCACACCTGAGACGTTATAGGCATTTAAATTGGGGTTCAATCTATTCACTCCTTTCAAATGCCTCAACCAAACTCTACTTGCTATCGATTAATGCTCTTGATATACTCAAAATGTATACCAAATTTGATTTTTCTAAGTTAAGTATTACGCAGATATTGATTTTTTTCGAAATTTGAAACCCCACTTTGAAGGCTTATAACTTCTCAAGAATGCAACTTAGTATAGGAGTAAGTTGCATTAAATCGCCATATTTGAGGTTTACCTACATGCCCCTGCTTTGTGTCAGTTCTTATGCGAAACACCCTGTGTACAATTTTTGAATGACAGAAATTAAGAAAATGCAAAGCTATGAAATATTTTATTTATCTTCAAAATTAAATAATTATTCTCCATTTAACTGGCCTTGTATAAGCTCAATTCGCCATATATGTCAGTATTTGAACTTCAGTCACTCACCCTTGTGTAGGTTACCATCATTCCAGTGGCTACACACACCTGTAAACTCACATTCCGATACTTAATAAGTCAACAATTCAAGTATTGCACATTTATTCAGATTAAGTATGTACTTAGACGAAATGCAATGAAATGTTTGTGAATAAAATATTAATAAAGCACTAAGTGAGCCGTAACCTAAATTTGTTGAAGAAGATCGCGGTCTGACACTGGCTTGTTTTTCTAGAATTGACTGTATTACTTGCTGATATTTGATAGAACTGTTTCTTAGGATGTCTTCTTTAGGAGCGTTATCTATTTCGTAAAGACTGGTAGCTTCCATACTATCTGCGTAATCACGTAAAGCTTGCACATTTTTTATAGCAACCCCAGTAGGTTTTCTCAAAAATATCAATTCCAACAGATGATTAGTACCATAATATCTTCCATCGCCAACCAGAATTTGAAAGCTTTGTATATTGTTATCATCTATGTTAGTAGCAACAAATTTAATTTAAAGGTTTGTTGCCAAGCATTCAAGTGTTTGTGGTTTTATCATAAGTAACACCATATGCTGATTCACGTGAATCTTTCTCTGTAAAATATTTATCAACCTAGTATTTAACAGCTGCTTGATATGGATTTCAATATTGTTGCTAAATTGCTTCTGGTGTATTTGCAGCAGCATCTTATCCTCTGTAAAATTTAGTCATACATAATTCAGTTTCAGGTGGTTCTGCTTCCAACTCAAACATTTCATCATCACTAAGTAATGGAACTTCTTTTTTTTCTGGTGAGGGTTTTACATCAATTTCAGATTTAATTGGTTTCTCCACTGCTCGCGCGAGATAACAATAGCCAACTCTTACAATGTATATAAGAAGTACAGATCCAGATTCAACACCCAAGGTCGCTGACGAATTGGTTAATTAATAGCAGCGCAATTAGAAGAATAGACTATTCATAGAGAGGTAAACAACTAGACCTTCAAATCAGCAACCAGCCACATGCCAGGATCACCTTCAAGACTGCAACCTAGGTGGAAACCGCCTCTCGGTCCACGCCCCACCAGAGACTATATATGGAAGTTACCAGACCACGGACGGACATTCCTACATTGTTATTGCTTGAGTCTCTTTTAAGTTGTCATAATTTATATTTATCATTTTTTATTATTATTCATAAATATAACTATAATCAATAATATCTTTTAAAAATTCAAGTATGTTAACAAGAAAGTTAACTTGCGGCTACTAACGATGTAGTAGTTTTCGATATATCACTCAACGGTTTTAAGATGGGTTTATATAAATGCTGCGTCTGCTTTATCAAGCTTTAAAGCTAAATATTTGTTTCTGATAATATTCAATAAATCAGCTATTTTACGTTTGATATTTGGTGGTTGTGTTGATATTTTAAGATAACGACGATTTTAGATTTTTTCGACATGTTAACAGTATGTCAAACGCTTTAAGACTAACACCATTTATCAGTTTAAATATATATAAAAAGTGGTCAAATACTTTGCGATACCTTCCTTTTGCTAAATCTGAATCTTTAACGATAACCACATCATGTTTGGTTTGCCAACACTCACCACAAAGTATTTTGAACTTTTCAAAACAACCGAGAACATCTTCCAACTCATTTGTCTTATCTACTGAAAAAATATTAAATATATCTTACGCTACTTCACTTATAATATGTAAAAGTAGTTTCAGTCCATCCACATCAAAAGGTGGTGGTGGTTTATATTGCATGATTTACTACGGAGCAACACAATTTTCTAATTATATATTATACAATGTATGTGTACCTGATTCGTAAGATCATGCAGTGTCAAGCAAAACTGGCGAACCCTTCGTCGGTGTCAACTACAAGAGATGCTTTAAAACTCGTTTATTTACTGGATGCGTTTTAGTTGTTGATAACCTGACATCATGTTTTAGTTGCTTCTGTACTTTGTATCTATAATCTATGTTTGCAATTACCAACTGTTCTCCGTGTTCACGTCACATTATTATTTTTAATTAATTATATTACAATATAACCACATACAACACTGACTTCACACCATTTATGTTGTTGGCATTAAGTTACATTTACGTCTATCGTTTATCGGCCATCTTCCCTTCTTCCACTGGCAAGGACATGCGCTCTATGCCTAAATAAGGAAGGTGCCTAAATATACAATTTTCGAACGTGCTTAACATTGTGAGAACATTCTGAGAATATCTTTGCTGGATGGGCACCGACGTTTTGAACAAAACTTTTACTATTGTTGTATGGGGGCTGGTGTTTGAAAGATCGAACATTTGATCAACTGACACGTAAGTTTTTGATAAATAAATTACTCACCTTTAGAAGTCAATTTCTTAGAACCCTGCTCAGAAACTGCTTCAAACTAAAAATAAGCTACTTGACTCCCTTGTGATTTAAGATTGTAGGATATTTACCGCTTAAGATTGGTGTTCAGATGTTGAAAAGAAGCCTAAAAGTCTTCACACTTGAAAGCAAAATTTGCCTCGTTAAGCGATTTTCAACAAAATTACAATAAGTGCCCTAAAACGCATCTGTTTCTTTTTCAACTGGCCAGCCTGTATAAAGACTATATCAGGTACTAAATTTGATAAGGATAGAGGAAAATTTTACTTAAGCAGATTTTCATGATAATTCGTTACCATAACGCATTTACTGCGTCCACACTTTTATTTAATGTGGGTCTAAAAACTTAAAGTATTAAATATTGTCTATGCTAAGATGATAAAGTCATAAAGTTGAGATGGTCCTCTACGGCTCGGAAAACGCTTTCTGATGTCATAAACACCTCGCAATTTATCGAAGAGAAACAAGCCATAAAATAATCATAGAATTGAAGTTCCGCAGTGAACACATGAGACCGTGTTTATCGTGGAATAGCGGTATCAACACGGCACTCGAATATTCTCTTGAATCCAATAACGTCAAACTGCAGCTGCACTAGAAAATTCTATATGACTTTAAACCGTTAAACGAGTTAGTAGCTTTAAAACTTTTAGAGTTTTCATATTTACACAGAGTCTATCTGTAGCGACACAGCTTAACATTATTATTTTTTAAATTTAATCGAGAAACTTATAATATAAGATTTCGGGACGCAGCAAGTGCGTTATAGTAGTGAATTATCATAAGAATTGCACATTATTACTATGCGGCATATTACTAAAATTAATACTCTAAATTTACACAGACCTTAAAGATCTATTTTAAAGGTCCTAGTACGCGTACATTAGAAGAATTGTTTCTACAGTGTTACCATAGATATCTCCCAATTATCAAAAAATATTGTGTTCTAACTTCTTTTGAAAAAACCGTACAAAATTAAATTTTCTATGAAGCTAGAAAATTTAATTTTGCTCTATTTATAGATAGTGTAAGTCTCTTTAAAAGAAACTTGTATTTTAAATTTCATTACAGCCTTCCTGAAGGAAACTTAGTTCATATTTAGTAAAGTGGAAGTAGTTCATATTTAGTAAAGTTTAGCAGGTGCTAGTCGACTTTTCCTTACGTGATAGTAAAGCATTTTTTCACGCCCGACGTAGTACCACCGCTTACATCAAGGGGCGGTGAAATCGAAACGGAAGTTTCCGGTACTGGTGTATGAGTCGGTTTCCTTTATAAATAAAAATGATGATAGCTCCTCCTTGTACAGAAGATTCCGGAGATAAAATACCCCTCCATTCGGTTCTCCGGGAGAGGGGTGAACAGGAAGCGCCGGCATCAAGATTTAACACATTCTTCTCGAATATATGTGGCCTAAATTCTAACCTGAACCCCGTCCACCATTTCCTCCAGGCTAATAGGCTCCAACTTATCTTCCTCACCGAAACTTAAATCAGTGCCAAAACAGCCATTAATCACCTTAATTTCCCGGGGTATGAGCTCCTTACTTCCTTTATATTGCATGAAGGCGGATCCGCATACGTCTGTAGCAATCTACCCTACACCAGACTCCCCAAGTTAGAAGCTAGAAGAAAAGATATACTTTGGATGAAACTGTCTCCCAGGGCTGCAACTAAATTCATATGTTGCATTTACCGGTCCACTTCTGACAACAACTTTGTACAGCTCTTTGACTACCTATCTGAAAACCGACCATCTGATTTCTGAATATCCTTCCTCCGAAGTCACTATTTTTGATGACTTCAATGTCCATAATAAGGAATGGCTAGGATCATCAAAAACCGATCCACAAGGGAGAGCAGCGGAGGCCTTTGCAGTCAGCAATTCTTTAGCCAATATGGTTCAGCAACCTACTTACTTTCCTCGCATCCCAACACATAGCTCAAATCCCTTGGATCTCCTTCTTACTACAAAACCTGAATACTATAAGATATCAGTCACCGCCCCCCTTGGTCGCTCAGACCACGGCATGGTCACTGCTTTCTGCGCAATGCAACCCGAGGTCACACAGTCATCACACCCACGTCTCGTTTGGCACTACAACTTCGCGAACTGGGACGAAATGCGGGATTACTTTTCCTCATTTCCATGGGCGTCTGTCTGCTTATCTCATCCTGACCCCTTTGATATCTCACAAAACTTCACCTAAATTTTCCAAGCTGACGTCGAATTATTTATTCCACGTACACAGAAAACCTCTTCAGCCACTCAAAATCCCTGGTTCTCTAAATCCTGTGACTAGGCTAGGCTTGAAAACCTCAAAGCTCACAAAACGCTTCTACACTATTCCAGTCAAGAAAACCGTCAAGCATTTAACGACGCAAGAAACCGCTATGTCCTCATTCTTTCTGAGGCAAAAAAGTCGTTTAATAACCACATCAAAAACAAAGTCCTCTCAAGCTCCAGCAGCAGCAAACCCTGCTGGACTCCTGCTAAATCTATTGGGAATAATTTCTGCAAGAGCACGTTCCTACTTCTGCTTTGAGGGGATGAAATTGTTTCTACCGCCCTGGGCAAGGCTGAACTTTTTGCTCGTTGTTCGACAGCAATTCACTCTCCACCTACCTCCAAATGTTCAACCACCAACAGTCCCCAATGTCGCGCATAAAATGACGGATATCATGTTCAAAACTAAAAAGGTACGAAGAATGCTCTCTTCTCTTAATACCAGGAAAGCCTCTGGTCTTGATGAGATCCCAGCAATTGTTCTAAAAAAATGTGCACTAGAACTTCCTGTCCTAACTCGTCTGTTTCAGGCATCTTACAATTGAGGCATATTCCCTAGTAACTGGAAAACTGCTCGAGTACAACCCGTCCCCAAGAAAGGATCCAAAGCGCTTTCTAGCAACTACATGCCTATTTCTCTCCTTTCAGTCGTCTGTAAAGTGATGGAAAAGTATATAAACACCGAATTATCAAAATTTCTTGAAAACACAGTCTAATCCACGACAGGCAGTATGGATTCCGTCAGCGCAGATCAACTGCCGACCTCTTTCCTTTGTCACTCATTCTTGGAACAAGTCTATGGAACTACACGGTGGATCTCAGATTGTCGCTCTAGACATATCCAAAGCATTTGACCAGGTATGGCACGCAGCGCTGCTTAATAAACCTCCGGCCTATGGCCTACCACCAAAACTCTGTACCTGGACATCAAATTTCCTCTCCAACCGGAGCATTTCTGTTGCCGTGGATGGTCATTCTAAACTGTTTCCAATTAATGCAGAAGATCCTGAAGGTTCATCTCTAGCCCCTACTTTGTTTCTTCTCCACATCAATGACCTCCTCTCTAGCTCATCCAACCCAGTTCACAGTTACGCGGACGACAGCACCCTCCACTCATCTATACAATGTTCTAAGCATGTCCCTTTTCCAATTAGGTGGGGATCGCAGACTCATGGAGGGTTCTGTCTCCGTAGATCTCCAAAACATTTTAAACTAGGGAAGTAGAAATCTTGTACAATTCAACCCCACCAAATCTCAGTCTTGCTTTCTATCTCATAAGAGATACATCAGCCCCAGACCCATCACACTGAATAACCAAGTTATTCAAAGTAATGAGTCCTTTTCACTTGTTGGCATCTCTATGGATCTAAATCTCAATTCGCACCAACATGTCACATCAATTGCAGAATCGGCTGCTAAGAAATTAGATTTCTTCTTCCGGGCTCGCAAATACGTTTCACCAGCCCAAACCTCAAATACTGATCCCACATCTGGGGTGCCGCTGCCGCTTCCACACTCGATATCCTGGACTTCATTCAGAAGAGAGCTATGCGTCTCATCGGTGACCCTACCCTCACCCAAAGGCTGCCATCCCTTTCCCACCGACGTGCCGTTAGTGACCTTTCTCTCGCTTTTATAGACATCTGCACGGGCACTGTTCAGAGGAGCTTTGTTCCATAGTTCCTCCACCTGCTGCCCCGAACATATCTACCAGGCGAACAGAGCGAATGCACCCTTTTACTGTCCAGGTCACCAGACATAGAACATCTTGTTATGCCCGCTCTTTTGTCCCGAAGACTTCCAAGTTGTGGAATTCCTTGCCGGCACATGTTTTTCCTTCTCCTCCAAACCTCTAAACCTTCAAGTCCAGAATTAACAAGTTGCTTCTTTCCTCCTTGTCGACACCCACGGTACGATAGTATTTAGGTTGTAAGTCTCCGTGGTG
Source organism: Tillus elongatus (assembly GCA_964006375.1). NCBI lineage: Eukaryota > Metazoa > Arthropoda > Insecta > Coleoptera > Cleridae > Tillus > Tillus elongatus. Next base: position 39,118,145 of record OZ023262.1, read on the forward strand.
TGTTATTGAAATAAAAATTAAAAATTAAAAAAAAGTAAAATATCTGCCAAATTATAAAAGTAGCAGTTATTTTTTATTAGTAATCGCCTGATTGATTTCGTTTTAGTCGACCAAATCAAACCGCTTTTTCCAACATCTAAAAAAGCTTTTTTTTAAATAAATTCTCTCTTAGTGAATTTTCCTAATAAAGGCTGAATATTAACAATAACAAAATGTCTGCTTAAAATTATAATATTTTACCTAAAAGTGACAAAGTTATTCAGGCGTTTTAAACAAAGGTGAGATCTTGTTCAAAACTTATGAAATCTGTACACTACTGTTTCTTCAAATGTAAAAATGAAACAAAAAATTCTGGACGCAGCAAGTGCGTTATGGTAGTGAATTTTCATTAAAATGTTTTTAATAACAAATATGTGTGTTTTTTTAAGAAAGCAGGCATCAAATTTGGTTACCAGTATAACCTATATAGTAAAAACAATGTGCCATGTTTCATCAAAATAACTTTATTGTGTGAAAATGTACAAAAATTTCCAAAAGTAAACTTAAAGTGTTCCCGAAAAAACACGTTTCTTGGTCAACCTTATAGGTTAATAGCAAATTGAGCTGTTCAAATATGAAACATTTGATCAAAATTCGCTACCATAACGCACTTGCTGCGTCTAGAATTTCTTTTCTTACAAACATGCATTATATCTCGATGGAAAATGCAAAAATGCAATAACATAAGGCGTGTTTGATTAAAAAAAAAAGGAAATTTGTATCACGACTTATGGGCCACCCTGTGATTGTAGAAATATTATTTTAAGATGTAGCTCAAGACACCCTATAATTAATATATACAAATTTTTTTCATATCTTATATAATAACGGATATATTGAGCTTTATTGATTTTTTACGAAAATTCGACAAAAATTATATACCATTAAACGATAAACTCTATAGCTAAGGCTACTGCCAAGCATCAGAGAAAGGGTCTATTTGAAATGAATTTTCTGCAAATATTTTAGTAAAATGAAGGACAATGACGGTTGAAATTAAGACTTTAGGGTTTGTAAAACATCCTTCTCGAGACATTTTATTTCTATAGCCCGTATTAGATTCAAGTTATTTGCCTAAATGTTGCCAATTTTGACATTTTAAATCGCCACTTTGACGTTTTGAGGAAAACCCCAATTTATTTTTCTTAAAATGCCTATAACTTTTTTGTCTTTTGACTTACATAGCTAAATTTTGGTAGGTAGCTTACCTATAAGGATATAACCCAGCGTACCAAATTTGGTTGCCCTTACTTTGTTAATTCCGGAGATATAATTTTTTTTCGAAAGAAAACACAAAATTTCCCGGGAAAACCTAGGCAGATGTTCCTGCTTAACAAACTCATCCAAGCCATTTGCAAAAGGAATTTTTTCACCAAATTTAATCAAAATCGGCCCATTATTTTTTGAGTTATCGGTGTGATACATATATATATATATATATATATATATATATATATATATATATATATATATATATATATATATATATATATATATATATATATATATATATAACATATAAAAATTGAAACTGGCCCCGGATAGGTTAGCGTCCTAGTTCACACTCGTTTGAAGAAATTGTTTTCAAAATTCAAAAGTCGGGATTTCCTCATTAGTGAATTTTTTTAAAGAAAATTCACTAAAAAGATACATTGATCGACCGGGAAACGATCTCGGAACAGTCTGCGTAGAAGACAAGCACCACTGAACCAGCTGAGATAAGATAACTAAAGGTTTGTTTGCCTGATACTTGACGCGGACTTCATGCCCCGGGATATGATATATTATATTAAAAGTAAACGGAACAACTAATTACAGAATTAAAAGAATTGTCACTTGAAACACATTCAATGACTGTTTCGATCTTAGATGACGTCTTATGTATAAGTTAAAAGATTAAAGAACAAACTCGGTGGTCAAGGAGCAAGAACGTGTGCCTCTGAACCGAAGGGTACTGGGTTCGATCCGTGGGTTTTCCTTTCACTTTTTCAGTACATACTTTAACTTTAACATCAACCGAGGTTGTGGCATTATATTTGAGCAAGTTGAATGTCTGTAGATTTAGATTTTTGGAGTAAGCGTAAAGGCGTCGGTTCCGTGCCCATGCGATGTTCGGCATGTGAAAGATCCCTACCCTCCTTACAGAAAAGCAAGGGTTCGGCAAAATTTCCAGGATAGTGAGGTGAAACTGCTCTCTGGCGTCGGTGATTGGTCATAGTCGCAAAAATAGGCCGACGTTGAAGAAAAAAATCATTTTATAGAGACGCGACTTGATTGTGTTTACATTTTCACTATATTATACCACACTTTCAATCTAACACTGCAATTAAGGCCGTTCGTCAAGCTACAAATATAGTGTATTTTAAAAATTGATTGAATCCCCAGTTAAAAACTATCACTTGGCAAATTTTTGATTTCATGTCGTCTGTCATTTGGTTATTTGTGGCCGAGATCTCACGATTGTTGGTTTGGGTAGTATGTTTAATGCCTTTGATTTATATTGTTTGGTTACCGTTGACGAATGGTGTATGCATGTTGTATAAATCAATATACGCATGCGAGGTAAGTACTCTGTCTGCCAGGCATTGGACTTTAACCACTAATTTGTTTCAGCGCATGTCTGTCAGGTTTTATTATTAATTTAGAAAAACTCTAAATTGTGTGAACCAAAAAATTTAGATTTCACAGCATAGGTTTATTTGAACCGTTTCTAGCCACATGTACGTCTCATTCTAGTTACTCTAACACTTTCAAAAATATAGCGTTTTAAAAATATTTTTGGATGATGTTACCTCCCTATATAACTTCTATCTTAATTCGATAAAAGTCAAACAGTAGTAGTAATATATGCGGGACCTCAAGTGAACCCAAATCTGGTCAGTAGTAAGGTCACTATTTCCTATAAGTCCTACCCTAAAAAGTTTCTATCTATCAGATTTATAATTAGCAGGATTAGAAATTCTTTAAAAGGTTTGAAGATCTTATTATTGTTTACTACTTACGCTGTTGTTGTGTTGTTGCACTGCCTGAAGTCTCATATTTATCAGCGCTCCAAACTAGTGCCTGGTTACGATGATTTTTCTAAAAGTTTATTTTCGATATCTAGGAAATCAAGATCAAGAGTTATTATAAGCGTCGTCGCGGAAGGTCAAAAGGGTTTAAAGATGAATTGATTTTCAATCAGACTGACATGTTAATGTAACAAAATATTAAATTTATTCACATGGAATGAATTTAAAATGGTGAACAAAATAAAATTAAATGGTTGGTGACTCTCAAGATAAACATTAATTGTACACAAATAGAAATAAAATGAATAGCAAGAATTTCAATAACAATAAATTATTAATTTACATACATCTGACAGAATAATGAGACAAATGTGGTTTGTTTATTACTAAAGAAATCTAAGTACCTATATATTGATATATGTCAAAAATCAGATGCTGTGTGTTGTAGCTCAAAAGTAAACAAATTAATATGTAAATTATTTGACGTCTGTCAACCAATTCTGTTAATCTTTTACTCAAATCCTGGCCAGTTTCTCAAGTGAAGCTCAATTTTGAGAAAAATATGTGTGTATACATGTATATCTCCCTGAAAACTCTATACTAATGATTGAAAAACAGGTGACATTAAAGACAATGTACAGGTTAGATATTTTTACAGTCAATATTCACTTATTACAATTTCAAAAACTACGTGTTTAAATTTACAAAAAAAACTGATGAGATTCCAGAGATTAAAACAGGAAATTCATAATTATTCTAATAGGAACTCCCTGACATTGCTCAAAATCTAAACTTGATTGAGTGTCTTCGAAAGTTCAGATTATAAAAGTTCAGTTGCCAGATGAGTGCATAAGACCAAGTTTCGTAGTTCAGAGAAAAATTATATTGACTCACCGAATCTTCTGCCTTGAATTACCTGGTTACTCTATGCGGACGTCCTCCAAATTGAATCAAATACTGGTAGCTGACACAAGTCTCAGTGAGTCCAACAGGCGAAAAGAAGCTGGGAAAAACAGTGATGGTTCCCATTGATGGTTACTAGGCCGGTGGATTTATTGTGTCACGTGTACAAAACCCTTTGACAACCAGCTCGATATTCTGAAGTCGCTTGGTGGAAACTTCGCGATTTACAATTAAAACGTTGAATTTGCCCTAGCGAAATTCACTGCCAATTGACTTAAACTTCGGCGATAACCCGGAATTCTTTTTAAAGTAGAAAATCAACAGATTGAAACAAAGAACCACAACTTAAGTTCCGTTTTTATGCTAACTACGATGTTTATTTAAACTCGAAAATCACTAAACACTTCAAATAACCACTGAGTATTGTTAGAAGGCAGTATAGGTAACAGAAAGACTATTAAAAACTCAGTTTATAAAACAATTCGAGAGACCCCTAAAGTCAACGTATTTACGCCACAGGCGTCAGTGCCAGACTCCCAGCGGTAGAAAGCGTTCTGCCGCTCCTGGCCCCTGCACGAAATTTTTAGAGTCATAAGCGTTAGTGGCTATGTGCGAGCGCTTTCTCGCCTTCATTCTTCGAATGAGATAAAACGAGACCTCAAATCGCTGGAGAAGTCACAACGTCTTCTATACACACCTTCATAATAATGGACTCGTCCGTTCATTTGCTAACCGTTTTTCTAGATTTCATCATAATTACGTTAGCTTTTACCTAGAATTTCAGGACAATAGAGATGTTTATTTTCCCCAACAAAATGCAACGTTTTTCAATATTTAGATTTCGACGTATATTATAGGGAGTTCAGTACGCTTCTTACGATACAGAATTTTTTAGCGAATTTTCATCAATATTATTTTGACCAAAACTTGAAATATTTAATATAGATAGGGTTTTTGGTATTGTTTATTATGCTTGGGGGTTTTCTAAGTGTTTTGAAACCAGTAATGATTTTTCACGTAAAAACTGAATCGTTACAATGAAAAAAATGTCCGTTATAGCTGATTTACGAACTCGTCCGCAGTCTTTATACAATGAATATATGTGCCAAGTTTCGTTCAAATCAGTTGAGTATACCTCGGATTTGGGTTCAAGGGACAACATTTTCTTGATGAATTGAAAAAGACCCAGTGTCTTAATTTTTTCACAGAGATTTAGAAACACCTGTATTTATCACAGAATATAGACATTCCTTGAATATAGCCTGACAAATAAGAACTCAATTTCCTACGTTTGACAAAGTAGAAGTCATTTATTTAGAGATCCGCTCTATATGTATCATACAAAGGGATACGTAAAGTGTGAAACAGAGTTTCGGAAAGAGGTTATTTGTGTATAGAGCGTCCTCACTGAAAGGGAAGTTGTAAAAAGGCGTCGGGATTTGCATGGGTTTGAGATTACAACTTATTCTAAAACGTGTGGGAACCCATCAGCTGTCAATGACAAGTGGCAGACCACATAACTGGATAAGCTCATGTCTCACGTTAAGATTTTCTTTTCGATTTCAGTTGAAGGGACGGATAATGGAAAATGTAAAAGAACACCAAACACATTTACCTCCAATTGATGGGAGTTTTCAACTTTAAAAACGATATTTATGTCTCAATTCAAAAATGTCGACGGGAGAACGAAAGAAAATGTTTTTTTGCTTTGTCATAGGTTAACATATAATTATTTACTCGTATCTTTTAGCGACTTTTCATAAATCAAATTTTGATTATAGAAAGGTAACGACTTTCTATTTTTTATAAAATTTTTCGATGATACTGCATCATAAGTGAGATAAAAAAAACGAAGCCCGTGCCTCCACCTCGTTGCGGAACAATGTAGTATGTTGTCACAGCAGCTCCAAATAACACAAAGTGTTAAATATTAGAGGTTGTATGCAACCAACTAACAATTTAGTAAATCGTCAGCCCTGGCCCATTTCTACCTTAGTATCTGACTTAGTGTTGAAAGGCTGGCTAGCATAGCCGTATTACTTTATAGGTGTATTTTCGCTGCAATTAGTATGCCGTACTGACGAGCAAGTACAACAAATACAATGGATCCCAGTCCCAGAGAGACCTTAGATGGTCAGGGGGTGCTAAGAATCCCCGGGAGGAACCAACATAAACGATTAACAACTAACTTAAACCAATTCAGACCATTCAAGACGGAGTTTCGAATTGCAACATGGAATATGACAAGTTTATTCGAGACTGGAAAACTAGCTAACGTGTGCCAGGAGATAAATGGGTTGAAAGTGAAAATTCTGGGCATAAGCGAGGTGAGATGGCCAGGGACTGGATCGGACAATCTAATGGGCAAAACGTTCTATTACTCCGGTAACAAGAACCCGAAACACTATAATGGCGTTGGTGTGATACTGGGCGCGGAGTTAAGCAGATCAGTTTCAAGTTTTGTGCCGATGTGGGATCGATGCATCTGCTTAAGATATAGGCGGAACACCCATTATTATTAATATAATCCAGGAATATGCTCCTACTGCTGATAAGCCAATTGAGGAACTGGAAGAATGGCACGAAGATCTAGACAAGCTATTGAAGATGACAAAGAAAGAGGATATCAACATAGTATTGGGTGATTTTAATGCCAAAATAGGCAAGGGACGATTCGCAAACTTTGTGTGAGAACATGGACTGGGCAATCGGAATGACAGCGGAGACAGGCTGCTGGAATTCTGCCAATGCTACGAAATGGTAATAACCAATACTTGGTTTAAATTACCCCCTCGAAGGCTCTACATATGGACTTGGCCACAACATACCTCTAGCAGAATTGTACGCAATCAAATTGATTATATCTTGATTAACCAAATGTACCGTAATACTATCAAAAGCGCAAAAACATATCCAAGAGCTGATGTCAACTCTTATCATAATCCAGTTTTGGCAAATTTCCACCCCAGATTAAAGGTAATTAAGAAACCTATGTCCAAAACTAAACCCAGCACACAAAGCCTGAGAAATAAAACAACTAGAGATAAAGTTGCTACAGAGTTAAATAAGTGTCTCTCAGAAATAGATCGTCTACAAGCAAGTAGTACAACAGATACAAACAACTTCTGGAAACCGATAAAGCAAATATTGATAAACACCACGGAAACACAGTTACCAAGAACACAGGAGAAGAGAGAGACGGATTGGATGACAGCGGAGATATTATAATTGATGGATGAACGAAGACGATACAAGAACAGAAATACATCGGAATACAAACGATTCAACAGTGAAATAAGAACAAAAATAAAGTTAGCAAAAGAGGACTGGATGAATGAGAGATGTAAGGTTATAGAGGAACTACAGAACAAACATGGGACTTGACATGTAGACGTCAAAAAGCATATTATCAAGTTCCAAAGCCTGCTTTAAATCTATTGTGACAATTTGAATCAAGTGAATCCAATAAAATTGAAATATTTGGGAAACGGTGGAATTTAGGTATAAGGAATGCTAATATACGTTGAAAGGGAAACCAGATGCGAACAGAAATAGCTCATAAAATATAGGACCTTCCATTTTATTAGTGAATTTTCTTAAAAAAAATTCACTAATGAGAAGATCCCGACTTTCGAATTTTAAAAAAATTTCTTCAAATGAGCGCTAATTAGGCCCCCCAGAACACATATCCAGGGTCAATTTAAATTTTTATATGTTTATATATATATATATATATATATATATATATATATATATATATATATATATATATATATATATATATATATATATATATATATATATATATATATATATATATATATATATATATATATATATATATATATATATATATATATATATATATATATATGTATGTATCACACCGATAACTCAAAAAATAATGGGCCGATTTTGATTAAATTTGGTGAATACCTTCCTTTTGCAAATGGCTTGGACAAGTTCGTTAGCTAGGAAAATCGGTCCAGGTTTTCCCGGAAAATTTTGTGTTTTCTTTCAAAAAAATTTTATATCTCCGGAATTAACAAAGTAAGGGCAACCAAATTTGATACACGGGTTTACATCCTTATAGGTAATTCATCTACCACAATTTATCTCTGTAGGTCAAAAGACAAAAAAGTTATAGGCATTTAAAGAAAAATAAATTGGGGTTTTCCACAAAACGTCAAAGTTGCGATTTAAACGTCAAAATTGGCAACATTTAGGAAAATAACTTGAATCTAATACGGGCTATGGAAATAAAATGTCTCAAGAAGAATGTTTTACAAACCCTGAAGTCTTAGTTTCAACCATCATTGTCCTTCATTTTAATAAAATATTTCCAGAAAATTCATTTCAAATAGTCCCTTTCTCTGACGCTTGGCAGTATTCTTAGCTATAGAATTTATCGTTTAATGGTATATAATTTTTGTAGAATTTTCGTAAAAAAATCAATAAAGCTCAATATATCTGTTATGTATATATTAATTATAGGGTGTCTTAAGCTACATTTTTACAATTATTTCTACAATCACAGGGTGGCCCATTAGTCGTTGGTGATAAAAATTTTCTTTTTTTTTTTAATCAAACATGCCTTATGTTATTGCATTTTCCATCAAAATATAATGCATGTTTGTAAGGAAAAAAATTCTGGACGCAGTTAGTGCGTTATGGTAGCGAATTTTGATCAAATGCTTAATATTTGGATAGCTCAATTTGCTATTAACCTATAAGGTTGACCAAGAAACGAGTTTTTTCGGGAACACTTTCGGAAATTTTTGTACATTTTCAAACAATAAAGTTATTTTGATGAAACATGGCACATTGTTTTTACTATATAAATTATACTGGTAACTAAATTTGATGCCTGCTTTCTTAAAAAAACACACATTATTGCTATTAAAAAAATAGTTTTATGAAAATTCACTACCATAACGCACTTGCTGCGTCCAGAGTTTTAAATAATCGAGTAATTGTAATTTCAATTTTACAAAATGGCACGGCTAATTCTCATCACCCTGTATACTGAAAAGAAAATCTATCACACGTGTCGTTTAGGTGCCAATCTGAGGGTAATCTGTGCAAAAACTGAGTCTCCTCAGTTGTATTTCCACAGAAAGAGAGCGTGCGACGTTCGCCTTGGTTTTCGCGAGAATTTTCAGAAAAATCGAAAAATTTCGAAAACGGTTGATTTTTGACATATAGTATATTTGTAATAATTTATCTCAAATTCAATGTAGAATTCGAAAATATAATGAAAATTACCATCTTGTATTTAAAATAAGCAAGTTAATGGCAACTTCAGGTTAAACCGAAAGTTTGACATGAAGTAACCTATTTTCACTGAACTGGAATTTGTCTCGATCGTATGTGTGTAAATTTTCAAATTTAAAATCGGAGTGGTTATTGAGAAACACCTAACTAAAAGTCTTGGCGCCACAGCCTGTATTTGGATAGGTTAGCTTGCAATTCCACAAAGAACTGCATTTAATGTAGAATATTTGCTTAATTTTGAGTAGATATTGTAATGTTATCTCGTCGATCATTTAACTATTTATACCATTTGGAAGAGTCTCCGTAAACAGCACAAAAAGCTAAGAATAAAATGATAAATGAATGAACTGCGCTGGAAGTTCTCGATACATGATTAATCAATCAGGTTACTGGTATCTTGAGATGACTGTCAAGTATCTAGAAAGGGCAATATTTTTCCTTGCCAATTAAAAGCGTATCCGACATTCTAGAAGTTAACTAAAACTTTCACAATCTTAGAACTAAAAGAAAAGCTAGAGAAAATACACCAAATTATTAATCTAGTGGCATTTCATTTCCTCCATTGTTTTCATATTATTTTCAAGATAAAAGGTTTTATTACCAATTTCTAAATTGTAGATGGTGTTTCTACTAAACACTTTAACTTCACTAAACATAATTATCTTGCTTCCTGGTAACGAAAACCTCTACGCCATTTTAAATGTAGACGAAGAGACTACTTCTCTGGCTTCACAATTGTTCGTTTTCACCTCTGCAACCGGTTTCGGCGCTTTACGGCATCATCGGACCGAAGAAAATGCCAAAGTAGGGGCAACAACATATGATACATTCTATGACGTTTTAGTAAATTTTCGTAAAAATAATTCACTAACGATTAGATGGCATTTTTTTAAATTTTGGAAACACTTATTTTAAATGAGCGCAAAAACTAGAACTTCGAACAGGGGCCAGTTCCAATTATATATATATATATATATATATATATATATATATATATATATATATATATATATATATATATATATATATATATATATATATATATATATATATATATATATATATATATATATAGTTGAAGCTTGTATACATTAAATTTAAAATTACCGCCAAACATTTGGGGATTGCTGGCCCGTTAGGTTGGCACCGTCACAGCAGTCTACAGTGCACAAGCTCCTACTACTTTCTTGTTCCCCTAAATATTTTGCTTAACTGTTTTGAGAAGGCAAGCTGGCCGGCGTCGAATGAAGAAAACCCTAAGATCCAGGAATCATTAATCAACGTGAATGTACAGTCCACTAAACAGGTTAGTAGATCTCAACAATGTCTGGTAGCTAACTTGAATAATATCTAGTTAATTATTTTGTTATTATTTCTTATCATACTTGCAACGACATTTTGGTCCCTTCGAGCCGCGTGCTTCTTAATTTTTAACTAAAAATAACACTAGTGGGTGTTACTAACGTGAATTTATGCACGTTTGGCGGTTTTTTTTTTTTTCTTTGAATTAGTGATTGTGGTTTCTGGGGTTCCTCTTGATACTATAGGAACTGGTTTGGAACTTGTACTCGGTGCCGTGTGAAGAACACGGCCGCCGTTTTTTCCTTGCTTAACGTGAATCCTCTCTCTTCGTCCACATTTTCAATACGAAGACGATATGTCTTAAGGCCAGGATGCACTCTTGGTATGAGTCTTGTTCTACACCTATGCATAGATCATCAGCGTATTGCAAACAAGCTATTTCAGGGCTCCACATTTTATGGAAGCTTTGTGTATAGATGTTGAATAATATCGGACTGGGGGATGATCCTTGTGGAAGTCCTTGATGTGTGATTCTGGGTCCATGTAGAATATCATTGTTGTCTCTGATGTACACTTGTCTGTTGTAGAATATTTGGACTATACTGACTGCACAATTCTCGGGTATACCTATTTGTATAAGGTCTTGTACCAGGAGTTGTAAATATATAGAGTCGTATGCACTTTGGAAATCGACGAATAGGCACACAAAATATTTATTCCACGTGTTCGTGTTATCGTCGGCAAACTTTCATTGTTCGTGTTCAGATTGTATTGTTTGTTATTGAAAGCTCCAAATAATTTGTTCGTTGACGGGGTATTTTCCACATATTGCAGTCACGTGTCCGTTCACGCTATTTATAGCATTGTCGCGTGTACCTAAATTTATTGGAACTTGTCCATTGTCTACATTGTTGTTTGTTTCACAATTTGCGACCTTCGATATTTTACTTTCTTGTTTTGTTCGGTGTAGGTGGTTGTTCTACGTGAGACACGTCTACAACAACCACGTGAGACACGTGGTTGTTATATAGTACTCCTATAAAGCATAGTAGTCTATATCAGTTTTTCTAGTGTTTTTTGTTTTTGTTTTTGGCGTTTATTACAATGGAAGTGGAAAAATTAATTAATGAACGTAACTCTGTAATGAGTCGGGTGCAAAACCAGACTTTTCACTAAAAATCAAGGCTGACGCCAACAAAAGGCATGATTTTAGAATTAGGTATCAAAGTCTCAATGATTCTGTTAATTTATTCGATTCTTTATATCTTGACATTGTATCATTGACTCAGGATAAGGATAATCTAGCTTTACAGTCTGATGTTCAGACAGACTTCGACAACCTGCAATACAGTATAATGGAACGCCTAACAGGCGTAATGTTAGACTGCCCAAGATCAATGTTCCAAAATTTGATGGTGCGAGTGGCCAGTGGCCACGTTTTTAGCGATTTTTTTTTAATTCGCTAATGAGGAGATCTGTATATATATATATATATATATATATATATATATATATATATATATATATATATATATATATATATATATGTATTATATATATATATATATATATATATATATATATATATATATATATATATATATATATATCCGACCGATAACTCACTGATTTTGATCAAATTTGGTGAGTACCTTCCTTTTGCAAGTGGCTTGGATAAGTTCGTTAGCCAAGAAAATCGGACCAGGTTTTCCCGGAAAATTTTGGGTTTTTTTTTTTTTTTAAATCATATCTCCGTAAATAACAACGAAAGGGCAACCAAATTTGGTACGCGTGTTTGTATTATAAAGACTGAACTCTGCACCAAAATTTACGTCTCTAGCTTTAAAGACAACGACGTTATGGGCAGTTAAAGCAAAAAATTTTGAAGTTTTCTTCAAAACGTCAAACTCGCAATTTTAAACGTCAAAATTGGCAATGTTTAGGCAAAGAATGTAAAACAAATACCGGTTGTGAAAAGAAAATGTTGCAAGAAAAGTGTTCTGCAAGCCCTTAAGTTTCAGATTCAACCGTCATTGCCCTTCATTTTACTAAAATATTTACAAAAATATTCATTTCAAATAGACCCTTTCTCTGATGTTTGGCTGTCAGTTTGGTGGCTTTTTGGATATTTATTTGTAGGTTTAGTGAAGTATATGGTTTAACGGTCTATAATTTTTTTAGCTAATTATCGTAGAACAAATTCGTTAATGCATTTTTGAATTTTTAATCGAAATATGATGCGTTTGTAAGAAAAAGATCTAGACGCAGTAAGTGCGTTTTGGTAGCGAATTTTCGGTAAATTTGCAGTTTAGTTCCCGAACGCTTTTCAAAACACTGTTTTAAGAAACCCGCCTAGGGCCCCCCCTGGATTCACAAACCCCAAGAAAAATTTCTTGTTCACACTCCCCAAAGCAGTTACGGGACCAGGAGTGAGTAGGGGTGCATAATTTTTTTAGCTAATTTTTGTAGAACAAATTCGTTAATGCATTTTTGCATTTTTCATCGAAATATGATGCGTTTGTAAGAAAAAAAACTGGACGCAGTAAGTGCGTTTTGGTAGCGAATTTTCGGTAAATTTGCAGTTTAACTCCCGAACTCTTTTCAAAAAACTGTTTCGAGAAACCTGCCTAGGGCCCCCCCTGAATCCACAAACCCCAAGAAAAATGTCTTGTTCACATCCTCCAAGGAAGTTACGGGACCAGGAGTGAGTAGGGGTGCATAATTTTTTTTAGCTAAATTTCATAAAACAAATTCGTTAATGCATTTTTTGTCGAAATATGATGCGTTTGTAAGAAAAAGATCTGGACGGAGTAAGTGCGTTTTGGTAGCGAATTTTCGGTAAATTTGCAGTTTAGCTCCCGAACGCTTTTCAAAACACTGTTCTTAGAAACCTGCCTAGGGCCCCCCCTGGATCCGCAAACCCCAAGAAAAATGTCTTGTTCACAGTCCCCAATGAAGTTACGGGACCAGGCGTGAGTAGGGGTGCATAATTTTTTTTTAGCTAAATTTTATAGAACAAATTCGTTAATGCATTTTTGCATTTTTTGTCGAAATATGATGCGTTTGTAAGAAAAAAATCTGGACGCAGTAAGTGCGTTTTGGTAGCGAATTTCCGGTAAATTTGCAGTTTAGCTCCAGAACGCTTTAAAAAAACTGTTTTCAGAAACCTTTCTAGGCCCCCACCCTCCTGGATCCACAAACCCCAAGGAACATTTCTTGTTCACACTCCCCAAGGAAGTTACGGGACCAGGAGTTAGAAACCCTTAAGTTTCACCCTTAACCTTCATTGTATTTCATTTTACTAAAATATTTCCAGAAAATTCATTTCAAGTAGACCTTTTCTCTGATACTTCGGCAGTAGTTTTCGTTATAGAGTTTTAGGTTCTATAAATATTTTCAGCGATTTTTCGTCGAAAAAATTCGCTAAAGAGGAGACTGCGAGTTTTGAATTTTGAAAAGATTGTGTCAAATGAGCTCGAACTAGGCCCCGTAGAACCCATATCCGGGTTAGTTTCAGCTCTTATCCCTCTACATATATAGAGGGTGACGCATTGCTACGGTAAAGCTAAATATATCTCTTATTATACAAGATACGAGAAAAATTTGTACACATTAATTATATGGTGTCTCGAGCTGCATCTTAATAAATTAGTTTGACGATCACGCGGTGGCCCATAAGTCGCTCGTGATACAATCTCTTTTTCAAACACCCTTTATATTATTTCATTTTCTCATTTCTCATCAAATTATCATAATGCATGTGACTATGTGAAAGAATTTTTCTTCCTCTGAAGATGTTGACTTTGTCAACGAAACGATCATAAGGTCTCTGAAATATGTGTTGTGGTGATTTGGGTGTTCTCCAAGTGTACTTATTACTTATCATAATGCATGTCTGTAGGGAAAAAATTCATAGCGTTCATCGAATTATTACACGGAGTTTTTACCACTAAATAGGAGAGTTTCATGAAAGCGACGCATTCAGAGCGGTTTTGAATTATATTATTCGTCAAAAAAATCTACTTGCCGTATAAGAGAGCTCTCAAATTGTGACTGAATTTGAAAAACTTCAAACGGTTGTAACTTTTTCAAATTTAAGAACCAATTATACAGACTACTTTTAGCAATATTTTTTGGATTCTCTTTTTTTAAATCTTGATTAAGATTAGATATATAATTTCAATTTTCTGTATTCTTATATATATATATATATATATATATATATATATATATATATATATATATATATATCCATATAAAAATTGAAACTGACCCTGGATATGGTTTCTAGCAGTCCAAGTTCGCGCTCATTTGAAAAACCTTTTTCAAAACTCAAAAGTCGGGATCACGTCATTAGTGAATATTTTTAACGAACATTCAGTAAAAGGACAAAATTTTCACCAGCAACGCGTTGACTTTTGAGTAGTGTAATATATTGGAAAAAGTTTTAAGAAAGCAGAAGTGTGAAAAATCGCAATTCCTGAGATGGACTTAAGCCGTAAACTATCTAGTAAGTTGTTTAGCCGACAACGAGAAAAATGTTTAGCGATATACAGGTGATTCATAAGTGGTGACCAAAAATTAAACCCCATGTTCTTTGAACAATTTTAGAGAGGGTATGTCCTATAAAAAAATTCCTATAATGCTTCATTAAAAAGATACAGAGTGTTGAATTTGAATTTCACAAAATAAAATTTCGCAATTTTTTAAAAAGTAGCACATATATTTTGCTGAAACTTCGCCTGTGTATGCTGCTATGGAAGGCGCGTATTCTACCATAACAATTGAATCGGCTAATCCAGCAGTGGCGCGCGTAGCCACATGTCATTGGTTATCCCTCAAGAAAAAACGGGTACGCCAATGATATTTTTTTTTATTTTTTATGTTTTGAATCTTGCTTTCATACTTGAACAAAATGACTCTCTTGATAATTATCTGTACGACGCTTATTTTACGAGTAAGTAATGAATCAGGTAAGTGTTTTAGAGCACAGTTCATGATTTTTAATCAGTCGTTGTTTGGTATAAAATCGCAATGATACACTTTTGTCAGGCTTATAATAATTTATTTATTACAATAAATGTTCAAAAATGCCTCTATTATCCTAAATATACATACTACATCTTTTTAATATGGAAAATTTAATGTCTTGAGGATTCATTGTTGCTTGAATATGACGAAAAGCATTATTTATCAGTTGTTGTAGCTGCTCTAGTGTATTTATTTGTTCACTGTAGACCAGTCGCTTAAAATCACCCCAAAGATAGAAGTCAAGTGGGTTTAAGTGCGGTGATCTTGTAGGCCAATGTATTGGTCCAGTTCTGCCAAACCATCTTTCATTATAATGTTCATGTAGCCATGTAACAACGTTTCGACTATGATGCGCTGGTGCACCGTCATGCTGGTACCACATTATACCTCTTGTTGCTAGTGGAATGTCATCTAGAATGTTTTCTACACGGTTTTCTAGTAGCGCTAAGTACGAAGATCCATTTAAACGTTGTGGCAGGACTTCCATGAACAGTGAGCCGTTAAAAATACCACACCATAAATTAATGGAAAATCTATGTTGAAATGTGCGAGTCCTTGTTGCATGTGGATTTTCCAATAACCAGACATGCTCATTATGAGAATTATAAATACAATTTCTTGTAAATGTTGATTCGTCAGACCAGAAGATTAGATTAGGGAATAATATATTTTGATTATCTATTTCCAACATCCATTCACAAAAGACTCGTCGATGCAATGAACATTCTGTCGATGATACGGATGTAAGTCTTCTGGATGTAAAGTTCTCCAAACAAAGCTTTGAGAATATTGTAACTGCGTGGCAATCCTCCGAGTACTTGTAGAAGGTTGATCCATCACTGCATCCACCACTATCTCTTCGTCTTCACGTTAATGTTGTCTTCTACTATTAGCTCTAGCGTCAGTACGTTGTCCAATACCGCACTGCCGAAGTCTTGAAAACGATCGAGAAAAAACCCTTGGTGTAGGTTAACGGCGAGTGGGAAACCTACGTTGATATTCCCGACAAGCAGCTAGAGCATTTCCATCAGCATATCCGTAGATAACAATTATATCTGCATACTCTTCTGAGGTGTACTCCATTATAGGAAGTGAAAGAGTAAAAACTTTTGCAATTTAATAAAGTTTACCACTTACACCTATTCAAAATAATAACTTGTTAACCTAAACGTCAAGTGACACTTAATGACAACTTTGGCAAACACGACTACTACTTACTAAAATACAACAAAGATAATCGTACAAAAAATTATCAAGACATTAAATTTTCCATATTAAAAAGATGTCGTCCATGTATTCAGGCCAATGGAGGAATTTTTGAACATTTATTGTAATAAATAAATTACTATAAGCCTGATAAAAGTGTATCATTGCGATTTTCTACCAAACAACGACTGGTTAAAAATCATGAACTGTGCTCTAAAACACTTAACTGATTCATTGCTTACTCGTAAAATAAGCGTCGTACAGAAAATTATCAAGAAAGTCATTTTATTCACGAATGAACGCGAGATTCAAAAAATGAAAAATAAAAAAAATATATCATTGGCTTACCCGTTTTTTTCTTGAGGGATAACCAATGACATGTGGGTACGCACGCCACTGCTGGATTAGCCGATTCAATTGTTATGGTAGAATACGCGCCTTACATAGCAGCCTACACATGCGAAGTTTCAGCAAAATATATGTGCTACTTTTTAAAAAATTGGGAAATTTTATTTTTTGAACTTCAACTTCAACACCCTGTATCGTTTTAATGAAGCATTATAGGAAAAAAATTATAGGACATACCCTCTCTAAAATTGTTCAAAGAACATGGGGTTTCATTTTTGGTCACCACTTATGAATCACCCTGTATATGTAACATCGATTTCCAGACAGTTTAATAAGTGAAGATGTGCTTTTCTCCATCTATGGACAAACCGTCACAGAGGCATTTCAAGTTAACTAGATCTGCCATGCCCTGATATATCATGAAGTTTTGGCAATGGCAATGAAACAGAATAGCTAACTTCTGACTGTACCATCATTTCCGCGGGCGCATCGCTACATTAAAGTGGAGGAGACGGAGAGTTGTTTCTCAGAATTGTAGCCAAATAACTCAGAGTTATGGCTTGACTTTATTGCCCAAAGCTAAATTTATAACTTCCGTACTCACGAGAAGGACTCCTAAATTATGGATACAAGTAACTAACAGATGCTGGTTAAGAAAATAATTATCATTGTCCAATTTGTTGTGTACACTTGGAGAACCCAAATCAACACAATACATCTTTTTAAAGACCTGACGATCGTTTCACTAACAAAGTTAGGGTCATCAGAGGATATTTATACTGAGTTTTAGGTAAAGAACGATACCGAGAGGGAGATTAGATCGCAGGCAAATTTTTTGTGTATTGTATTTTAATTACCGGACGAGGTTTTTAAACTTCCTTTATCACTTTACCTGGTAGGTTTCAAAATGTTTATCTGCTTCAAAGACAGAGCGCAAACAGAGGACTGCAAATCAGTGGCGGAGCTCGATTTGAGGAACTTTTGTTTTTTATTGCCTTAGAAATATACATACTTTCGTACGCATCAAGCTTAGCTGGTTGTCTAATATTTTTTATAAGCTTCAGATTTTCTTGATCAATGTGCATTCTGCCAATCGTTTCAAAGTTATTTGAGAAGATCATATTTAGGCAACTAAGGCAAAACTTAGATAACATACTGCCGGAGGTCCAGTCGGGTTTTAAAAAGGACTACAGCTGCACAACTGCTCTTGCGTCCATCAATGACGACATAATAAATGCAACGGACAAAGGTCTTATTACTGTACTGATACTTCTTGACTATAGCAAAGCGTTTGATACAGTATGTCATGAGACTATGATTGCGATTCTGAAAAGTGTGGGTCTTCAGGACGAGGCATTAAAGCTGCTGAGAAGTTTTTTTCAATCACGTACACAATGCATAAGGGTTGGAGGAGTTTTATCGGATCCCTCGGAAATGCTGCAGGGCTTGCCGCAGGGATCTATACTTTCACCTCTTCTGTTTACGATATATACCCACAGGTTCCCTAATTGCCTTAAGCATATGAAAATACACATGTATGCTGACGATATTCAGGTCTACTGTTCATTTCCTAAAAATAAGTTGACAGAAGTGTTGATTGAGATCAACGAAGACCTGGAAAACTTAAGAAAGTTTTCAGAGATGCACTCCCTGCATTTGAATCCTAAAAAGACGAATGCAATAATTTTCGGTTACGATAGACATGTACAGGAAATAAAAAACGATGTGGTGCTGAGGATGGGCACTGACATTATACCGATCGTAGAGTCGATTCGGAACTTAGGATTGGTAATGGATAACACCTTTAGATATCGCGCACATGTCTCGCGTTGTTTGAGTCGTGGATATGGCGGATTGAGACTTTTGTACCCTCACAGACAATATATACCTACACAGATTAAAAAACACCTGTGTGAAACATTAGTGTTATCACAAATAAAATATTGTGCAGAAGTATTCTCATGCTGTTTGGATGTGGAGACTATGGGGAGGGTGCAGAGGCTTCAAAACGCCTGTTTAAGATATATCTATAACATTCGAAAATTTGAGCACATCTCCCATAAGCTCAGGGAGGCACAATGGCTGGACATGAGGGATAGATTTCTATTGCAGAGATCATGTTTCTACCATGGCATCATCAGAAAGGGGGCGCCGTCTTACCTTTGTAGGAAAATTAGGTATCGCACCGATATACATAACGTGAATATCCGAAGAAAGGATCTTCTCTCTATACCAGCTTTCAAACTTGCTCTATATCGACGGTCTTTCTCATATGACGTCTGCGAGACTTATAATAAAATACCAAATCATATAAAAGAAATGACCATAAGTAAATTTAAGAGACACATGTTTCGGTGGATGCTTGATTAGCAGGTGTTAAATACAGGAGAAATAATATATGGGTAAGTGGTGGGAGATTCTGGGTATGATTGCGCGAAAGTTTTATGCATACGTGCATATGGGGCTGTGTAGCGGTGTTGGAGTGCATGAAGGTAGATGTCTGAATGTATGTATGTGTGTGTGTGGGAGTCTTTACGTATGTTGTGAGAATGTTTTGAGCGTATGATGGGCGTGGGGGCTGGGTGGGTATGTGGGTGTCCTTGGGTGTGGGCAGGTGAGTGTATAAGTGTATGAGCGTGAGACTTTATGTGAGAGATTGGGAGTTTTTGGCTATGTGGGCGAGTGTTTTAAATGTACGTTGCGTACAGAGGCTGTGTGAGCAGTGAGCAGGTGTATGTGCATGGACACGTGAAGATAACACCTTGAATGTATGACTATGTGAACGTGTGTGGATGTATGGGTACGAGTGAGTGTCGCCCTGACATGGATCGCTTATAATTTACTCCGTTTTTTTTTCAAATTGGGGCTCAGGAAGGTAAATGGCTTGCCACTAATAATTTAATAGGGTTTAAGTGGTAGAACAGCGGATACTACGGTATCGGGCTGAACTTCGCCCTAAGATTTGTTTTGTTTTAGTTAATATGGAAATTTACTTATTGTTTATGCTCATGTGAAAGACGACAAGACAAATAAAGGAATTATTATTATTATTATCCCAAATATTTTGGGCCACGCATAACTTCTCTAAACTACCGTATCTCAAATGTACCAGATGTTCACGAAATCTAGTCTCAATGGTTCTTTTAGTCTGCCCAACGTATTTAGGATTATAATCTTTACAGCCTATCTCATACAAACGCGACATTTTGGTGGCTTTATCTTTATCTTTCATATTACCCAACAAACGTCTTAAATTATTTTTTGTCGTGGTTTTATCTTTTCTGCATGTCGTGCATCCCTCTAACAATTCCTTTGTTCTGTGTCTATTAATTAATTTTTCCACTAAGCCATCCGAATATCCGTTATATTTAGCCAATTAGATTGTTATTACACTTCAATACTTTTTTTGTTTTAGATGTTGTCCAATAATGCTGCATATTCTCAATATAGTTCAAAAAAATCTATTTCCTTTTTCCCCATTAATTACATGGATGGAATTAAAATTTAGGTAAGTCAAATATTTACATTTTGTTTTCCAAATTTAAATTAGTATAAATTAAAATTCCCAACCTATTTATTTTAACTTTATTGTAAAATTGTCAAACTAATTTAATATTGTTATTAACAACTTATGCTAGTAATTATTAACTTTTCCTTAATTAGTTCCTATTTAGTTTCATACTATTAACACAAATCAACACGTTATTTACTATTTACACTAACAAATCGCCTTATGTCTAATACTATACTTTGTCGAACTCAGTATATCCATACTATTTTCCTTTTTTTAAATGGTCTTTCTGGCTTTAGGATTATTATTGTTTGTGACATTTAGACCTTATATCACTTCACTTTAACATATACAGTGTGTCCCAAACTGGATGAGAATGTATTGCTATCTCCGTTATTATTAGAGATAAGGAGACGGTTAAACCAGCAATGTTTTGTAGAATGTCGTGCTCGTTCCAAATATGACTTGTATTTTGTCCTGCCTCTTTTCGTTTTCGAGTTATTTTAAAAAAAATGTCGATTTCTTTTTTCTTCGATATCTAAGTAGGCGTTGATCTGACATATCTAAGACTTGTACATTATCGGGACACTTTTTACAGAGTAATCTTTTTGTGGTATTCTTAACTTTGGATTGTCATTTGTTTTTGAGCTACAGGTATCAACGTTTGTTTTTATTATGGCAGTCATATTGGATTTTTTGCTCATGTAATAGCCTATAAAAAGAGCTTTCCAATTATGTACAACATGCTTGAGAAATCTTGTAATTGCACTGACAATTTTGAGCAAAACCGTTTTGAGGATAGTAGGCTATGAAATCCAATACCAGAAAACAAATGACGGAAAAAAAGTGTTCAAAAAGCAGTAGGTCATGGAGTCTAACAATAGAGTTATACCTTTAATATAATTTTTCGTAATGACTCACGATAAAAAGTTTTGTGATTTAATTACAATACTTAATTAGGTAATAATGCTAGGTAATATTATGTGAAACAGTTTTATAACGAAACCCGGCAATAAAAAATATGAACTTAAACTCGACAAAACAACACAATTAGAAACGGAATTAAACAAATAATAAAATAGAAGCTTAAAAATACACTAAATAAAAAATTGTTCAATATGGCCACCGTTTTGTTCAATGCACTTTATGCGCCTTTTTGAAACATGGCTGCAAACTCTGGTGAGGATGTTTTGGTTCATATGATTTATAGCTTCCGTGACCCTGTTTCGTAATTCATTGATATTTTGTGGTGGATCGAATTTATACACATCATTCTTCAGAGTACCCCAAAAATAAAAATCCATGGGTGTTATATCAGGACTTCGAGCACACCAATGAACCGGTCCATTGTTACAAATGACACAATTATTAAAATTTTAGTATAAAAATTATTTGCCGATCCAAGCATTGTTAGCTGGACAACCGTCTTGTTGGTACCAAATCTCGTCTAAATTATCATGAACTCTTCTAATTGTTGGTAAGATATCATTTCTCAATAGATTAAGATACCTTTCCCCATTAAATTATTTTCAAAAAAGAACGGACCAACAATAAAGTTACCTGATTTTTTTTTCAAATTAACCTTCTAATCTACAAATAAAAATAACAGTTTTTTACCTAATAAGCCGCACCAAACATTAATACCAAATCTGTCTTGCAATCATCTTTCTTCCTTTAGATGGGGATTTTCATTTGCCCAATAATGCCTATTAGGGCAATTATATACACCACAATTTGTAAATCTGGATTCATCAGTCCATATTATTTTCAAATGAAAATTTTCATCTTGCTGACATTGTCCTTGATACCATCAGCAGAATTAAAGTCGCTTAGGGTAATCTTCAAAATTTAAGCCTTGTACGATTGTATGTTTGTATGGATGGTAATGACTTTGTTTTAATACACGGTGTACCGTACTTTTTGGAACGTTAATTTGTTCACCATAAAACCGAAGACATTACGGGGGGTTTTCGTTTGAAACCTGTAAGACGGCATTATTTATTTCTTCATTTCTAGGCATTGGTAGTTTCTCTGCGTGGAAGCTACCGTCGTTCAATAGATTGGTCACTATCCTGCGAAATATTTTGGTGTTTGGTTGTCGTCTTTCTGAGTAGTTGTTTTGATATGAAATGCAGGTGCCTCAGTATTTCGGTTAGAACGAATATAACATTCCAACATGTAAAAATATTCTTGATTACTGAACATATTGTTGAATATTATTTAAAATAAACAGGAAACAAACTATTTAGTACAAAATTTTAAGCAACGTGTTAAATACACCTCAAATTGTAGAGATAATTAAGAATGGCAGTATTCTTAATTGTCGCGATAGTGTTATGTCCATAGCAACCTTTCTTCGGTTGTTTTTTAATAGCAAATATGTGTGTTCTCTTTTAAGAAAGAAGGCATCAAATTGGTTACCAGTATAACCTATATAGTAAAAACAATGTGCCATGTTTCAAATAACTTTATTCTCTGAAAATAGACAAAAATTTCCGAAAGTAAACTTAAAGTGTTCCCGAAGACACTCGTTTCTTGGTCAACCTTATACGTTAATAGCAAATTAAGCTATTCAAATTTAAAGCATTCAATTAAAATTCGCTACCATAACGCACTTGCTGCGTCCCGAATTTCTTTTCTTACAAACATTCATTACATTTCGATGGAAAATGCAAAAATGCAATAACATAAGGCGTGTTCGATTAAAAAAAAAAGAAATTTTTTATCACCAAAGACTTCAGGGTTTGTAAAACATTCTTCTTGAGACAGTTTTCTTTTCTTTCCATCTTTCCATAGCCCGTATTAGTTTCAGCTTGTTTGCCTAAATGTTGTAACAAATAAAGTATATATATATATATATATATATATATATATATATATATATATATATATATATATATATATATATATATATATATATATATATATATATATATACATATATATACATATATATCAACACGGATCTCGCCATTAGTGAATTTTTTAAAGAAAATTCACTAAAACCACGTGCATTAGGCTCAAATTTATTGCTGAATCAAGGCATGCAACTATTTGTTACTAGCTAAGATATCTGGCCAGATTATATGTTTAACAACTTTTAATATAAGAACTACTTTAAAGCATGATTGATAATCATAATAACTGGTTGATTGTCGATATTGACAATCTGACATTTCCATCCATTTTATATTTTACACAATTAATACAAACTATTGTTTTACTCTTGACTGTTATGGCGATCAACCTTCTTGCCAGTATTTTCCCAAGTTCATCGGCAGTGTAAATAACAAACAGTTATAGTGAATACCTAGATATCGAACTAGTACAGTTATCTGTTTAGAGTGTCAGAATTTTGTACTGAGGGTCTAATAAATTTGAGCTTCTGGTCAAAATCAACCAAAAAGGGTGAGTGTTTGTTTTGATTTAACTTTCAATATTTCGAGTTGGTCAACATCACTGTTTTAATTGATTAAGTAACAAAAATACCATCAGGAAAAACTTGTACAAAATTTACACAATTTTAACCTCAACATTAGAATTATCAGCTTAATCATTAACACGTTTTTCTTTTAGTAATTAAAATTGATACTACTTTAGGATATATATATATATATATATATATATATATATATATATATATATATATATATATATATATATATATATATATATATATATATATCAGGGCACATTATAAATCACGGACTCTATAATTTAAACTACTGGCAAAACATTACAGAAAGGGTTCAAACCGATTTTCCGCAAACATTTTTGCAAAATGGAGGACAATGGCGGGTGAACCAGAAACTTAAGGCTCTGTGAAACACAATATGTACCATATTCCTTCTACATAGCTCGCGTTGGTTTCAGAATCGCTGTTTAAAAATCGCCCTTATTGACATCGCAACTTTGACGGCTTAAGAAAAGACACTATAAAATTTGAAAGTACATTTTCTGGTACTTCTTGATCTTTTTGCGTCAAGAAAACCTAATCTTGGTCTGTAATATTCAAGAGATTTGTTTAACCATACAACATATTTTAGTCTTGGGGGTTATGATGAAACTCAGCAGGTGCCTTTATTTTATTAATAGCTTGGACGAGTTCGTTAGCCAGGAAAATCGGACAAGGTTTTCTGGGAAAATTTTGAGTTTCGAACAAAAATGTTTCCTTCGAAAATTACAAAGCTATTTCGATTAAATTTGGTGTACATATTGCTTTATGAAATACCTAACTATATAAACCAAAATTCAGCTTTCTATGTTTATAGAAAATTGAGATATTCAAATTTGCAACATTTATATTTAATATCACCGCTTTTTATTGACAATGGTAGAAGCTGGTTTATAGGTGTAGGAGATCTAGTATGTCTGAGTCGTTACCTAGCAACGGAACATTTGATATTATTGCGCAGGTCAGTTACACGCTGTAACTGACGTTTATCGTATATTATTAGATCAGTAATCTGTTTTTAATTTCAGTTGACAAACTATTTGTGTTATTTGGGAATTTTAAAATACACGTGCAAATTATTCCTTTACGATTTTATTAATGTTAGTGGGTGGACTCAACAGCGCTTGTGATGTTTGTCAACAGATATCAAGGATTGAAGTTTTACCAAAAGGGCTGATATGCAACAGGTTATTTATTTTCTCTCTGATGCTGTGGCGGTAGTTTTAGTTAAGTTTATGGTTTAACGATCGATTATTTTTAGCTAATTTTCGTACAAAAATTCGTCATTGAGGAGACCGCGACTTTAGAATTTTAAAAAGATTTCTAGAATGCATATCCGGGTTTACGTTCAGTTTTTATCTGTTTACATATATACAGGGTGGCGCTTTTTTACGGTAAAACTCAATATAATTATTATTATAGAAGAGACGAGAAAAAATTTTATAAGTTAATTATAGGGTGTCTTGAGCTGCATCTTATAAAATTATTTTGACAATCACAGGCTGGCCCATAAGTCGTTGGTGATCTCTACAAATTGTTTTTCGAACACCATTATTTTATTGATTTTTTTATCCAACTATGTTTGTAAGAAAAAAAATCGAGACACAGTAAGTGCGTTTTGGTAGCAAATTTTCATTAAATGCTTCAAATTTCAATAACTCAATATGCTATTAACCTAAGGTTTGTTGGCTAGGAAACCAACATTTAAAGTTTATTGTCGGAAAATTTTTGTACATTTTCAAACAATAGGTTATTTTGATAAAATATGATACATTGTTTCTACTATATAGGTTATACCCGTAACCAAATTGAAGACTGCTCACATTAAAAAGACATATTTACTATTCTAATCATTTTTATAAAAATTCGCTTCCATAACGCACTTGCTGCGTCTAGACTTTTTTAAATGCCTATGTATTTTCTTTAACTTACAGACCCGAATTTTGGTATATAGGATACGCTGCCCAGTAGAAACGTGCCTACCAAATTTTGTTTATATATTTATTTGTTAAATTCTGCTAGAAGCGAATGCAATGAATTGGACAGAACCTTAAGCAAAATTAAACATGTTTTTTACTGTGTTACAAAAACGTGGTATTGCTGGATTATTGCACCATAACGTTGCCTATCAATGTGTGCCTAACTTAAATACCGTATTATTTTATACGATATATCTGTCCAAGCCTACTAGGTGATATCGTAAACAAAAAGTAAATTCCTGCTTCCTCAACCATAATAACAGTAAAATTGTGCTTTGAAATTTCGCTGGCTATTTCGGAAACTGCACAAGTTTATTTTATACGTTATAAAAACAAACCGACCGTGATGGATGAGCGCTACAGTTTCAGGAAATATATATCGCTACGGCTTACTTCTCAAAACATCAATATAGCCGTGAAATTTTATGTCCAAACTGACAGCCGTAAATTCATATCAATCAATAGACATTACATTGTTCAGGATGTTTCATAAAATAATGTTTACATGGCAACTTCTGTACTAAAATGGTAAATTAATAACGTTTTTTGCAGTTTTGCCCGCTTGAAATTCTCTGAGCTCTTCTAATCATGGATCAATCTCTGTGTCTGGGGAGCTATCATTGATTAACCCGTATCAGTAAGTGTGTGTTCAAGTAGCTAAATAAGAACTTAGGATAGGATCCAGCAACAAAGATCAAACTTTTGGCGAGACATGAATGAAGTACTAGACACGTCTCAACTAGGTGAGATAATAATTGTTGCCGGAGATACGAATGGATCGGTAGGCGTTAGTGATGGGGAAAACGGTTATTTTCTGTTAACAGTTGAAGCCGTTAACGTTATTTAATAATAACCGTTGAAAATAACGGCTTCAGTTATTTTAAACTGGATAGTCGATCGATAGTATCCTACATTCCCAAAGCTGTGAATGATAGTGAGCACACTAGTATAAATGCATTGTATTTTTACCCCGTTATTTCACGTAGTGTATAAATCTCAAATTTTGTCGATATGAAAAGGAAACAAAGGGTTAAGAAATTATAATAAGCGTGTCGTAAATCTTTTGCCACTCTGAAGTGAAACTTTTAGAAATCAGAAAGGAGTCTTATATTAGTATTTACTTAGATGTATTAGGAATTATAAACTAGTCATTTCAAACCAATTTATTTTATGAGGGGTCTTTACGTAAATGTCAATGCCACAGCAAGAATCAATAAATATCATTATTTATCACGTCTTGGGACGTTAGAACTTTTATTGCTACACAGGGAGTGATTCTAAGAACTCCATAACATAACGCAGTTCATAAAATTTCGGTAAAGAAATTTGCCTTTATTCTGTACATATGGTTTGTTATTACATTATGCTTTTATTCTTTCTTAGAAAGATCTCGATCTCTAGTTACATTTTCGGTTCACTGGTCATCTTTATCAGTCCACTTTTAAAAACTGTGCAAACAACAGCCAACACTATAAAAAATTGAGTTTGAGTTTTAAAAAAAAAATTGGAAGATATATAGTATTAATTGTTTATTTACTTATTTTAATATTCGTTGTTTTAAAATTAGTTTCAAAAATTTCAAAGGGCTGTAACTTGGAGGAGAAGGGGTTTCAAGAAAAACTTAATAAAAAGACACCCCTTATTTTTCTCCAAAGAATCACCTGTAAAATTTTTCGCATCAATTTGGAAACATCCTGTATATATATATATATATATATATATATATATATATATATATATATATATATATATATATATATATATATATATATATTCATTTAATTTTTTATATTTAAATGTATATAGATATTAAAAAATGTTGTATTATTATATTTTTTTGTCAATTTGATAACTATTATCAGACAAACGAAAATGACATGTTAACTGTTTTCTTAGGTAATGTATATAAATTTAAATAAATAAGTACTTTAATTTCACGTCAAATAACCCTATTTTGCGTTGTCTATAGTGAAAGTAATAACAGGTTTTTACAGAAATTCATCTTTTCACCCAACATTTTTTATTATTAAATATTTGGCTTTACATACTAGTGGGAAACTCAACTGTTTGAAAAATAACAGCTTCTCAGTTTAACAGAATAACTTTGTGTAGTAGTGTCCGTATGCCGTATCCCCATCAACAACCGGTTAAAGTTAAAATTAAAATTAAACCGTTTTATTGTACCGAAGATCGTACGTCCCTAAAGCTGTGAGTGAGAGCGAGCATTCCCAATTTCAAGGCTATTCATCCCGTTAAATGGTTAAATAACAGTTGCCGATGAAAACCGATGTTTATTCATCGAACCTAGTTGCAGTGGAACTGAAACAGACACGACTCCGAATTCTAGGTTAGTGTAAAAAGCGTTACTTTTTAAGCCGTTATTTTTATAAATCCATAACTGGTGGTTACCGTTACGGCTCGGTAACCGTTTAAAAATAGCTGACAGTTAAATAACGACCCATCACTAGTAGGCGTAAAGACAGAGGAAACCGATAAAGTAATGGGACCGTACAAAGATGCAAGTGTTATTGAGAATGGAGACAGATTAATATGTCTGGAAAAAGTCTGTTTATGTCAAATACGTGGTTTAAATTTAAAAAAATATTCACAAGCATACATGGCAAAGGGGTTCTGCGAATGTGGGTCTGGCCATTCCTTGTGGTGTCTCAGATAAAACTGGGACAAGGATAGATGAAGCGAGTAAAAAAACAAGGAGAACAAGTGAGAATTAGAGTTGAGGTCCTTTTAACGCCTAAAAAGAGGGCACTGTATGCCTATCTATTAAATAAAGTCTGAAGGCAGTAGAGTGTTATGGTAGTGAATTTTCATAGAAGTGATATGGCGCGAAACATATTTTGTATCAAATGATTATATTTTTTTTCAACAACACACCACGAGGGCTTACAGCCTAAATACTTCGTACCGTGGGTGTTGACAAGGAGGAAAGAGGCAACTAGTTTATTCTGGACTTGAAGGTTTGGACGTTCGGAGGAGAAGGTAAAACATGTGCCGACAAGGAATTCCACAACTTGGAAGTCCTCGGGACAAAAGAGGGGACATAACAAGATATTCTATGTCTGGTGACATAGACAGTAAAAGGGTGCATTTGCTCTGTTCCCCTGGTAGATCTGTTGGGCGCAGCAGGTGGAGGAACTATAGAAGAAAGCTCATCTGAGCAGTGCCCGTGCAGATATCTATAAAATAACGAGAGGTCACCAACGGCACGTCGGTGGGCAAGGGGTGGCAGCCTTTGGGTAAAGGTATGGTCACCGATGAGACGCATAGCTCTTTTATGAATGGAGTCCAGGATAGCGAGTGTAGAAGCAGCAACAGCACCCTAGATGTGGAAGCAGTATTCGAGGTTTGACCTTATTAGTGAAGTATATAAGGTATAGACAATAGCTGGTGAAAAGTATTTGCGAGCCCGGAAGAGAAAACATTTCTTAGCAGCCGCTTCTGCAATTGATGTGGCATGTTGGTGCTAATTGAGATTTCGATCTACAAAAATGCCAACAAGTGAAAAGGACTCATTACTTTGAATAACTTGGTTGCTCATTGTGATGGGTCTAGGGCTGGTGTATCTCTTATGAGATAGAAAGCAAGACTAAGATTTGGTAGAGTTGAATTGTACAAGCTTCCTACTTCCCCAGTCTAATATTTTTTGGAGATCCACAAAGGCAGAACCCTCCATGAGTCTGCGATCCTCATCTAATTGGGCTAAAGAGACAGGCTTAGAATGTTCTATATTTGAGTGGAGGGTGCTGTCGTCCGCGTAACTGTAAACTGGCTTGGATGTGCTAGAGAGGAGATCATTGATGTGGAGAAGAAACAAAGTAGGTGCTAAATCTGAACCTTGAGGGACTCCTGCATCAATTGGACACAGTTTAGAGGAATGGCCATCCACGACAACAGAAATGCTCCGGTTACAGAGGAAATTTGCTGTCCAGGTGCAGAATTTTGGTAGTATGCCATGGGCTGGAAGTTTATTAAGCAGCGCTGCGTGCCAGACCTGGTCGAATGCTTTATATATGTCTAGAGCGACAATCTGGGATTCATCGTGTAGTTCCATAGACTTGTTCTAAGAATGGTTGACAGAGGAAAGGAGGTCGTCAGTTGATCTGCGCTGACGGAATCCATACTGCCTGTCGGGCATTAGACTGTGTTTTTCAAGAACTTTTAGTAATTCGGTGTTTATATACTTTTCCATCACTTTAGAGACTACTGGAAGGAGATAAATAGGCCTATAGTTGTTATGAAGCGCTTTGGATCCTTTCTTGGGGACAGGTTGTACTTGAACTGTTTTCCAGTTACCAGGGAATATGCCTCTATTGTAAGATGTCTGAAACAGATTAGTCAAGAGAGGAGCAAGTTCTAGTGCGCATTTTTTGAGGGGGGATCTTGTCAAGGCCAGAGGCTTTCCTGGTATTAAGAGAAGAGAGCATCTTTCGTACCTTTTTAGTTTTGAAAATGATATCCGTCATTTTTTGTGCGACATTGGGGACTGTTGGTGGTTGAACATTTGGAGGTGGGTTGAGAGTATAATTGCCGGCGAACACGAAGCAAAAAGTTCAGCCTTGCCCAGGGCGGTAGAAAAAATTTCATCCCCTGAAACAAGAGGTGGAAACGTGCTCTTGCAGAAATTATTCCCAATAGATTTAAAACGAGTCCAGAAGGGTTGCTGCCGTTGGAGCTTGAGAGGAATTTGTTTTTGATGTGGTGATTAAAAGAGTTTTTGCCTTAGAAAGAATGCGGACATAGCGGTTTCTTGCGATTTGAACTTTTCTGAACTCTTCTAATCATGGATCAATCTCTGTGCCTGGGGATCTATTATCGATTTACCCATATCTGTAGGTGTGTGTTCAAGTAGCTAGATAAGAACTTAGGATAGGATCCAGCAACAAAAATCAAACTTTTGAAGAGACATGAATGAAGTACTAGACACGTCTCAACTAGGTGAGATAATAATTGTTGCCGGAGATACGAATGGGTCGGTAGGCGTGAAGACAGAGGAAACCGATAAAGTAGTGGGACTGTACAAAGATGGAAGTGTTATTGAGAATGGAGACAGATTAGTGTGTCTGGAAAAAGTATGTTTATGTCCAATATGTGGTTTAAACAAAAAATTTCGGGACGCAGCAAGTGCGTTATAGTAGCGAATTTTCATTAAAATTGTAAACTGCTTTTATACGGCATATTAGTAAAGTTAATACTTTAAACTTACACAGACCTTGAAGATCGATTTTATAGGTCCTAGTACGCGCACATTTAAAGAATTAATTCGAAAGTGTTACCATCGAGGTCTCTATTATCAAAAAAATCTTGTACTCTAACACCTTTTGAGAAAAATGCCCAAAACTCAATTTTCTATGAGGCTAAAGAAACAAGAGAATTAATCATTGAATTGTTATTTTAATATTTTGTTTTCAAAACAGAGATAATATAATATAAAAATCTCTGGACGCAGCAAGTGCGTTATGGTAGCGAATTTTCTTTCAAATATTTTTAATAGCAGATGTCTTTCTTTGATGAAAGCAGGCATCAAACTTAGTTGCCTATATAGTAGAAACAAAGTACCATATTTCATCGAAATAACTTTATTGTTTGAAAATATATAAACATTTTTAAAAAGTCTGAATGCAGCAAGTGTGTTATGGAAGTTGGGGGCTGGGTGTCAGGTTTCTGAAAACAGTTTTTTCAAAAACGTTCGGGAGCTAAACTGCAAATTTACCGAAAATTCGCTCCCAAAACGCACTTACTACGTCCAGATTTTTTCTTACAGACGCATTATATTTCGATAAAAAATGCAAAAATGCATTAACGAATTTGTTCTACGAAAATTGGCTAAAAAAAATTATACACCCTTACTCACTTCTGGTCCCGTAACTTCCTTGGGGAGTGTGAACAAGAAATTTTCCTTGGGGTTTGTGGATCCAGGGAGGTGGGGGCCTAGGCAGGTTTCTGAAAACAGTTTTTTGAAAAGCGCTCGGGAGCTAAACTGCAAATTTACCGAAAATTCTCTACCAAAACGCACTTACTGGGTCCAGATTTTCTCTTACTAACGCATTATATTTCGACAAAAAATGCAAAAATGCATTAACGAATTTGTTCTACAAAAATTAGCTAAAAAAATTATACACCCTTACTCACTCCTGGTCCCGTAACTTCCTTAAGGGGTGTGAACAAGAAATTTTTCTTGGGGTTTGTGGATTCAGGGGGGCCCTAGGCAGGTTTCTGAAAACAGTTTTTTGAAAAGAGTTCGGGAGCTAAACTGCAAATTTACCGAAAATTCGCTACCAAAACGCATTTACTGTGTCCAGTTTTTTTCTTACAAACGCATCATATTTCGATAAAAAATGCAAAAATGCATTAACGAATTTGTTCTACAAAAATTAGCTAAAAAAATTATGCACGCCTACTCACTCCTGGTCCCGTAACTTCCTTGGAGAGTGTGAACAAGAAATTTTTGTTGGGGTTTGTGGATCCAGGGGGGCCCTAGGCAGGTTTATAAAAATAGTGTTTTGAAAAGCGTTCGGAAGCTAAACTGCAAATTTACCGAAAATTCGCTACCAAAACGCACTTACTGCGTCTAGATCTCTTTCTTACAAACGCATCATATTTCGATAAAAAGTTCAAAAATGCATTAACGAATTTGTTTTACAAAAATTAGCTAAAAAATGTTTTGGGGGAATAGGGATGTTGTGCGGGGTAGGCAAGGTTTAAGAGGGATATGGCTTCAAGATGTGAAAAAGACAGCTTTCAAGCCCGTT
This sequence comes from Tillus elongatus, assembly GCA_964006375.1. Taxonomy (NCBI): domain Eukaryota; kingdom Metazoa; phylum Arthropoda; class Insecta; order Coleoptera; family Cleridae; genus Tillus; species Tillus elongatus. The sequence continues at coordinate 39,150,970 of OZ023262.1, forward strand.
TTATTCGCATATTCTGCTCATATTTCCCTTTTACTAACCACCCCGCCCAGCACCCCTATTCACTCCTGGTCCCGTAACTTCTTTGGGGGGTGTGAACAAGAAATTTTTCTTGGGTTTTGTGGATCCAGGGGGGGCTAGGCAGGTTTCTGAAAACAGTTTTTTGAAAAGCGTTCGGGAGCTAATCTGCAAATTTACCGAAAATTCGCTACCAAAACGCACTTACTGCATCCAGATTTTTTTCTTATAAACGCATCATATTTCGATAAAAATGCAAAAATGCATTAACAAATTTGTTCTACGATAATTAGCTATAAAAAAATATATAGACCGTTAAACCATAAAATTCACTAAACCTACAATTAAATATCCAAAAAGCCACCAAACTTAACTAAACTGACAGCCAAATCATCAGAGAAAGGGTCTACTTGAAATGGATATCCTGTAAACATTTTAGTAAAATGAAGGACAATGACGATTGAAACTAAGACTTCAGGCTTTGTAAAGCATTCTTCTTGAGACTTTTTCTTTTCACAAACGGTATTTGTTTCACATTCTTTGCCTAAACATTGCCAATTTTGACGTTTAAAATTGCGAGGGTGACGTTTTGAGGAAAACTCCAAAAAATGTTGCTTTAACTGCCCATAACTTCTTTGTCTTTAAAACTAGGGACCTACACAGTTGACTCTTTATAATACAAACACGTATACCAAATTTGGTTGCCCTTACTTTGTTATTTCCGGAGATATGATTTTAGTGAATTTTCTTAAAAAAAATTCACTAATGAGGAGATCCCGACTTTTGAATTTTGAAAAAATTTCTTCAAGTGAGCGCTAATTAGGCCCCCCAGAACACATATCCGGGGTCAGTTTCAATTTTTATATGTTTATATATATATATATATATATATATATATATATATATATATATATATATATATATATATATATATATATATATTTTTATATATATATATATATATATATATAATATATATATATATATATATATATATATATATTTATATATATATATATATATATATATATATATATATATATATATATATATATATATATATATATATATATATATATATATATATATGTATCACACCGATAACTCAAAAAATAATGGGCCGATTTTGATCAAATTTGGTGAATACCCTCCTTTTGCAAATGGCTTGGATAAGTTCGTTAGTCAGGAAAATCAGCCCAGGTTTTCCCGGAAAATTTTGAGTTTTCCTTCAAAAAAAATTTATATCTCTGGAATTTACAAAGTAAGGGCAACCAAATTTGGTACGCTGGTTTATGTCATTATAGGTGAGGTGCGTACCAAAATTTGGCTCTGTAGGTCAAAATACAAAAAAGTTATGGGCATTTAAAGAAAAATAAATTGGGGGTTTCCTCAAAACGTCAAAGTGACAATTTAAAACGTCGAAATTCGCAACATTTAGGCAAAGAACTTGAATCTAATACGGGCTATGGAAAGAAAATGTCTTAAGAAGAATGTTTTACAAACCCTGAAGTCTTAGTTTCAACCGTCATCGTCCTTTATTTTACTAAAATATTTCCAGAAAATTCATTTGAAATAGACCCTTTCTCTGATGCTTGGCAGTAGCCTTAGCTATAGAATTTATCGTTTAATGGTATATAATTTTTGTAGAATTTTCGTAAAAAAATCAATAAAGCTCAATATCTCCGTTATTATACAAGATATGAAAAAATATTGTATACATTAATTATACGGTGTCTTGAGCTACACCTTAAAAAATTATTGCTACCATCACAGGGTGGCCCATAAGTCGTTGGTGATACAAATAATATTTTTTTAGTGGAAAACGCCTTATGTTTTTGCATTTTCCATCGAAATATAATGCATGTTTGTAGATCTGGACGCAAACAAGTGCGTTATAGTATCGAATTTTGATTAAATGCTTCATATTTGAAAAGCTCAATTTGCTATTAACCTATAAGGTTGACCAAGAAACGAATTTTTTCGGTTACATTTTAAGTTTACTTTCGGAAATTTCTGTACGTTTTCAAACAATAAAGTTATTTTGATGAAACAAGGCACATTGTTTTTACTATATAGGTTATACTGGTAACCAAATTTGATGCCTGCTTTCTGAAAAAAAACCACATATTTGCTATTAAAAACATTTTTATGAAAATTCACTACCCTAACGCACTTGCTGCGTCCAGAGTTTTTTTTATAAAGAAAACACAAAATTTTCCGGGAATTTTTAAAAAATATTCGCTAATAATATTATATGTTTATTAAATATATAAAACTAATCAAATAGCAGCACCTAAATACACTGAATCAGCTCCCACATTTTTGTCATCAACATTCCATGGTTCCCCGATTAAAAATAATTTTAGAAGCATTTTGTTACGATTAGATTATTCAATAATACGAACTATTTTAAAGTACACACTTAGTGAAGATTGGAACCTGTGATGAGCACTGATAAGTACACTTGAAGAACCCAATTCACATTCATTCACATTTGATCCTCTGATGAAGCTAACTTTGTTAGCCGAAACGATCGTTAGGTCTTTAAAACGATGTGTTATGGTAAATTGGCTTATCCAAGTACACTTATTTTAACGTGTAGTTAGGAAGATGTCGGACAACCTGATGAATTGGTACAGACTCTAGCCTCATAACAGTTGCTTGAATTGGTACATGTTATGGCTTTAAAACAGTCTTCTGAGTTGGTACATGTCCTGGCTCTATTACAACTTGTAGAAGTAGTACAAGTTTCAGCTGTGATGCAACCAGTAGAACCCGTACATGTCCGTGCCTTCAAACAATTTTTTGAATTGGTACACGTGACTGCATTGGGACAGTTTCCACATCCAGTACATCCCTCTCTGCAACTAGTGCAATCATAAGCCCCAGTACATTGGCACTTATACTCGTTGCACAAACACATAACTATAACTGCTAGTACTAGCAACTTTTCTATATAACCACGCATTTTGAAAGCTATATTTATTTACCACGCTATCTACTTGTTTGGTATACTGCCGATTATTAAGTTTTACACTAGAACGTTACTTATTATATAGGTCAATAATGCTGCCTACACGATAACGGTATCCTGTTGCTTACATGTTGTTTACATTTTTACCAAATAAGACAATTTAATTAATGTGTCTCGACAGCGTGGGTCACTGTCGCCATAGAGCATTTGCATATATAAACTATAAACATAAATTTGTCACATCCCAAACCAGTGCCGCCTCGTCAGACGACGCAGGTGACGCGCTGCTTCACCTATATTTTTCGGTTAAGCTAAACTTTTTTATTCAAAATCCACCATAGTTTTAATTTTTTTCATTCTCTCAAATTCATTTGGTACAACCACAAAGAAATGTCTTGTTACGTCGCAGTTGATTATGTATTTTTCTAGTAATTTATTGCACGATATAATTTGGAAGCCCGCCCCTGATCACCGAATTGAATGTATACATGCCGCAACGCGCAGCGCTTACGTATTGCGGACAACAGACTAGTGTGGAGCATCAAGCAACTGCGGCTGCGGACTGACTGAGCCATGAGCCAGATTTGTTCGTATACAATTGCTGCGTCTGCTTCGGGACGCTTGCATGAGACGGTTGTCATGGCAACGGCACGCGCACTGGTAGGTTGGTGTGTGTTGGTTCCACAAAGTGATGCAGGGTTATGAGCCTGCTTCAAAGCTTCGTTTCCGTCTTTCGTTGTTTGTTTAGATTGAGTCGGATCGTCAGAGGCGTATTTTTATTTTTACTATGGTGCCGTTAAATAATCTGGTATGTGTCACATTTACAGGCTTTGAAAAGCTGGATTTCTCATGTTACTTTTTAGTGAATTTTCTTTAATAAAATTAACAAATGAGGAGATCCCGACTTTTGTATTAAAACAAATATATTCTTCAAATGAGCGCTAATTAGGCCTCCTAGAACACATATTCGAGGTCAGTTTCAAATAGTGAACCATGTACCAAAATTTAGGTCCCTAAGTTTAAAGACAAAAAACTTATGGGCAGTTAAAGAAAAAAAAATTGGAGTTTTCCTCAAAACGTCGAAGTCGCAATTTGAAACGTCAAAATTGGCAATTATCTTAAAAAAATTCACTAATGAGGAGATCCCGACTTTTAAAAAATTTCTTCAAATGAGCGCTAATTAGGCCCCCCAGAACACATATCCGGGGTCAGTTTCAATTTTTATATGTATATATATATATATATATATATATATATATATATATATATATATATATATATATATATATATATATATATATATATATATATATATATATATGTATATGTATCACACCGATAACTCAAACAATAATGGGCCGATGTTGATTAAATTTGGTGAGTACCTTTTTTGCAAATGGCTTGGATAACTTCGTTAGCCAGGAAAATCGGCATAGGTTTTCCCGAAAAATTCTGTGTTTTCCTTCGAAAAAAATTTTAAAAAATTTATATCTCCGGAACTCACAAAGTAAGGGCAACCAAATTTGGTACACACATTTATATCATTACATGTAAGTTACCTACCAAAAGTTAGCTCTGTAAGTCAAAAGAAAAAAAAGTTATAGGCATTTAAAGAAAAATAAATTGGGGTTTTCCTCAAAACGTCAATGTTGCGATTTAAAACGTCAAAAATTGGCAACATTTAGGCAAAGAACTTTAATCTAATACGGGCTATGAAAAGAAAATGTATCAAGAAGAATGTTTTACAAACCCTGAAGTCTTAGTTTCAACCGTCATTGTCCTTCATTTTACTAAAATATTTCCAGAAAATTCATTTAAAATAGACCCTTTCTCTGCTGCTTCGCAGTAGCCATAGAGTTTATCGTTTAATGGTATATAATTTTTGTCGAATTTTCGTAAAAAATTAATAATGTTCAATATATCCGTTATTATACAAGATACGAAAAAAAATTGTATACATTAATTATAGGGTGTCTTGAGCTACATCTTAAAAAATATTTCTACAATCACAGGGTGGCCCATAAGTCGCTGGTGATACAAATTCTCACTTTTTTTTTAATCAAACACGTCTTATGTTATTGCATTTTTTGCATTTTCCATCGAAATATAATGCATGCTTGTAAGAAAAGAAATTCTGGACGCAGCAAGTGAGTTATGGTAGCGAATTTTGATCAAATGCTTCATATTTGAATAGCTCAATTTGCTATTAACCTATAAGGTTAACCAAGAAACATGTTTTTCGGGAACACTTTAAGTTTACTTTCGGAATTTTTTTCACATTTTCAAACAATAAAGTTATTTTGATGAAACATGGCTCCTTATTTTTATTATATAGGTTATACTGGTAACCAAATTTGATGCCCGCTTTCTTAAAAAATACACACATATTTGCTATTAAAAACATTTTTATGAAAATTCTCTACCATAACGCACTTTCTGCGTCCAGATTTTTTTTATATGTTAAACGTGACAAATTTCAAAACAATTGAAATGACTCGAAAACTGTGAACGCATTAAACTTTTTTCCTTGCAAACATGCAAAATCTCCTCCATAATGCACTCGCTGGATCAGAACTTTTGTGGAATGACGATTATTAGTAAATAACTGACTACAGTTTGACATATTCATTTTTATTTGGTGAAATCGGGATGTATTCCCAGTTGCATTCAAATACACATCAATGCTAAACGATAGCGTAGATCATGTCGAATAGATCTTGCAACTGACAGCTGCATCAATAACAAGCAAAATATCGCGCTCTGTCAATGGAGACTGTCAAAAAAAGTAATAAAAACAGCCGGAACAGTTGTAAATCAAGCGATACAATGCTTAAAAGTATACATTTTAATTTAAAAAGCAAATTAAAATGTCATGTTACTGTGGTGGTAAATTATATCGAATGACCCAAAATACAACAAAATTAATTACTGAAAGGTAGTTATCTAAAAAGCAACGAGTTTAAATAGTTAACGATTATTTTAAACGCAAGTGGTTCTCACGGAAAGTTTATGTGGCTTCATAGCATAGTTGTGTAAGATATAAAAACTCGGGACGCAGCAAGTGCGTTATGGTAGTGATTTTTTATTAAATGCTTAAAATTTAAATAACTCAATTTTCTATAAACTTAGAGAGTTTAATTTCAATACGTAGTAAGGTTTTTGCTAAGGCAAGATATCCACAAAATTTTATTAAAATAACTTTGTAATTTTCGGAGAAAAAAATTTTTTTCGAAAGAAAATTTAAAATTTGAGTAACTCAATTTTCTCTAAACTTAGAAAGTTGAATTTTGGTACGTAGTAAGGTTGAGGCAACATATATAGTAAATTTCATTGAAATAGCTTTGTTACTTTCGGAGAAAAAAAAATTTTTCGAAAGAAAACTCAAAATTTTTCCGGAAAACCCCGTCTGATTTTTCTGGATAACGAACTCATCCAAGCCATTAATAAAAGACAGGCACTTGCCAAGTTTCATCGAAATCGGTTAATTATTTTTTGAGTTATCATATATATATAAACATATAAAAATTAAACCTATTTACAAATGAACTTTAATAAGGTATTATGCTGTGACAATACCTCTCTCAAGCACCCTAAAATATAATCAAAATGTGCACAGTTATATATGTTTTATTTCTTTTTCCCTTGTCTTAATACACTACATATTTTATGACAATCGATTTAATTTACTTATTTGATTTCATAAATAGTCGGTTAATAGTGACTTGGAATGAAGTAGACACCACATCTTCAAACATATTAAGAGAATATGAGTAAATCAACAGCAACTGGGAATGAATTCGGTCAGTCGCCCAGCCACGTGGTTAAAAAACAATGTTTGCATGAGTGCTTACAACTCTAGATCTAAATAAAAGAACTGTAACAGCGGCAGAAGCAGAAGTCAATGGAAGGTTGATGAATGAATCTCATGAGTCAATAAGAAAAGCATTGACTAACCAACAGCAACCACATACTTACGAATTAAACATGTTTCAAATTTGAATAGCTCAATTTTCTGTAACCCTAGAAAGCTGAATTTTGGCACATAGTTAGGTATTTCCCAAAGCAATATGTAGACCAAATTTTATCGAAATTTTCGGAAAAAAAAAATTTTTTTGAAAGAAAACTCAAAATTTTCTCGGAAAACCCCGTCCGATTTTCCTGGATATATATATATATATATATATATATATATATATATATATATATATATATATATATATATATATATATATATATATATATATATATATATATATATATATATATATATATATATATATATATATATATATATATATATATATATATATATATATATATATATATATATATATATATATATATATATATATATATATATATATATATAATATATATATATATATATATATATATATATATATATATATATATATATATATATATATATATATATATATATATATATATATATATATATATATATATATATAAGCATATAAAAATTCAAACTGACCCCGGATATGGGTTCTAGGGGTCCTAATTCGCGCTCATTTGAAAGAATTTTTGCAAAGTCTCACCATCGATACAAAATGTGCACAGTTATATATGTTTTATTTCTTTTTCCCTTGTCTTAATACACTACATATTTTATGACAATCGATTTAATTTACTTATTTGATTTCATAAATAGTCGGTTAATAGTGACTTGGAATGAAGTAGACACCACATTTTCAAACATATTAAGAGAATATGAGTAAATCAACAGCAACTGGGAATGAATTCGGTCAGTCGCCCAGCCACGTGGTTAAAAAACACTGTTTGCATGAGTGCTTACAACTCTAGATCTAAATAAAAGGACTGTAACAGCGGCAGAAGCAGAAGTCAATGGAAGGTTGATGAATGAATCTCATGAGTCAATAAGAAAAGCATTGACTAACCAACAGCAACCACATACTTACGAATTAAACATGTTTCAAATTTGAATAGCTCAATTTTCTGTAACCCTAGAAAGCTGAATTTTGGCACATAGTTAGGTATTTCCCAAAGCAATATGTAGACCAAATTTTATCGAAATTTTCGGAAAAAAAAATTTTTTTTGAAAGAAAACTCAAAATTTTCCCGGAAAACCCCGTCCGATTTTCCTGGCCAACGAACTCATCCAAGCCATTAATAAAAGAAAGGCACTTGCCAAGTTTCATCTAAATCGGTTAATTATTTTTTGAGTTATCAGACGGATACATATATATATATATATATATATATATATATATATATATATATATATATATATATATATATATATATATATATATATATATATATATATATATATATATATATATATATATATATATATATATATATATATATATATATATATATATATATATATATATATATATATATATATATATATATATATATATATATATAAGCATATAAAAATTCAAACTGACCCCGGATATGGGTTCTAGGGGTCCTAATTCGCGCTCATTTGAAAGAATTTTTGCAAAGTCTCACCATCGATACCTCTCTATTAGTGAATTTTTTTTAATAAAAATTCACTAAAAAGTGTGTAAACAGCAAGTGTATTATGATAAGAAATTTTTATAAGACAGTTTTTTTTTAATTAATAGTTTCTGTAATGTTTTCACGTGGATTTCCAAGCAATTTTAAACATTAAGATGCTGCTAAAACTACAGAATAGTGCTGCAAATTGAATCATGACTTCCACATAGCTATAATAATTTACTCTTCGCAGAAAGACATTCTCATGAAATGAATTTAGGGTCCATAACTTAACCACAAAGAAAATATTCGTATTCCTGTACCTATAGACTTCCAAACTACTTCCAATTATATCGCGCCTTTTTTCTGAAGAGATCTTACTCACAAATAATCCAGACTATTAGGTTGTGAAAAGCTACCTGTGCAGCAAATTTGGTGTCGATTTCTTAATTACAAAACAATTTACCCATACTTTTTTTGTTCCCTCAAGGCTCGTCCGCGGCCTTGCCGCCCCGATAGCACCGCAACCCTTGGTTGATTGTGCATACCCTTAATCTTACTCCACCCATTTCAAAATCACTGTGCCTTGAACTAGTCTGCACAGCGATTGGTAGGGTGAAGTTTAATATTGCTCTGTCTCCGGTCTAGACTGACCGTAGATCAGTTGTCTTTTGCGGTCCAGAGCTATACACTCACACAAGATGTGCTGGGCTGATTCCGCCCCCTCTCCGCAGAGTCTGCATGCGAGGTCCCCTTCGAACCGCCCCATTTTATGCAGGTGTTTCTTGAAGGCCATGTGTCCCGTCAAGAGACCTGTTGTGTTTCTGAGCTGTCTTCTGCTAAGATTTAGCACCTCCACAGCTCTCTTTGAACTGGGTCCGTCAATTATTGACTTCCCATGTCTGAGGCCTGGACAGTCCGCCCAGTACACCTTCTGTTGGTTTCTGACCCAGGACTTAATAGTTCCCCTGGCAGTGCTCTTTGACACGCCCAGAGCCGGTTCTGGTCCCACAAATAGTTCTGCTTACCCTCTCTTCGCGAGACTGTCAGCGTCTTCATTGCCTTTGACCCCCGAGTGGCCCGGCACCCAGATGAGGGTCACCTCATTCTACCCAGCCAGGTCGCTCGTCTCGTCTCGGCACTCACTCACCAGCCAGGAATTTACCCGTGGGCTACTTAGTGCCTTAAGGGCTGCCTGGCTGTCTGTGGCTATGAGGATCCGCTTGTTGGTGTAGCCCCTCCTCTTGTTCTCCCGCACACAGTGCAGGATGGCGTACATCTCGGCCTGAAACACCGTTGCATGGGCTCCGAGGGAAATACTATGACTTACCCTCGGTCCTTCGGGGTAAACACCTGCCCCCGTCCCACGTTCCCCGCCGGATCCGTCCGTATACCAGACGAGCGCGTCCCGTGGTATGCCCGGCGTCTCCTCCCGCCATGCCTCTCGGTCGGGGATTTCCACTGTAAAGTTATTTTCCCTGCACATTCGCGGACTCGCGAAGTCTCATTCCAAGCATGGGCTCCTTCACGATCTCCAGAATTTTGCAGTGGCCCCTGATTACCCATACTTGAAATTAATAGAAAATATAAAGTTCACCTTGATTTGACCTTGAAATTCATCGCCAAGATCAAATCTAAGGTCACCATCAGTTATCCACGAAAAAATCGTTGCCTGCGGGTGCTAACTGTATACCAAATTTGAAGATGATATATCAATTTCTTCGAAAATTATTGCGCCTACTAACAGATAGACATACAGGCCGGCAGACCAAAAAAAAATTCGTTCCAGAATCAATCTATATGTTTCGAAATTTTTTTACGCTTTTTTACTTTTTGGACCCACCGACAGACCGATAGACAAAAAACAATTCGTTCCAGAATCAGTGGTCTGAGTGGGTTTTCTGTAGATCTACAGAAAACCCACTCAGACCGACCACCTTATCCCGTACAGGTCTTGTCATCACATGTCACACAAGGTGGCTTCTATCGATTCTTGATCGATAGATTGTTTAGAATCCCGCTGTCTGGGGAAAATTTTGAAAAGGAGCCAAGTCTCATCGAACAGTTAGCTGCCAATAACGAATATTCATTAGTACACAAATTAGTCGATAAGACAAACAGCCAGTTGTTAAGCTCAATGAGTTCAAGTTTACCTACCGACCAATCAGAGACACTTTCATATTTTCCGTTAACTTTTTGTGGCTCTATCACCAATACCGTCACAAGAGTACTCAAGAGAGAAAATGTTCTCGTTCAAATCCACTAACACTGTAAAAAGTTTGTTTATCCAGAATAAGGACAGTATCCCAGTTTTAAAGAGGTCCGGTGTATATTGTTTACAATGTGGCGGACGTAATTGCAACACAGTCTATGTCGGCAGGAGAGGGAGAGCATTGAGTTTGAGGATTGCTGAACACCTGAGATGCAGAATTCACCCCCATAACAGTCTTCAATTTTTGGTTGTCATTTAAAGGAGTCAGGACACCCTTTCAACAAAGAAAACGACGCAAAAATTATACACCCTCCCAATTTTGGGATTGAACAGTTTGTTGTTGAAGAAATGGAAATTTATAAACATATCAATTGTTCTAATAAAAATGTACTTAATGTTTCCAATACAGACATTACGAGTTTCTCAACCTTATACAGTCAACTAACAGATCACCAATCCACACATTTGAATAAACCATGAAGTAACGATACACAAATCTATGAGTTGGTCCGCTTCGTGTTTTCCAGACCTGTCATTTAATTTTTATGTCTGTGCATTTTCGAGTCGATATGTCACTTCTGTCATTTGTCAGTTGTCATTTCCAGTATCAGTTTCGAGGCCGATCTTGCGCCTTGTTGTTTTGGTCTGCTTGTGTCCGTCGTCACTGGAGACGTCTTTTTAAATTTAATTTTTCAAGTTAAAACAAAAATTCGTTCTTATTTTCAATAAAAGTTGCTCCCTTTCGTGTTAGTAACACATCTGACGACGATGGATCCATCCTAGAGCAACAGATTGAAGCGTGTTCCTTGGGCATTCAACTGTATAGTTTTTTTGGTCTTGTTTAATAATGGACAAGTAAGTAGATCGCCATTTTGGCGTTTTCATTTTTTCATAAAAAAATGAAAAATTCGTTTCCGATTTCACTCTCATTCAGTTGATAGGTTATAATATTCTCTGAAAGTTCCTTTTCAGCTGCATGGCTTGCTAATGTTTGTCAGTGGCGATTTCTCCTAGTGTGCTAGGTGTGCGCCGCACGCCCTAAAATATAATTAAAATGTGCACAGTTAAATATGTTTTATTTCTTTTTCCCTTAGTCTTAATACACTACATATTTTATGACAATCGATTTAATTTACTTATTTGATTTCATAAATAGTCGGTTAATAGTGACTTGGAATGAAGTAGGTACCACGTCTTCATTCAGAGAATATGAGTAGGTCAATAGCAACTGGGAATGAATTCGGGTTGGGTGTGCGTTAATATTTCGGAACAACTTCACTGTATTGGTATACAATACAGTCCCCCACCCATGTGTTTAAAATAGTGAGGAAAACACCATTGATTTTAACACTGCAGTGAGCGGTAAAAATACCGCTCAAGACAAATGAATGGAACGCCGGTCTAACCAACGTTGTGATAGCATTATTTACAAACATTACGACTGCGCTTGCACTGACCACAGTATTCTAGAATCAAAGACTATAATACATTTTAGTAAATTTTCGTAGAACAAATTCACTAGTGGGGAGATCTCGACTTTTGAATTTTGAAAAATTGTTTGCAAATGAGCGCGAACTAGGACCCCTAGAACCCCTAGAACCCATATCCGGGGTCAGTTTCAATTTTTATATGTTTATATAAATATATAAACATATATATATATATATATATATATATATATATATATATATATATATATATATATATATATATATATATATATATATATATATAGTTTCTGTTGAAAAAGATGTAGAATTTAATTTGAGTCAAGTTTTAAAATATAGAAATTTTTGATTAAAATGAAGAAACTGATTTCAAGTACCATCCATATTTCTAGAAATTGTAATGGTACCAAATGATGTGAGGTAATTTTGGAGATTAGAAATCAGATGACAGAACTTTAGAACAATTGACATTTAGATTAAAATTTAGTCAAAATTGCATCATTTGCAGCCACAAGATTAGACTTATTTGTAAGATGCTTTGTACTATTTATATAACAAGAAACTATAAACCATATATATATATATATATATATATATATATATATATATATATATATATATATATATATATATATATAGATATATATAGATATATATATATATATATATATATATATATATATATATATATATATATATATATATATACTAGGTATCACACCGATAACTCAAAATATAATCGGCCGATTTTGATTAAATTTTGCATGTACCTTCTTTCTGTAAATGGCTTTGATAAGTTCGTTAGTCAGGAAAATCGAACGAGGGAAAATTTTGAGTTTTCATACGAAAAAAAATTGCATCTCAAAAAATAAAGAAGATAAGATAACCAAATTTGGTAGGTAGGTTTACGATATAAAAATTAAACTATACGCCAAAATTTAGATTTCTATGTTACAAGAAAAAAAAGTTATAATAAAATATTTTGTGCCAGATCATTTCTATGAAAATTCACTACCATAATGCACTTGCTGCATCCAGGCTTTTGACACATTTTATTATTTAGTACTATATTAACATTGAACTACTTTTAATATTTTTAGTTTTCACCCCGTTCCGGACAGTGCTAACGCTAACACAAATTTGTGTGAAGAGAAGAGCTTGATAATAATTCCATGTTCTATTCGTGTTTTAAAGTTTTAAGTGACTTTTAAATTTGTTAGTGTTGCAGTGGGAAATTTATTTATTTATCTATGTATTATTCCCATATAGGTACAATATATATATATATATATATATATATATATATATATATATATATATATATATATGTACATTTAGTGTTAATAATTTTTAAAACCACCACTAACAGCAACTCGTTACCGCACACCCGAACATTTTGGTCAGGAGACGCCACTGATGTTTGTGCTGTGTGCTGTTACTTCGATTATTACCTTCAGCCTAACTTAAAACTCTTCTACAGTGTAGCTTTTTTGGGACTTTTAAAAGTTTTCAGATTTAGATTTATTTTGAGTTTTTTAAATCTCGAGACGAATGAACTTTTCATACAGTTCAATTTTACTTGTATTTACTGTTATTGCATGTAGTAGTGTATAAATGTTGACTTGTAATCTTTGGTAGCTGTTTAGTTAGACAGTTTTAGCTTTTTAACTCCTGACTTAGTGTTGAGGTCAGCCTTTTGTCGCCTCATTTCATCTTTTGTACTCTGTATTGTACCCTCACAGAAGTAGCCTACCGGAAAATTCAGTTTTTCTGACTAGTCTTTTGTAAATTCTAGATTCCCCTGAGGATGACCAGTTAAAAAGGTCGAAACTCGTCGGGACAAGGAATAAAACATTTGTTTGGAAAGAAAAAGCCTTTTTATGCAACTAACTTAAAGATGTCAACCCCAAACATTTTGACGTTTAGGAACGATATAAGTTTTCTACATGATTTGAGATTTTTTACACCGTTTTAGCCACAAAAAAAAATTCAAAATTTCCGCCACCAATATTCCACCTCCACAGATTCTACCCGTAAATTAATTTCAGCACAGAATACCAGATGTTTGATGAAATTTAAAGTTTTCTAGTAAACTAACCTCAAAAACAGATGATGAAAATATTTTCTTCCTCTGATGACGCTAACTTGATTTGCTAAACAATCGTTAACTATTTTGAAATGTGTTGTGATGCGGGTTCTCCAGGTGTGCTTGCCAGTGCTCATCACAGGTTCCAACCTTCACTTAGTAAACCCTAAAACTTTATATTACCCGAGTTTTAACGAAAGCATAAATTTTCACCGAATGACCGCGAGATAAATGGAGCCCAAACAATGGCCCATTATAATACAATGTCGCCTTCCCACGGTAAGAACCGCTGAGTCAGCCGCCGTCTGAACGGAGCCAAGAACTTGCAGGTCCAAAGTGCAAGTAGAACGGAATATGACTGTGAGAATCAACATCAGCAGATTCCTTGTGATCCAGAGACAATAGTGCCACGCCTGGAGGAAAGACTATAAAGAGGCTAATCACAGTGGGAGAACCGTTCATTCTTGTTCCGAGTTAGTCCTTCGCACACCGAGTGCTGAGACTTTAGATCACATGTAGGTTGATCGTCTTACTTTTAGTATTATATATTATTCATTTTTTTTGTAACTAAGTAATTAAGTATTGATTGTTCAAAGTATTAAATAAATTGTTTTAAAAAGTCAAACGTCTTAACCGTGAAGTTAAGTCGCGTATTCATCCCCTACCTCCTGAGCGATTTTACGCAAAAACAATTCGTTTGTCAGTTGCTACTGTATACCAAATTTGAAGACGATATCTCAATAATTCGTTCTAAATTTATCGTGCCCTACTAACAGGCCGACAGACAGAGACAAAAAAAATTCGTTCCAAAATCTCGTTTTCTATATGTTCTGACTCTTTTTACGACGTTTAAGCGAAAACACTTTTTTGAAATTGCTGTCACCTTTATCAGACTTCCACACGTATTGACGATGTAAAAGTAAAATGACCATTTCCCATCAAAAGATAGGGCTTGATTACCGATATCTACGTTACCATATTGTCAGAGGGCCCATAAACAACACTGGAAGATATTATAGAAAGTCTGAACGCAGCAAGTGCCTTATGGTAGCGGATTTTCATAAAACTGTTTTTAATGTCAAATAAGTATTATTGTAAAAAAAAGGCATAAAATTTTATATAACATATATAGCAGAAACAATGTACCATATTTCATCAAAATAACTTTATTGTTTAAAAAACTACAAAAATATTCCGAAAATTAACTTAAAATGTTCCCGAAAAAGCTAGTCCGATTTTCCTAGCCAATGAACGTCAAGCTATTTACACAATATATATTAATTATTCACCAAAACTTTCTCACAAAAATTCCAAAACAATATTTGCATAAAAATTTGCAAACAATCTCTTTCACGAAAACTCGCCATTTTTTATTATATAGATAATTACATTTTTTACGAAAATGTCAGAAACAACTCTTCTTCACGAAAATTCCAAAAAATATTTTTTTACAATAACATATTAAATATTTATTATTAAATACCAACATTTCACAAATATCTTACAAAAAATGATTTCGACGGAAACACTAAAAAAATGTTACGAAATATTTTTCACAGAAAAATTTGCGGAAAAATACAACCAATTTAAATTATATAATTAAACTGTAATTGAAATTGCAAGCAAAAAATGTGTAAAGTTATTTGTTTCAGTTTTCACGGAAATTTAAACCAGTGAAAGTAAAGAAAAAGAAAAGGGAAATATACTCATATATTCTTGTCACAAGCTTTCAGAAATATATTTCAACAACACACCACGAGGGCTTACAGCCTAAATACTATCATACCGTGGGTGTCGACAAGGAGGAAAGAGGCAACTTGTTAATTCTGTACTTGAAAGTTTGGAGGTTTGAAGGAGAAGGAAAAACATGTGCCGGCAAGAAATTCCACAACTTGGAAGTCCTCTAAACAAAAGAGCGGGCGTAACAATATGTTCCATGTCCGATGACCTGGACAGTAAGAGGGTGCATTCGCTTTGTTCCCCTGGTAGATCTGTTGGGGGCAGAAGGCGGATGAACTATGGAAGAAAGCTCCTCTGAGCAGTGCCCGTGCAGATATCTCTAAAAGAGAGAGAGAGGTCACCCACGGCACGTCAGTGGACAAGGGATGGCAGCCTTAGAGTGAGGGTAGGGTCATCGATGAGACGTATAGCTCTCTTCTGAATGGAGTCCAGGATAGCGAGTGTGGAAGCGGCAGCAGCACCCCAGATGTAGGAGCACTATTCGAGGTTTGGCCTTATTTGTCTGTTGCTGGTGGCGCCTTCTGCGAGGTGCATCAAAACTATGATCAAATATATATTGCTCATCCTGAAAAACCCCTACGTACCAAATTTCATGCCAATCATGTTATTACTAAGATAGATATTTGAAAAGGAGTTTCAACAAATAATAACTTCGACACCCTGTATTTCGAAAACTATCAACTTTTGGACTGAGGTAAATTGAGCTAGATCCTCATATTTTAGCCTAAGGAATTTTGTCATCGCATTTTGTACAGACCTTTTAGAGACACCCTATATATATATATATATATATATATATATATATATATATATATATATATATATATATATATATATATATATATATTTATATATATATATATATATATATATATATATATATATATATATATATATATATATATATATATATATATATATATATATATATATATATATATATATATATATATATATATATATATATATATATATATATATATATATATAGGGTGGCGCATTGAAAACGAAACAGACCGATTTGCGTCCAGAGAAATTTTTTTAAGAAACGCTGAAACACGTCAATTTTAATATTGAGGGGGACATGTTTTGACATAAAACTCAACTTTGTCACATCAACCCCTTAAGGGTGGTGATAACAACCCTTATATTTCAAATAGGGAACATGGGTCGAGTGTTACATCATTTGAAAGCTCTTTCTTTTCTAAATTCAGCACACTAATTTTTTTGGAAGTTTTATTAACTCGTTTTAAAATTATTCACAGTTGGCGTTGCAAGAACGTATTTCATTCATTTTGATAAGAAATGCAGTAATTTGTCACTTTTCGTTAAAGAAAACAAAACCAAACGTTCAAAAATGTGTATTCAGTTAAGTAAGTGTTCAAATTGTTGACCACCAGCTTCCATACAAAAGTACAAATTTTGTTCAAAACGAGCTCTGACATTCTGGAGCATTTGTGGAGTTATTAGACGGCATTCTTTAACAATGCGTCGTCGTAATTCTTCCAGAGACTCCGGTTCTGTTGCGAAAATTCTACTCTTTAAATGGCCCCATAGAAAGAAGTCTAAAGAAGTTTAATCCGGTGATCTAGGGGGCCACTCAATAGCACCTCTACGCCCAATCCATTGTCCTGGAAACTCTCTGTTCAAAAACTCCCTAACACGTTGTGAAAAATCCGAAGGAGCTCCATCTTGTTGAAACACTAATTTATGTTCTTGATAGCGATCATCATTTTCAATAATGTCAATTAGTAGAGGGTAAACCATATCTTCTAGTAACTCTAAATACTGTCGCCACTCAAATTGCCATCAAGAAAAATTGGTCCGATTAAACGATCGCCAAAAATGCCAGTCCAGACATTCAATTTCTGTGGAGTTTGAGTGTGAACTTCGTGAAAATTTTTTGTATTATTATCTGCCCAATAACGACAATTATGACGATTGACTGTAGAGCTTAATAAAAACGCACACTCGTCTGAAAAACAGATATTGAACAGAAAGTTCCCGTTATCAGCTATTCGTGCATTCATAACTTCCTTTAGACTTCTTTCTATGGGGCCATTTAAAGAGTAGAATTTTCGAAGTCTCTGGAAGAGTTACGACGACGCATTGTTGAAAAGTGCCGTCTAATAACTCCACAAATGCTCCAGAATGTCAGAGCTCGTTTTGAACAAGATTTGCACTTTTGTATGGAAGCTGGTGGTCAACAATTTGAACACTTACTTAACTGAATAAACATTTTTGAACGTTTGGTTTTGTTTTTTTAGTTTTTTATCGAAAAATTGACTAATTAGTGCATTTCTTATCACAATAAATGAAAGACGTTCTTGCAACTCCAACTGTGAATAATTTTTAAACGAGTTGATAAATGTTCCAAAAAAAAACAGTGTGCTGAATTCAGAAAAGAAAGAGCTTTCAAATGATGTAACACTCGACCCATGTTCCCTATTTGAAAACATGTCCCCCTCAATAAAAAAATTGACGTGTTTCAGCGTTTCTTTAAAAAAAATTCTCTGGACGGAAATCGGTCTGTTTCGTTTTCAATGCGCCACCCTATATATATATATATATATATATATATATATATATATATATATATATATATATATATATATATATATATATATATATATATATATATATATATATATATATATATATATATATATATATATATATATATATATATAAATGGAAATTGACCCCGGATATGGTTTCTAGGTGTCCTAGTTCGCACTCATTTGCAAAAAAATTTTCAAAATTCAAAAGTCGGGATCTCCCAATCAGTGAATTTTTTCTACGAAAATTCCCTAATACAGCTAAATCGTATATTATTTCTTAAAGAATAACTCTTATTTGAAATTTCATTTCAATAATTTAATAACACGATACTTTTTTTGATACGCCTCTGGAAACATCGCTAAATCGTTTATTGTTTCGTAAAGAAAAAAAAATTGTTGAAATTTAATTTCAATAGTTTAATAACACGATACTCTCTTTGATACGCCTCTGAAATGTTTGTGAAATACAGCTCAATCATAGATTATTTCTCAAAGAATAACTATTAGTTGAAATTTAATTTCACTAGTTTAATAAAACGGTATTTTTTAGATACGCTTCTGGAGATGTGTGTATGTGTGTTTTGTTTCTTAAACGTCGGCCTATTTCCGCGACTATGGCCAATCACCGACGCCAGGGAGCAGTTTCACCTCACTATCCTGGAAATTTTGCCTGCCTTTCCGTAAGGAGGATAGGGATCTTTAACGTGCCCAACATCGTATGGACACGGGACCGACGGCTTTACGCCCCCTCCGAATGGTGGAACGTGCAGACATTCAACTTGCTCAAATACAATGCCAGAACCTCGGTTGATGTTAATGTTACAGTTTGTACTGAAAAAGTGAAAGGAGTACCCTGGGATAGAACACAGCACCCTTCGGTTCAGAGGCACACGTTCTTACCCCTGAACCACCGAGGTTCTGCTTCTGGAGATATCGTAGATTACTTCCTAAAGAAGGACTATAAGTTGAACTTCAGTTTTTATAGTTTAATAACAGGATAGTTTTTTTAGTGCGCTTGTGGTGATATAATGATATATCGCTAAATCGTTGATATTTGTTAAAGAATGACAATTAGTTGTAATTTAACTTCAATAGTTCAATAACACGATACTTTTTTTTTGATACGCCTACATTTTATTTTAAAATATTTAAATATCTATTTTACGAATTGTACATCGTATAATCGTATAATATTATGACTCACCAGGGTGCTGGCAGTGAGAAGAGGTGACCATGTGAATCACCCAAGAAAAGTGTACGATGCACTTTATCTGAGGCTAAGTCAGAAGAAGCACCAGCACAATATTTAGAATCTCGTTAATAATAAATAAGTCACTCAGTTCTCGCGGGAGGGTGTCCGGTGGTCGCGAGACGGGCTAGATGATATAACAACACCAGTTTAAGTGCAGGTGCTGCCTCTTGTGCACAGGTGTGACTGTAAGTCTGTGTTACGAAAGCGCACGTTGCAGCACGGTGGCGTCCGGTAGTCGGTGGAGCGTCGCGACGTTCACATGGAGCGGAGACGGAGCGGCCGACTGACCCGGACCACTGCCACCGCCGCCGTAACCGTCGCCGCCCCGTCTCTACGCAAGCGTACCGCACACACACCTACATTCCTACAACTCGCCCCAGAACATACCTACATACACACTCTCTTTTATTCTGCATTTAGGTAGTCTGTGAGTCCCTTAATTGCTCTCTTCCTTGCCACAAGAAGTTAGCTTTTTGTTGCAAAAACACTACTCCATAAACTAGATGTGTCACAACTTCTCCTAATGATTACTCCAAAAAATTTAAACGCATTCTAAGAAATGTGTAAAAAATAAGTTTGATGCTAGTAGTCGATTAAAATGAAAAGTCTGTTATTCCCTGTCTGTAATATTTCAATAGATACTGTTAACCACGCAAAATATTTTGGTTATGTGCCATTCTCGGATTACCAATGGCACTCAATTTTTTCTTCTTTAAATGCCTATAACTGTTTTTGCTTTTGACGAAGAGATTCAGATTATGGTATACAGTTTACTTTCTACAATGTAAGACTGCGCACCTAATTTGATTTCCATAACTTTTCAAAACTATCAGATTGTCCTGCTTAACAAACTTATCCAAGCCACTTACAAGAGGAAAGAACCTGCTTATACATCGTCTCACGATTTTTGGAATTATCGGTGTGGTATATATATATATATATATATATATATATATATATATATATATATATATATATATATATATATATATATAAGAGACATAATTAGTTCTCGGGTTGAACCGCGTCCAGAATTTCTGAAAACTCGACGTTTCGACTCCTGTTTTGGAGCCATTTTAAAGAGCTAAAGGAAATATGTAAGGACACTCTAAGGCCTCAATCTGCCTACTCCTCTACTCTAAGGAGGTTTTTATCAATGCTGCATGTAACCTCAAATATCTAGAAAACGGTTGAAGTTGTGAATGAAAACAAATTTTCTGGAAATTAATTATCTATCAAATGCAATTTAATCATCTGAGGATCAAACAGATTCTTTGCAGAGCAACGCCATCAACATGTGTGATAATAAAAATATATGTTTCTGCAAGGTTCACAAGCCTTTAGCGTCACTAATCTAAAATTCAAAATTTTTCAAAGATCTCATTTAGTTTTGAAGAAAATGGTGTATAGAATTTTAAACGGCACACCTGTGTGTATATATATATATATATATATATATATATATATATATATATATATATATATATATATATATATATATATATATATATATATATATATATATATATGTATATATATATATATATATATATATATATATATATATATATATATATATATATATATATATATATATATACAGGTAGGTGCATTTCTGCGGTAAAACTCAATATTAATGTTATTATTCACAATCCAAAAAAAACAACTTAATTACAACAATTATGGAGAATCACAGGCTGTACGTTCTAAAATTATGCGATTATACAGGATGTCCCATATTTTGCAAGAGAAAGCATATTTTTTTAAATGGAACACCCCGTATATTACTTTATTTTTGGACCTCTTTTTTAGTGAATTTTCTTAAAGAAAATTCACTAATGAGGAGATCCCGACTTTTGAATTTAAAAAAAAAATTCTTCAAATGACCGCAAACTAAGCCCACTAGAACCCATATCCAGGGTCAGTTTCAGTTTTAATATGTTTCTCTGATGCTTTGGCTGTCGGTTTAGTTAAGTTGATGCCTTCGTTGCAGGTTTAGTGAAGTTTATGGTTTAACGGTCTATAATTTTTTTAGCTAATTTTTGTAGAACAAATTCGTTAATGCATTTTTGCATTTTTTATTGAAATATAATGCGTTTGTAAGAAAAAATCTGGACGCAGTAAGTTCGATTTGGTAGCGAATTTTCGGTAAATTGGCAGTTTAGCTCCCCAACGCTTTTCAAAAAACTGTTTTCAGAAACCTGCCTAGGGTCCCACCTGGATCCACAAACCCTAAGAAAAATTTCTTGTTCACACCCCCCAAGGAAGCTACGGGACCAGGAGAGAGTAGGGTTGCTGGGCGGGTAAGGTAGTAAAAAGGAAATATGCGCAGAAAATGCAAATAAAACGGGCTTGAAAGCTGTCTTTTTCACATCTTGAAGCCATATCCTCCTTAAATCCTGCCTACCCCGCACAGCACCCCTATCCGCCCAGGTGCCGTAACTTCCTTGGCAGGTATGAACAAGACATTTTTCTTGTGGTTTATGCAGCGAGGGTGGTTGTATACACGCGAGTGGGGAAGGAAAATCCCCACGACGAAGCAGCCAGCCCCAACCCCCCACCCCTGCCGCAAGTCGAACCGGGGGGGTCTGCTTCGTCGTAGGCATTTTTCTTCCCCCCTCGTGTGCATACAACCACCCTGTTGCATAAACCACAAGAAAAACTGCTTGTTCATACCCCCCAAAGAAGTTACGTGACCTGGGGCGAATAGGGGTGCTGTGCGGGGTAGGCAGGGTTTAATAGGGATATGGCTTCAAATAGACAGCTTTCAAGCAGTTTTATTAACATTTTCTGCTCATATTTCCTTTTAACTACCTACCCCTCCCAGCACCCCTATTCACTCCCAGTCCCGTAACTTCCTTGGGGGGTGTGAACAAGAAATTTTTCTAAAAACAATTTTGTGAAAAGCGTTCGGGAGCTAATCTGCAAATTTACCGAATTTTCATTGAATCCTTCAAATTTCAATAACTCAATTTGCTATTAGCGTACGCTTTGTTGGTTAAGAAACCAACATTTAAGTTAATTTTCGGAAAATGTTTGTATATTTTCAAACCATAAGTAATTTTGATAAAATATAGTACATTGTTTCCACTACATAGGCTATACCGGTAATTAGATTGATGCCTGCTCGCATTTGCTATTAAAAACATTTTTATGAAAATTCACTTCCATAACACACTTGCTGCATCCAGACTTTTGAATAATGTTTATATAGTTTCAAACAATCAAGTTATTTCGATTAAATATGGTACATTGTTTCTACTATATAGGCAACCAAGTTTGATGTCTGCTTTTATTAAAGAAACACATTTGCTATTAAAAATATTTTTAAGAAAATCGCTACCATAACGCACTTGCTGCGTCCAGACTTTTTATATTTAATTGTTTAACACTCAAAAAAATTTTTGGCTTTCTTTTGAATTATTTTATATTCGATTGTTAAATTCTACACCTTGAATTTCCTATAATAAATGTTTGTAAATGTTTGTAATATTTATAACTTGATGCATAATTTTTCTATTCAGAAACGAAGGTTTCTATGAAGATTATTTATTTTTTAATATTTTTCCCTTCATAAATCTTTTGTTATTTCTCAATGGCCTAATATTTTACATCGTATTGCTCTTATGAATCAGGGTATGTAAATATAAATGTAAATAATATAAAAACTAGCAGTTTTTAACATATTGAGTACTTAACAAAGGTTAAAGCTAAAGATAACGTCTTGCTTTTTACAACATAAAATATAGGGTGTGAAAAAAATTAGTTTCCGGACTTAGAATGTGCCCAACTTTATTCGCTATTTACGAACACCCTGTATAATTTAACACATCGTGTATATTACAACAATGTGATGTTATCTATGTATGCCAAATTGGAGTCTCTAAGTTTAATAATCGGTAAAATAATGACATTTACAAGCTGCAGGTGAATTTTAAATTTTTTAAATAATTTTTAAAAATTCAAAATATATTTAAAACAAAACACTGTAGCTAAAAATATACTTCTAGAAATATACTCTCAAAATTAAAAAAGTCTGGATGCAGCAAGTGCCTTATGGAAGTGAATTTTGTAAGACTAGATGCTTTCTCGCAACAATTAGAACCGTAGACCGGTTTCGCTCTCATTAGAGCTCTTCAGTACGGCATACTAATTGTAGCAAAAATGCACCAAAAATAACACGGCTATCGCATAGCCAGTCTTAAAACACTAAGTGAGTGGTGAACGTGTCGCCACCTAGTTCGGAACCAAGTACTATGTTGTCACGCCCGCTCCAAATAACATATTATTTGGAGCGGGCGTGACAACATAGTACTTGGTTCCGAACTAGGTGGCGACACGTTCACCACTCACTAAGTGAATTTTCATTAAAATGTTTTAAATAGTAAATATGTTACTCTAATGTACCATATTTTATCAAAATAACTTATTCTTTGAAAATGTAAAAAAAGACCGAAAATAAACTTAAAGTGTTTCCAACAAACCTGGTTTCCTAGCCAACAAACCTTAGGTTAATAGCACATTGAGTTATTAAAATTTGAAGCATTTAATGAAAACTCTCTACCCAAACGCACTTACTGTGTCTCGATTTATTTTCTTACAAACATGCATCATATTTCCGTAAAAAATGCAATAATATAAGATCGTATAAAAGTATATATGTTCGAAAACAAAAATTTTAGGTATCACCAACGACTTATGGACCACCCTATGATTATCGAACTAATTTAATAAGATGCGACTCAAGACACCCTATAATTAACGTATACAACTTTTCCACGCATCCTGTATAATAAAAGTTATATTGAGCTTTACCGTAGAAATGCGTCACCCTGTATATATGTAAACAGATAAAAACTAAAACTAAACCCGGATATGGATTCTAGGGGGCCTAGTTTGCTCTCATCTGAAGAAATCTTTTTAAAATTTAAAAGTCGCGGTCTCCTCATTAAAGAATTTTTCCAGGAAAATTAGCTAAAAATTGTAGACCGTTAAACCATAAACTTAGCTAAAACCAGCGCCAAACCAGCAGGGAAAGGGTCTATGTGAAATTAAATTCCTGGAAATATTTTAGTAAAATGAAGGGCAATGACGGTTGAATCTGAAACTTAAGGGTTGACAGAACACTCTTCTTGCGGCATTTTCTTCTCACAATAGGTATTTGTTTCAGATTTTGTGCCTAAATGTTGCGAATTTTGACGTTTCAAATCGCGAGTTTGACGTTTTGGGGAAACTTCCATATCTTTTTTGTTTAACTGCCCATAACTTTTTTGTCGTCAAACTTAGAAATAAATTTTAGTACGTGGTTGACTCTTTATAATACAAACACGCGTACTAAATTTGGTTGCCCTTGCTTTGTTATTTGCTTAGATATAATTTTTTTCCTAAAGAAAAGACAACGTTTTCCAAGAAAACCTGCGCCGATTTTCCTGGCCAACGAACTTATCCAAGCATAGGAAAGTACTTACCAAATTTGATCAAAATGGGCCCGTTATTTTTTTTTAGTTATCGGTATATATCGATATATATATATATATATATATATATATATATATATATATATATATATATATATATATATATATATATATGTATCACACGGATAACTGAAAAAATAATGGGCAAATGTTTATCAAATTTGGTAAGTACCTTCATATGCTTGGATAAGTTTCTTAGCCAGGAAAATCGGCGCAGGTTTTCGCGGAAAATATTGTCTTTTCTTTAGGAAAAAATTTATATCTAAGAAAATAACAAAGCAAGGGCAACCAAATTTGGTACGCGTGTTTGTATTATCAAAAGTGAGCCACGTACCAAAATTTAGATCTAAGTTTGAAGACAAAAAAGTTATGGGCAGTTAAACAAAAACAATTGGTGTGATATATATATATATATATATATATATATATATATATATATATATATATATATATATATATATATATAAACATATAAAAATTGAAACCCTGGATATGGGTTTTAGGGGGCCTAGTTGGTGCTCATTTGTAGAAATTTTTTCAAAATTTAAAAGTCGGGATATCCTCATTAGTGATTTTTTAAAGAAAAATCACTAAAAGGAGGTCAAAAATTAAAAAATATACAGGTTCTATTTAAAAAAAGTTTGGGACGCAGCAAGTGCATTATAGTAGTGAATTTTCATAAGAATTGTACAATTTTAGTAGGGTATATTATTAAAACTAATTCTTTAAATTTAAATGGATCTTGTAGATTGGTTTTAGAGGTCCAAGTAAGCGATTACTTGAAGAAATTTCTATTTTCTATGAAGCTAGAAAATTAAAATTCGGTACATATATGTAAATACTGCAAGTCGCTTTAAAAAAATTGTGTTACAAATTCTATTGATTACAAAAGTTTTCCAGAAAAAAATTAATTATTTACACACGGAATGTACGTGCCAAATTATCAACATGACAGGCATTTTTTTCTTATTAATTGCTTGGATGGTTTTGTTATAGTCAACTCAAAAGAACCAGTTTTTGCAAACCAAATAACAAAAAAAGTTTTTTAAAAGAAATGTGTAGTTCTTTTTCAAATATAGTACCCACGCTGGCTTTATATGGGTTTTACTATGTATCAAAACTGAAGATTCTAGTTTAATGGAAAATTGAGTTATCACTATTTGAAATATTTTTACAAAATTCGCTGCCATAACGCACTTGCTGCACCTAAACTCTCTTCCACACTTATTTGTTATTACTGTGTCCATACTTTTTGAAAATGAAATAAATATAAACAGAACAAAATTTTGAAATTATAATTTTAATAATTTACACTGTACATTTGAGTATATATGTAATTTAAACTGCTTTATAATATTATGTAGTTTCCTTTACTTCAAAGGTTCCATAAAGAGTAAAAGCTAAGAGTAAAGAAAACCATAAGTACCTAGGTACCCAGGTATTATACTGACATTAGTTTGAGGTAGGTATATTTCTTCTTAAAATAATTTTGTTTCAGCACCTACATGCATCGATTAGGAACCTGAATCTGATGTTCACAACCATTTTTTTATTTGTTTGATTGGATGTTAGGATCATAATATACTACAGTCACAGTCGACGCCCGAAGGCATTTGTTAAAATTGTGTTAAAATTAAAAGTTCGGTTATTAATTACCTACTATTTGTATTAACCTTTGAATATAGGTAGTTGTTTTATATTCTGAGATTCTAAGGTATTAGCGGAGTCCAATTAGAGGTTATGCGCAGAACGTACAGGTTTCTCCCATGACTCCTGAGACTTAACAAATGACAAATAGTGGTGTTGTCAGATTAAACTAGAGATATGGAGATGGCTTTTAAATACCGTGAAAATAGGAAGCTTGATATTTATATGTATAATATAAATTTAATATCACATACTCCAAAGAAGGTTGTTTATAAGCGAAAATAACCCTAGCCACAGCAGCACCAGAAAACATAAGAAATTTCTTAACATCTAGCGAACTATATAAACACATATAACTGTAACCGTTGTATTGTATAATTTACTGGTTCAGCAACACATATATTATTAATGCACTTACATTGTACCTGAAATGTTTTTCTATATAATTTATATATGTCAATGAGCTTTTAAACAAATTGAGTCACACTTAAAATTTCTATTTATTTACATTTTTCTGATATCTACAGATTTAGATGAGAGTTGTCGTAAATGGCAACCCCGCGGATTTATTAGTGTGACATATGTTCGTATCCTGTCCGTTTAGAACTTGATTTGGAGATTTTGTTTGCAATGGCAGCGGAACCCTGATTTATCTGTCTGACCTTGTCTAACATTGTAGGCATCCATTTAGAAGTAATTTCAGGTCATATAGTAGATTATTGGTTTCTTTATTTAGTTATAACTCAAGATCTACTGGACCAGTTCCGTTTAAATTTGGTAGGTAGTATCTGTACGTGCTTGTCAAGTTTTAGTTTAATATCTCTAGTAATTTAAAAGATATTGAGTTTTCAAGCAGTTTTTTGCATTTTTTTCTAAAAGTATTTGAGTGTCCAAACGTTCTAACGAACTTATCCAAGCTCTTAACAAAATAAAGGGAATTGCCAAATTTGGTTTCGGTTGGTAAAGTATTTTTAGTGAATTTTTATTAAAAAAATTCACTAATAGAGAGCTATCGATGGTCAGACTTTGCAAAAATTCTTTCAAATGAGCGCGAATTAGGACCCCTAGAACCCATATCCGCGATCAGTTTGAATTTTTATATGTTTATATATATATATATATATATATATATATATATATATATATATATATATATATATATATATATATATATATATATATATATATATATATATATATATATATGTATCCGTCTGATAACTCAAAAAATAATTAACCGATTTTGATGAAACTCGGCAAGTGCCTTTCTTTTATTAATGGCTTGGATGAGTTTGTTGGCCAGGAAAATCGGACGGTGTTTTCCGGGAAAATTTTGAGTTCTCTTTCAAAAAAAAAAATTTTTTCCGAAAATTTCGATAAAATTTGGTCTACATATTGCTTTGGGAAATACCTATGTGCCAAAATTCAGCTTTCTAGGGTTACAGAAAATTGAGCTATTCAAATTTGAAACATTTATGTTTAAATCATAAGTATGTGGTTGCTGTTGGTTAGTCAATGCTTCTCTTATTGTCATTGACTCATGAAATTCATTTTTAAGCTTCAGAGAAATGTCAATAATACTGAATTCACTGATTGTTAATCATTGGAAGCATTTACGATTATATATAACCCTATTGTAATTTATTATCATTTGTCACCTCTGTAGTATAATTATTTTTTTCCTTACAATGCAGCGTTTTTAGTCAATTGTTGTTATTAATAGTCAATAGTTTCTTTCCGAATACACACGGCTTCCAGTGACTTCTGCTTCTACCGCTGTTACAGTCCTTTTATTTAGAGGTAGAGTTGTAACCACTCATACAGCCAGTGTTTTTTAACCACGTGGCTGGGGGACTGACCGAATTCATTCCCAGTTGCTGTTGATTTACTCATATTCTCTTAATATGTTTGAAGATGTGGTGTCTACTTCATTCCAACTCACTAATAACCGACTATTTATGAAATCAAATAAGTAAATTAAATCGATTGTCATAAAATATGTAGTGTATTAAGACTAAGGGAAAAAGAAATAAAACATATATAACTGTGCACATTTTAATTATATTTTAGGGTGCTTGAGGAGGTATTGTCACAGCATAATAATTATTAAAGTTCATTTGTAAATAGGTTTAATTTTTATATGTTATATATATATATATATATATATATATATATATATATATATATATATATATATATATATATATATATATATATATATATATATATATATATATATGCTAACTCAAAAAATAATTAACCGATTTCGATGAAACTTGGCAAGTGCCTGTCTTTTATTACTGGCTTTTTTTTTCTCCGAAAGTAACAAAGCTGTTTTAATGAAATTTACTATATATGTTGCCTCAACCTTACTACGTACCAAAATTCAACTTTCTAAGTTTAGAGAAAATTGAGTTATTCAAATTTTAAATTTTCTTTCGAAAAAAATTTTTTTCTCCGAAAATTACAAAGTTATTTTAATGAAATTTTGTGGATATCTTGCCTTACTACGTATGAAAATTAAACTCTCTAAGCTTATAGAAAATTGAGTTATTTAAATTTGAAGCATTTAATAAAAATTCACTACCATAACGCACTTGCTGCGTCCCGAGTTTTTTAGTTACCGGTTGGATACATATATATAAACTTTTTAACTGACTTTGGATTTGGGTTGTAGGGGCCATAATTCTCGCTCATTTAAAGAAATTTTCCAAAAGTCTCACCATCGATACCTCTCTATTTTCTTAATAAAAATTCACTAAAAAGGTATGTTTGTTTTCTCCTGCAAATATGGGACGTCCTGTATAATCACAAATAATTTTAGAAAGTGCAGCCTGTGATTCTCTATAATTTTTGTGATTACACTTTTGTATTGTGAATAATAACGGAAAAAATTATCTTTAGCGTAGAAATGCGCCAGCCTCTATATAAACGTATAAAAATTGAAACTGATCTCGAATATAGGTCCTAGTTCACGTTCGTTTGAATTTTTGTTCAAAATGGATTTTTTTTTGAAAAAGGAGAAAATTGACTAACAATATAAACTAGATGGTTCAAAGCTTGACAAACATAAAAAGCACGATCCAATTATTGTTCTAATCACGTGCAGGCATTTTCGACACTTTTTTGTTTTATTTGCGGTAAATAATTAATTTGATTTACAACGTCACTGCTATCTGCAGTTAAATATGTTATTAGTTTATCGTGAATCCATTAAAAATGTCAATTACATAATTAGTTACGGCTACGCAAAAAAAATATTTTATAACGCATTCAATAGCATAATTATAAGCATCTTAAATAGTTGCACAGGTAAGTGATTTTTAATAACCAATAATGGCGTCGTTCATCACGCACAGTATTCTAATGTGACTGAAATAAAGAAGATTAACCTACAAGTAACAGTTTAGTGATTCGAGGTAAGCAAATAGTTTAGCTTCTTTTATTGTTTCTTGTTCACCGAGCTTATATATATATATATATATATATATATATATATATATATATATATATATATATATATATATATATATATATATATATATATATATATATATATACACTATACAAGGAGAAAGGTTAAGGGCAAGGCCGCAAGGAGACAACCGCATACACGTGTTTCAAGCTTATTAGCTATCATCAGTACGGTAGAGCCAGGTGATAATGGGAACACTCTGGATGAAGATGCAAAAATATACGGAGTCACGACAGGCAACCAGTGCACATTTGCAGCATTATTCGGAAGACCCTCAATTCGAGGGCAACGACCAAAATTGCCACGGAGGCAAAGAAACCACTTGCGTGAGCATCTGGAGCCCGGGAGTCATACTATTTATAACAGGATTTTTAACACGGCATTTCTGTATAGTATAGTATAGTATATATATATATATATATATATATATATATATATATATATATATATATATATATATATATATATATATATATATATATATATATATATATATATATATATATATATATATATATATATAATGGGCCGATTTTGATAAAACTTGGTGAGTAGCTTCCTTTCGCAAGTGGCTTGGACAAATTCGTTAGCCAGGAAAATCGGCCCAGGTTTTCCTGGAAAATTTTGGGTTTTCCTTCGAAAACATGTATATCTCGAGAAATAACAAAGTAAGGGCAACCAAATTTGGTATGCGGGTTTATATTGTTATAGGTTAATTACGTAACACAATTTAGCTCTGTAGGTAGAAAGACAAAAAAGTTATGTGCATTTAAATAAAAATAAATTGGGGTTTTCCTCAAAACGTCAAATTCGCGATTTAAAACGTCAAAATTGGCAACTTTTAGACATAGAACCTGAATCTAATACGGGCTATGGAAAGAAAATGTTTCAAGAAAAATGTTTTACAAACCCTGAAGTCTTAGTTTCAACCGTCATTGTCCTTCATTTTACTAAAGTATTTCCAGAAAATTCATTTCAAATAGAAGTTATTATAGAAGATATGAATAAAAATGTATACATTAATTATAGGGTGTCTTGAGCTACATCTTAAAAAAATATTTATACAATCACAGGATGGCCCATAAGTCGTTGGTGATACAAATTTTCTTTTTTTTTTTTAGTCGAACACGCCCTATGTTATTGCATTTTTATATTTTCCATCGAAATATAATGTATGTTTGTACGAAAATAAATTCGGAACGCAGAAAGTGCGTTATGGTAGCGAATTTTGATTAAATGCTGCACATTTGAATGGCTCAATTTGCTATTAACCTATAAGGTTGACCAAGAAACAAGTTTTTTTCGGGAACACTTTAAGTTTACTTTTGGAAATTTTTGTAAATTTTCAAACAATAAAATTATTTTGATGAAACATGGCACATTGTTTTTACTATATTGGTTATACTGGTAACCAAATTTGATGCCTGCTTTCTTAAAAAAAACACATATTTGCTATTAAACACATTTTTTTTTAGTCGAACACACCCTATGTTTTTCCATTTGTGTATTTTCTATCGAAATATAATGTATGTTTGTAATAAAAGAAATTCTGGACGCAGAAAGTGCGTTATGCTAGCGAATTTTGATTAAATGCTTCACACTTGAATAGCTCAATTTGCTATTAACCTATAAGGTTGACCAAGAAACAAGTTTTTTCGGGAACACTTTAAGTTTACTTTCGGAAATTTTTGTACATTTTCAAACAATAAACTTATTTTGATGAAACATGGCACATTGTTTTTACTATATACGTTATACTAGCATTTTTATTTATTTAATTTATTTTTATTAGCGCATTTTCTTATGCAAATGTTCTTTTAATGGCAAATTTTCTTATAAATGAATTTAATGGATTTTCTTTGAAGAAACATTTGAGATTTTTTGTATGAAAATTATTCAATTGATGGAACATTTTTAAAATGAAATTCGTCGAAAATAAGGTTTTAATGGATTTTCGTGCAAACATATTAATTTATTTTCAATTTTACTTGCAGATTAGGTATATAATTTGAATTTTATGTATGCTTTTAGCAGAATTTTGTGTAAAAAATATTTAGCCAGATTTGATGCTTGCTTTCATTAAAAAAATACATATTTGCCATTTAAAACATTTTTATAAAAACTCACTACCATAATGCACTTTTTTAAACAGTATAATTCACAAGCGGTACAAAAAGCAAATGGTAAGTTGTTCTGTAATTCTTCATTTGCTGGCGAATTTACATTAACTAGTTTACTTATAGAGTGGTAACGATTCCGGATTTTCGAAAAATATTTTCAAATGAGCAAGAATTAGAGCCTCAATAACCCATATACATGGTTAGTTTCAGACTTTATATGTTCAAATGTTTATATACAGTGTGTCCCAAACTGGATGGGAATGTATTGCTATCTTCGTTATTATTAGAGATAGAGAGACGGTTAAATTAGCAATGTTTTGTAGAATTTTATATTCGTTCCAAATATGACTTGTATTTTGCTCTGCCTCTTTTCGTTTTCGAGTTTTTTTCAAAAAACCAAAATTTGTCGATTTCTTTTTTCTTCAATATCTAACTAGGCGTTGATCTGACATGTCTAAGACTTGCACATTATCAGGACACTTTTTACAGAGTAATCTTTTTGTGCTATTCTCAACTTTGGATTGTTATTTATTTTTGAGCTACAGGTATCAACGTTTGTTTTTATTATGGCAGCCATATTTGATTTTTTGCTCATGTGATAGCCTGTGAAAAGAGCTTTACAATGATGTACAACATGCTTGAGACTTCTTGTAATTGCACTGACAATTTTGAGAAAAACCGTTTCGAGGATAGTAGGCTATGAAATCCAATACCAGAAAAAAAATGACAAAAAAAGTGTTCAAAAAGCAGTAGGTCATGAAGTCTAGCAATAAACTTCTACTTTTAACATAATTTTCCGTAATGATTCACGATAAAAAATATTGTGATTAAATTTAAAATACTTAATTAGGTAATAATGCTAGGTAATATTATGTGAAACTGTTTAATAACGAAACCCGGCAATAACAAATAGAAACTTAAACTCCACAAAATAACACAATTAGAAACGGAACTCGACAAATAATAAAATAGAAACTTAAAAATATACTAAATAGAAAATTGTTCAATATGGCCACCGTTTTGTTCAATGCACTTTATACACCTTTTTGAAACATGCCTGCAAACTCTGGTGAGGGTGGTTTGGTTAATATGATTTATAGCTTCCGTGATTCTGTTTCGTAATTCATTGATATTTTCTAGTGGATCGAATTTATACACATCATTCTTCAGAGTACCCCAAAAATAAAAATCCATGAGTGTTATATCAGGACTTCGAGAATACCAATGAACCAGACCCATTGTTACAAACAACACGATTATTAAAATTTTGGTACAAAAATCTTTGACGATCCTAGCATTGTGAGCTGGACAACCGTCTTGTTGGTACCAAATCTCATCTAAATTATCATGAACTCTTCTAGTTGTTGGTAAGATAAATAGATTAAGATACCTTTCCCCAGTTAAATTATTTTCAAAAAGAACGGACCAACAATGAAGTTACAAACATTTTCAGAGGCGTCTTCGTAAATAATTAATCTGCTTTTATTGAGTTCTGTTAGTAAATTTAGTTATTTACTGGGTTTACGTATTTTATTAAATTATAACAATTTTTTAGGAAAATGTCATAATGTAAAATATCATTTGTAATAATAATGCCCATCCATTGGTGTGCTCAAAGTTTCTATTTTTTTATCGTGAATCAATACCGAAAATTATGTTAAAAGTGGAAGTATATTGTTAGACTCCATGGCCTACTGCTTTTTGAACACTTTTTTTTTGTTATTTGTTTTCTGGTATTGGATTTCATAGCCTACTATCCTCAAAACGGTTTTTCTCAAAATCGTCAGTGCAATTACAAGATTTCTAAAGCATGTTGTACATCATTGGAAAGCTCTTTTCAGAGGCTATCACACGAGGAAAATATCCAATATGACTGCCATAATAAAAACAAACGTTGATACCTGTAACTCAAAAACAAATTACAATCAAAAGTTGAAAATAGCACAAAAATATTACTCTGTCAAAAGTGTCCTAATAATGTGAAAGTCTTAGACATGTCAGATCAACGCCGACTTAGATATTGAAGAAAAAAACACGGGACCGACGGCTTTACACCCCCTCCGAAGGGCGGAACGTGAAGACATTCAACTTGCTCAAATACAATGCCAGAACCTCGGTTGATGTTAATGTTACAGTTTGTACTGAAAAAGTGAAAGGAGTACCCTGGGATCTAACCCAGTACCCTTCGGTTCAGAGGCACACGTTCTTATCCCTGAACCACCAAGGTTCTGGGTTAGATGTGCTAGAGAGGAGGTCATTGATGTGGAGAAGAAACAAAGTGGGGGCTAAAGCTGAACCTTGAGGAACTCCTGCATTAATTGTATACAGTTTAGAGGACTGGCCATCCACGACAACAGACATGCTCCGGTTGGAGAGGAAATTTGCTGTCCAGGTACAGAGTTTTGGTGGTAGGCCATAGGCCGGAAGTTTATTGAGCAGCACTGCGTGCCAGACTTGGTCGAATGCTTTGGATATGTCTAGAGCGATAATCTGAGATTCACCGTGTAGTTCCATAGACTTGTTCCAAAAATGGGTGACAAAGGAAAGGAGGTCGGCAGTTGATCTGCGCTGGCGAATCCATACTGCCTGTCGTGGACTAGACTGTGCTTTTCAAGAAATTTTAGTAATTCAGTGTTTATATATTTTTCCATCACTTTAGAGATGACTGAAAGGAGAGAAATAGTTTCTAGGAAGCGCTTTGGATCGTTTCTTGGAGACGGGTTGTAATCGAGCAGTTTTCCAGTTACTAGGGAATATGCCTCTATTGTAAAATGTTTGAAACAGACAAGTCAGGACTAGAGCAAGTTCTGGTGCGCATTTTTTGAGAACAATTGCTGGGATCTCGTCAAGGCCGGAGGCTCCCCTGGAAGTAAGAGAATAGAGCATCTTTCGTACGTTTTAGTTTTGAAAATGATATCGGTCCTTTTATGCGCTACATTGGGGGCTGTTTATGGTTGAACATATGGAGGTGGGTTGGGAGTAGAATTGCCGGCGAACAACGAGGCAAAAAGTTCAGCCTTCCCCAGGGTAGTAGAAACAATTTCATCCCCTTAAACAAGAGGTGGGAACGTGCTCTTGCATAAATTATTCCCAATAGATTTAGCAAGATTCCAGAAGGGTTTGCTGCCGTTGGAGCTTGAGAGGACTTTTGTTTTTGATGTGTTTATTAAACGAGTTTTTTGCCTCAGAAAGAATGCGGACATAGCGGTTTCTTGCGTCGTTAAATACTTGACGGTTTTCTTGACTGGGATTGTGTAGAAGCGTTTTGCGCATTGGCCACACATCATATTTATATAGGGCACGAAGTAAAGTTCGACAATGCCAAAACCGTGGCTCCAATATACAACTTCAAAACTAAAATTTAAACACGAGAGATGATGGTCTTGGACTTCCATTCACATAGAAACCTATTACACCTTCATTGCAAATAAACAATATGGTCCATAATCATCCTATAAAGTCGGAAACTGACGGCGGATATGGGTTAACATTTTGTTCAAAAATCAAAGGTCGCATTCTCCTCATTAGCAATTTTTTTCTACGAAAATTTGCTGATACCTTAGTAAAAATTGGAACCTGTGATGAGCACTGATAAGTGCATTATGGAGAGCCCAATTAATCACAACACACGACCTAACGATGGTTTGGCTAACAAAGCGTCATCAGGGGGTTAGCCGCATCAGTGGAATTTGTATCGTTCCTCTGATAACGCTAGTTTTGTTAGCGAAACGACCGTCAGGCCTGAAAAATATGTTGTCGTGAATTGGTTTTCCAAAGTGTACTTGTCGCTAATACCTATTATGTAAGACCTGCGTTTATAGAATGATTTGTATTGTGAGTACATAATCAATGCATAAATGAATGTTAAAAATTTATCAACGCCCAACCCACTATTAAATTATTGATAAATCATCGAAAACAAAGTCCTATTGAGAACGACGTGTTGCATTATTAATCGGTTATTAATTTAAATCATTTATACCATAATGCAGAGCTGAATAGTAATGAAGTAAATGCCGATGACCCAAACAATTTATAAAGTCATAAATATTTATTCGTTAGTTTTTTTTTATATATACCATGAAAATTATTATTTTATAAATTATGTTTTTTTCAAACAAAAAATAACCTGCAGTGATTTGTTAGCATGCATAATGGTGGTTCCGTTCGTGAAAATAAAAAGCAGCATGTGTGGTTTTGTACAGACTTATGGTATTAAAAAACTGTTATTTAGTAAACAAGAGTCGGGAAGTGCGTTATGGTGGAAAATTTTCATAGAAATAAACTACAGAACGTTTATAGAAAATTCGCTAAGCGTTTATTTTTTTCACGAAAAATAGGTATCTTTTAGGAATTGGACATGGACGTTTGAATCGGTTCATTTTCGGGTTTTCTGTTCTTGTTAACGGGTTTATTATTTGATAAAGATTCTTCGCATTAGTGATGTGATTTCACGCCCGTCATTGTATTAGCCAGCGGAGCAGCTGTTTTCGCTAGCTAGTTTCTTCCCACCCTTTCTTGCTTGCTGTACTATGTATACGTGAGAACCTATAACCGTCACAACACCAGAGATGGCGCCTTGCATATACGTCGAGTTTTAACCACATTCTGGAGGCGGTTCAATTCAATTGACACCGATAACGTATATATAGTATATATATATATATATATATATATATATATATATATATATATATATATATATATATATATATATATATATATATAGGTGTCCCACATAAGGCGTGCATTAGAAGTTTTCAAACTAGTACTGGGACTTCGATTCTGAAAATTTGCAACTGAATGTGTCACCTATCGCTCATTATAACTAAAATATTTTGGTGACAATACACTTCCGGTTGTACCGGAAGTTGCCAACAACTTTCTTAATTTAAATGGAACACTCTATATATTATTGCATATTCGGAATGAACATGTAATTTTGAGGAAAATTACATGCCATTTGCCTATACTGGTGTCAGCCGTTCTCAATATATTCGATTTTCTATTCTTTTTCCGTCATAAAGTTGCAAATTTTTGAAATGATAATTCTCAGGCATCAAGTATATTATGGTTCTGAAACTTAGCACAACTATAGCCCTAGTTGTCAAAATTCTTTTCGTTGTGAAAAAGAATACAAAAATAATATAGGGTGTTGTTTAACGAAGTTCAAATATCGATGATTTCAAACACGAAAAAGTATTTTTTTCCAAATGGAACACCATGTATATTTTCATCGCATATCCTTCGGAATGATATTATGCTTCGATCTGTATCATCATTCCCTAGACCTGTCTTGAATTCTTTCTGAGTTATAAGAAGGAATATGAATAAAACGGGAATATACTACAAAATTGGGAATCTACCTAGTCAGAAAGTAGGCTTTGGACATAATATGATAACTTATGTCAAAGAGATGCATAATTAGTGTCTTTAGTTGCCATCACAATAGAGTGATCTATTTCTTTGAGAGTATTGTGAGGTACACGATGGAAAATATTGTTGAAGAATATTCTACAGACAAAATTCTGAATTTACTTTACATTCACGGAGAATGCAGGAGAATCGTGAGTAGAACGTGTCGCTTGTTCAATGAGAGATTTCCATATTTACCACCTATGAATAGAACAAAGTTATCTACAATCGAGTCAAATTTTCGGAATAACTGGAGTGGTTATTTAAATAGAAATCGTTAAAGTAACATAACGGGCAATGAAGCAAATGAAATCAATGTGCTGGATTATTTCACGGCCTATCAATATGCTTCCATCAGGCAGCCAGTAGAAGATTTAAGACCAACTCGATTATCAAGTCAACGAATTCTTTCGAAGTATGGATGGCACGCATTTGCCCAAAGGACAGTGCATGGATTACGGGAGGGTGACCACATTATAAGGGTTGGATTTTGTTAATGGTTGATGGTACGGATCCAGGAAGACCCAGATGAGATTTTATGGATGGATAAATTAAAATTCACAAGAAAAGATA
Organism: Tillus elongatus; assembly: GCA_964006375.1. Taxonomy (NCBI): domain Eukaryota; kingdom Metazoa; phylum Arthropoda; class Insecta; order Coleoptera; family Cleridae; genus Tillus; species Tillus elongatus. The sequence continues at coordinate 39,189,455 of OZ023262.1, forward strand.
TCATCAATCGGAAGCGATGTCATTTCTGCGCAGATAAAAATCCTCACTTTATGCGTGAAGCGCATTTCCAGTATGAATTCAGTTTTAATGTTTGCGCTGTAATTGGAAATGGAAGAGTTTTTTCCATATCTACGAGGAAATTTTGACTTCAGAAAGCTATCTTAGAAAACTTCGTGAAGTTGTTGCTCGTATCGTGACTGGTTTGCCTGATGCAGAATTCTGGTACCAGTTAGATGGCGCTCCAGCACATTCTACGGCAGCTGTACACCAGGAGTTAACAAGAATGTTTGAAGATCGTTGGATCGGACCCGGCGGTCCACGGCTTTGGCCTGCAAGGTCACAAGACCTGACTCCCTCTGACTTCTTATGGGGTCGCATTAAAAATGAAGTTTATTTCAATCAAATAAACTCTCGAGAAAAACTAGAGGCTAAAGTATGACAAGCTTTTAATGATCTCACTCCAGGAATGATCCGAAAGGCCACTTATTCTGGATTGCAAAGAAGATTATTAAAGTGTCTAGATTTCAATGGTGGTCATATAGAGCACATTTTGTAGTAAAACTCATATGCATTGTTTTATTAACTTATTCACTGTTTCGTTCAGTATTTTCTGTATTTAAACTCACTGATATATTTTCGTATTGATAGATGGTTCTATAACTTGTTTTCATTTTGAGTAATTCAGTTTCAGGGCGATTAATAAACTTCCCTCACTATGTTGGATTGGGTAGAAGATGTAATGATTAATCAAACAGTGCAAATCGAATCGGAGTATCTTCTTTTTAAAAGATATGAGGTGAAAATGTATTCGAACACCCAGAAATGAAAAAATGAAACGGAAAAAATACTTCTTGAGTGTGATTCAGTTCATCTAAAGAGCGACATTAATGCCCCACAGTTAAAACAAAATTACACACACACTCACACAAACACACGACATTATAGCTCACATACAATAAAACCTATACAAGCTTTTATTCTTCCCGTCCAGAATATGAAAGGAATACCTACATAAACAATTCTGGGTTCTCTTTGCCCTATACCCAAAACTTACTAGTGGTATCTATTAACATCCCCCGATACCGTTGTATAGTTACGAGTTATTATTATTATCATTATTATTGTTGTGATTATTATTATTAGTAGTAGTATTATTATTATTAAAAATACAAAGAAATGCGTATTATCTCGGATAATACAAAATTCACGTATTTCCCATCATAACTCGGGAATCATCCGAGATAGGTATAGAGAATGCTCATACAGATCTGAAAAGAATATCATTCAGAAGGATATGCGATGAAAATATATAGGGTGTTCTATTTGGAAAAAATATTTTTTCGTGTTTGAAATCATCGATATTTGAACTTCGTTAAACAACACCCTGTATAATTTTTGTACTTTTTTCGCTATCAGAAGAATTCCGACCACTAAGACTATGGTTGCGCCAAGTTTCAGAGCCATGGCCTACTTAATGCCTGAGAATTGTCATTTCAAAGATTTGTAACTTTATGACGGAAAAACAATAGAAAATCGAATATCTTGAGAACGGCTGACACCAGTATCAGCGAATTCCATACCATTTTTCTCATAATTGCATGCCCATTCCGAATATGCAATAATATATAGGGTATTCTATTAAAATTAAGAAAGTTGTTGGCAACTTCCGGTACAACCGGAAGTGATACAGTCACCAATATATTTTAGTTATAATGAGCGGATGGCGATACATCTAGGTGCACATTTTTAGATTCCAAATCCCAATATTAACTCGCAAACTTCTAATGCGCGCCTTACGTGGGACAGCCTGTATATACAACTCGGTTTTTTCATAGCATATCCAGGCCCTTTAAGAGCATCTTCTGAAAATATTGTCGATGCTTCAAGCTGTTCACAAAAAAGGTACATTTTTGTTTTTGTAATCTAGAAATAAAACAAAGGTAAGTTACAATAGGATTTTCTATACCTAAAACCTGCCGGTTTTTTTTTGGGAAATACAGCCATTTTCTAAAATGCAAGCCTAAATGCAATTTCTTTTTCTTACACTGAGCAACGTAGGAACAATCTAGGTAATTGTCCAGTACCTTGACATATCAGCGATTTTAATGAAATCTTCCAAAACCACGTAGTTTTGTGCGTAGATGACGAAAATGACAAAGAAAATTACGGCACATGCGTACTTTCCGAGATATCGTCATTTTTCCGACGGACATTTTCAGCATTTTAATGATCGTGTTTTTCGCATTTTGACAACATATTCATCGCTCATTATCACTCTAAACACAGTAAATCACTCGATTCTAATGTAGCTGTTTGATATTTTCTATTTTTTGTACATAATTTCCTCAAAAATGTAGAGAAAGCACATAAAAATGCACTTGATATGCAAATGTCAAATTTAACCAACACGAATTTGCACGAGCGTTTCGCGACCGTAACTAACACAGCTCGCCGTAACTTAAACAGTTTTTTGCCGTTTTAACGAAATAAAATACCTCCCTGAGGTGCTGTTTACACACAATCCTGCCAACTGTTCTGCCTGGCCTGGCCTGACATCATTTTACCTAATTAACATGACGTTGATGTATGGCAGGGTTAGTTTTTTTCCTTCTTTTAGCTTTGAGTTAGGCAAACTGATGCCAGGGCAGGTCAAAAAGGCCAGTTGGCAGGATTGTGTGTAAATAGCACTTCGGGAGGTCTTCCATTTCGTTAAAACGGCAAAAAACTCGTGAGTCGCAGCCATGTTAATTACTGTCTCGAGACGCTCGTCTAATACGAATCCGCCTGGCTTACCTAACCCGAATTTCCGTGTTGGTTAAATTTGATATTTGCATACCAAATGCACTTACATGTGGCTTCTTTGCATTTTTGAGGAAATTATCTTCAGAAATGGAAAATATCAAACAGGTACATTACATTTGGGTGATATACTGTATTTAGAGATAATGAGCGACAAATATGTGAAAATTTATTTATTTATTGAATACATGCCCAACAGGATAATCCCATTAATAGGGCACCATACAAAAATAACAATATGTAACAATATGAACAAAAAATACTTCTAAATACGAAACTAAAATACTGTGCAAAACATCAAGAGGCAGAAATTCTACAAAACAGTACATATAATGGTCCTAATAACCGACAAAGTGAGATATAGCCACCCTTCGAATAACCACAGCTTTATCCGAATAGAAGTCGCACAAGTTTGCAATGTTATTAAAGTCAGAGCTCATTGTATACACAGGTGATTTCATTAACGAGTTAGTCCTTGATATTAGAGGCTTAAACACTCTCACCACTCTAGATGCAGCCCGTGGAACTTAGCAATTTAATTGCATCAATAAGTCTGGACAATCAACTTTACCATGAAGCAAGTTATGCAGCAACATCACAGTTGCAACTTTTCTACGCGAATACAAACTGGGTATGTCAGATTACATCAGCAATTGGCCATGATCGCATCCCCTCTGTGGGTAGGTACCAGATGCCCTATATGTTTTAAAAACTTACGCTGAACATCAAGTTTTTTACATCCAAATTTGTTAAGATTTATGGCAAACTGCAGCATCTGTTTGTGTGCACTGGTGGTAGTGTTGGTTACCGAATTTGAACATTGTAGTGGAAGTTACATCTTAATTTTCTTTGTTTTGCGGTGTATTGTGCAATTGAACACTTATTTTTTTGCACCGTGGTTATCTTATCTCCTGGTATTGTGTTGAAGCTTTTTACTTTATCAATTTATTTATATTTCATTTTATACTGTTTATCTACAGCTGTCCATAAATCATGAGTGACTCCTCAAGATGTGGTATTACTGGCAAGACCTTTAGTTGTGAAACCTGTAAGCTCTTGTTCTGTGAGCAGTGTTCAGACCTTAGTGCCTCGGAGATTATGCATGGAGTGAAGCTGTTGTTTCTGTGTTCTGATTATGAGGATGGTTTCAAACAGTTGCCAAACCTAATTACTAGAATTAGTGATGTCGAGAAGCAGCTTGAGAAATCGAAGGTAACAGCAGAGTTACCCAATACTGTACAGGTTCCAACTGGTAGTGACTCCTATATGGAGGATATAATACAGGAGATTCGTGAGCGAGACAAGAGAAAGTCAAATATTGTTATTTTTGAACTGCCAGAATCTGAGTCTCGGTCTACTGATAGCCGTGGTGAGAGTGATGTTGACAGACTGGAAGTGAAGAATACCCTCCACAAGTTGTGTCTTGAAAGTGATTACTCCCAGATTAGGCTATTTCGCCTGGGTAGGTATTCCAGCAGTGCATCCGTTCCTAGACCGCTAAAGGTTGCCCTCTCTGATGAACATCATGTACTTAATATTCTGCGCAGGACTGAAAGACTCAAGAATGATCATTTGTATCGTAATGTCAGAGTTAGGCAGGGCAGAACCCCTAGGCAAAGTGCATACTTCAAGCCTGTGGTCAGTGAATTGAGGCGGAGGGTGGATGATGGTGAAGCAAACCTCAAGGTTAAGTATGTTAACTGTATTCCGACTATTGCTTCTTTAAACTAGATCAGTCCAACAGTGTTAAGATACCAATTTATTACCAGAATTCTCGTGGTTTACGTACTAAAACAGACGATCTCTGTCTAGGCTTGTGCCTGTTGTCTGAATTCAAGATAATTGCTCTTAGTGAAACTAATTTACAGTCTGACATTGGTGATTCCGAGCTATTTCCGCATTCATACAGTGTATTTAGGGCAAATAGAAGACTGGATGTTACTACTAAGAGATCTGGTGGAGGAGCACTTCTGGCAATTCATTGTGATGTTCAAGTGGCTCAAGTAGATTTATCTGCTATTCTAGAGGCAGTACCAGTTATTGATATTATTGCGTGCAGATGCACTTTGTATCAGATTGTGTTTCATGTGGTTTGTATATACATATATATATATACATATATATATATATATATATATATATATATATATATATATATATATATATATATATATATATATATATATATATATATATACCATCATATGTGTCAGCAGTGCAGCTTGAACTTTTCCTTAATGTGCTGAAGAAGTTTGTCATTCTGGTATTGGACAATTTGGTTATTATTGGTAATTTTAATGCACCTCAGTATATTTATGGACAAATTACTGATCCTAGAACCAAAGCTATCCAAGATTTTTCAAAATTTTTGAATCTGTCACAGTTTAATATTTCCAATAGAAACAATAGGATGCTTGAACTTGTGTTTGCCAGTTGTAATTGCTCGGTTCTCTATGATATGGATCCACTAGTGCCCGGGGATGCATATCACCCTGCCTTAGACATATTTCCTGAATTCGGAAAGAACTACAATGATCCTAAATACTTTCCATGTGACAGTCAGGTCTCTTACAACTTTCGAAAGGTCAATTACCCTGCACTGTATGGTGCAATTCTTGATAAAGATTGATCTCAACTGGAGTCCTTTACTACCGCTGATGAGGCTTGTAGTTACTTTTATGGCAGACTTTACAGTATCTTTGAAAATGTTTCTCAGTGCAAGAGGTCATCTAGGAAATTTCCTCTTTGGTTTACTAATGAAGTAATGAATGATATAAAAAATAAGATGAGGTGCTATGCAAGATATAGGAGGCATAAGCGTGACAGTGATCATGCAGAGTATAGTCTTCTTAGACCTATAGTTGAAAACAAGCTACGAGAGGCATATGCTGAATATGTCCGTGAAACTAAAGAGTCTCTTAAGGTTGATCCCTCTAGATTTTGGTCTCACATACAGTAAATCAGGTGAACAAGTAACATTCCAAGTACTGTGTCTGACGAAAATGGCATGGTTTATAATAAGCCTCAAACAATTGTTAACTGTTTTGGAAACTATTTTAAAAGTGTGTACCATCCTCAATACATCATTGAACCGGTGGATACCTCTGGACCATCGCATATGGCAGTCAGTGTGACAGTGATTGGTGATAAGGAAATTCTTAAATCCATCAAGAAGCTCAAGAACAAGTTTACTGCTGGACCATATTTGGTGCCATCCTCCTTGATTAAGGACTGTGCGCATGCTCTTCTCAAACCCCTTAAAACCCCTATTTCACTTGTCGCTGCGCACACACTGCTTCCCTGAGGTTTGGAAGGTTACTCGGATCTATCCTTTTTTAAGTCTGGGGACCGTTCGAGGGTCAGCAACTACAGGCCTATAGCTAGCCTATGTAATTGTGCTAAAATTTTTGTGCAGTTGTGTATGGTCGTATTTATCCTGCCGTGAAGTGTCGCTTGTCACAATACCAGCATGGGCTTATGGAGGGGCGCTCAACACTGACGAATTTATCCCTGTTCACACAGTGTGTAAGTGAAGCTTTGGATGGACGGGACCAGGTGGATGTCATTTATACAGACTTCTCCAAAGCGTTCGATCGTGTTCACCACTCAACACTTGTGTACAAGCTGTATTTGGCGGGTCTTGATGAACGGCTGGTAACATTCTTTGGATCCTACTTGACTAACCGTGTGCAATATATTTTTTATAATGGATTTAAGTCTGAACCATTCACTGCTAGCTCCGGCGTTCCACAGGGTTCCAATCTTGGCCCACTTCTCTTTTTGTTATTTATCAACGACATAAGCTCTGTAATTTCTGGTAATCATCTATTATTTGCTGATGATCTCAAATTATACTCCATTGTTCACGATATTGGTGACTGTTCAAGACTCCAGGTGGACCTTGACAACTTGCAGCTATGGTGTGTTGAGAACAGACTTGAATTAAATATTTCGAAGTGCAAAGTGATGACATACACTAGAAAAACCAGCCGTATAGCTTTTCCCTACAAAGTGGGTGGTGTACCATTGGCTATAATGATTCTGATTTAGTAAATGACTTGCATAATTTAAATGAAATGTATTATGCGCAAAGCTTCTTTTATGTTCGCGAATGCGTGTTTTAAAGCTTCTGAATATTCTATATAATTACTAATATTCTTTATAACCGTAACGCACTTGCACCATTACTTCCATGTTCGTTATTATAATATATATATATATATATATATATATATATATATATATATATATATATATATATATATATATATATATCGTATGAAATATTATCTAACATTTTGTTCACAAACTCTTCCTACCGGATAGCCAGTTTGCTCAGCCTAACCGAATTATATTTGTACGAAGAAGAAGAAAAACAAACTGCATTTGGGGATATTCCTTTCAATTTGGCCTTAAGTTACAAAATTAGGCTATTGAAAATGAAAAGTAGTGGCCGCCGCGTATTTAGTGTTAAATAAGGTTTCGATTTATAGCCATATCCGCGGTTTGACAATTACATAAGTATCATGAAAGATGCATTCATTAAAAGGTATTCCACTAAAAATGCGACAGGTCATTTAAAAAGTATATGTTTTAATGCATTTTCCCATTAAAATTAACATCAAAAACTTGTGTAATGTTATAAATAGACAATATGAACGTTTAAAAACCATTTAGAATTAAATAATAAATAGCAAACTCGTAAAAATTTCAGATAAACATGTTCAAAAAATGACTTTGCAAAAATGGGAGAACTAAAGTGGATTATTTTGACACAACTCCTTAACCTATAATATTATATTATACACAGAAAACTGAGTTTACTCAACATCTCATAACGTGTATTGTAACTGTAGATAAAAACGTAATCTTAAAAGTCAATCAAGGTTAATCGGGCACTATATTAATTCCAGACATAACGTACACGTCGTGATTAGCGTGAAGTGTCGAAAATTTTGACGTTTGAGCAAATAATTTTTAAACCCTCTCTATCAAAAGTTCCACTGACCTGATTTGTTGAAGCTACACTAATTTTACGCAAAACCAGCCACTCTCCAGAAAGTTCCTCGACTTTGAAGTTTTATAAAAAAAATCCGGTCAACTTTGAAAGAATTAAAATGTGTAAAACATGAGTCATAGGTTCTTGATCTAGAACATGTCAATTTTGACGTTTTGGATAGCGACGACATTAACGTTTTAAAAAGAAAAACTATAGTTTCTTCAAAAGCTTATAACTTTTATCTTTTAACGTAGATATTCAGATTTTGGTGCCCTTGTCAAAGCCACTTGCGAAAGGGAGGTTTCTTTATAATTTTTTGAGTTATCAGTGTGACACATATATATATATATATATATATATATATATATATATATATATATATATATATATATATATATATATATATATATATATATATATATATATATATATATATATATATATACAGGGTGATTCTTCGGCGAAAAATAGGGGGTGTCTTTTTTATAAAGTTTTTCTTGAAACCCCTTCTCCTCCAAGTTACAACCCTTTGAAATTTTGGCAAAAAAAAGTTTTCATTAAATTTCTCCGTTATGGAATAATTTTGAAAACAAAATGACAGTTTTAAATTTATATAACCCTATAATGTTATCACAAGAGGGTGAAAAAACCTACCCTTACATTATTCTTTATCAGTACTTTTTATGTGTGTACCGTTTTCTATTTAAAAAAAGGATTTAGAAAGAAGGATTCATTTAGCAACTTTTTTATATCATGACATTTTCTCATAAAATTGTTAGTTTCGTCACAAAAAAAAAAAAAATTTTACTCAGATCGATGTCACATGAATTTACAGTGGTTGTTATTTGCGGAAAAATCAAGTACGTGGTAGGCTGTCAAATAACGTCATGAATGCACTAATATTAATTGTTCTGGTTGTTGTCAATCTATCGAGAATTTTTTAAACAAATAAGTGAATAAAATGGTAAATTATACCAATTCCGAAATGGCAGATATGCATTTTGAATATGGCCGTGCTAATGGCAATGGATTAAGAGCACAGCGCCTCTACACTGAGTTATATCCAAATAGAACTGTACCCCATCACAGCATATTCGCACGCATTCATCAACGTCTGCAAGAAGAAGGAAATTTTTCAAAAAGTGCCGCCGATTGCGGGCGTTCTAGAGAAGTAAGAACTGTAGCACTTAAAGAGGATGTCCTTAATTTAATTGAAGAGTCTCCTGGTACAAGTACAAGAAGAATCGTTCAAGTCTTAAATGTCAGCTATTCCAGGGTATTTAGAATTTTAAAAGAAGAACTACTGTATCCCTACCACATCCAACGAGTTCAAGCGCTCTTACCTCGTGATATTTTACCTCGTTTAATTTTTGTCAATGGATGCTTCAAATGATCACGCAAATTCCACAGTTCTTATCTCGTATTTTATTTACTGATGAGGCCACCATTTCACGAGAATCTATTAGAAATATTCATAATAACCACATATGGTCTGAAGACCACCCACACGAAATTACGGAATCTCATTTTCAACACCAGTTTTCATTAAATGTATGGCTTGCTGTCATTGGTGATGACTTAATTGGACCATATTTTTCTCCGATAAGACTAAATGGAGAAGTGTACTGTCATCTACTCGAAGAAGAGTTTCCCCTACTTCTTGAAAATATGCCTTTACAAATTACACAACAAATGTGGTACATGCACGACGGGGCTCCGGCTCATTTTAGTATCAACGCTCGTAACTACTTGAACGAAGTTTACCCAAATCGTTGGATAGGTCGAGGAGGCCCACAGAATTGGCCTGCCCGATCTCCTGAATTGAATCCGTTGGATTTTTGCCTGTGGGGTTTTCTGAGAACCTTAGTTTATTCAAGTCCTGTTGAAAATATCGATGACCTCAGAAATCGTATTATCGCATCATGTGATATTATAAGAAACACACCCGTTATTTTTCATAGAATACGAAGTTCAATGAGCAACAGACTAGAGTCATGCATTCTCTCCGAAGGGGGGCATTTTCAACATTTATTTCGATGATTCGTACTGACATTTTGTTAATATTTCTTTTCGTTTCTTAGTTTGTTAATTATTAATTATAAAATAGTAGTACAATAGTTGTTGTTTCTTATTATGAACTTTTGGAAATTAGTAAAAGCCAGAAAAATACATATTAACATATTAGTGTAATTATGACGTTATTTGACAGCCTACCACGTACTTGATTTTTCAGCAAATAATAACCACTCTGTAAATTCATGTGACATCGATCTGAGTAATATTTTATTTTTTTTGTGATGAAACTAACAATTTTATGAGAAAATGTCAAGACATAAAAAGGTTGATAAATAAATCCTTCTTTTTAAATATTTTTTAGGAAACTGTATACACAATAAAAGTACTGATAAAAAATAATGTAAGGGTAGGTTTTTTCACCCTCTTACTTCACTCCTAAGATTATAGGATTACAAAATCCATTTAAAACTGTCATTTTGTTAGCCTTATATATCTGCAAAATTTCGTTTTTTTAAATTATTCCATAACGGAGAAATTTAATGAAAACTTTTTTTTTTGACAAAATTTTAAAGGGCTGTAACTTGGAGGAGAAGAGGTTTCAAGAAAAACTTTATAAAAAAGACACCCCTTATTTTTCGCCAAAGAATCACCCTGTAACATTTTTCGCATCAATTTAGTAACACCCTGTATATATAAAGTCTGAAACTTACCTCGGATGTGGGGTCCAGGGGTCCTAGTTAGGGGTCCTAGTTAGCGCTCATTTGAAGAAATTTTTTCAAAATTCAAAAGTCGCGATCTCATTATAGTGAATTTTTTTTGAGAAAATTGACTAATGAAATTAAGGTATCTTTGGACGGGTGATAAAACATTTATTATTAACAATGGACCTTTAAACTTGCAATTTGCTGCGTCAAAAAAAAAACTACCTATTTACGAATACATAAACAAGATTCATTTTGTTACGATTAATTGCTTTTTACAATGTTATTTATGGTGCAATTAATGATATAACTATTAAGTGCATCACAAAAATAAAATACATTATATAATCGATACATACCCAGTAGAATTCAATGCTTGTACGTAAAAACCACGTCTGTGTAGATTGACTTGATCTCAGTAAAGAATTTGGTGACGATAAGTATGTGTTTAGAAAATAGTGTAAAATAGTATATTGCGAGAAAATAGGTTCGGTAAGTAAACATTGTGAAACCAAAATTGTTTTCATGCCCAGTGTGATACCCATAAGACCATTTCGTGACTTTTACAGTTCATTCACAAATAAACTGTTCACCTAATGAAACGTTGATCTATCACTGTCAATCTTACTTTAGTGAAGTTTCTTTAAAAAATCATTAGAGAGGAGATCGCGCCTTAAAAAAAAATCTTCAACTGAGCGCAATTTCGGCCCTTTTTAGGTCTTTCGCAAATAACTTAAAAATCAAGGACCGATTTTGATCAAATTTGGTGAGTACCTTCATTTTGCAAGTAACTTGGATGAGTTTGTTAGCCAGGAAAATCGGACTAGTTTTCCCGGTAAGATCTTATGTTTTCTTTCGAAAAAATTTTATATCTACGAAAACAACAAAGCAATGAAATCCAAATTTAATGGGCAGGTTTACATTATAAAAAGTAAACTACGTACTAAAACTTAGATCTAGGTTTAAAGAAAAAAGTGATAGGCATTTAAAGAAAATTCATTCCACATAGACACTTTCTCTGATGCTTTGCCACTAGTAGTTTATGATTTAATAGTCTTGGTTAATTAGCAATCTGGTTTGTGTAGAAAATGTTAGCTGTTGGCTTTCTTAAAAATGCTATTAAAAGCTCGCGTGACTCATGGATCAAATAGTAAACAGACCACGGTTCTGCCTGTTTTCTCTTTTCTGAAAATTGTAGATTCCGCTAACGTTTTCTTTTGAGTTCGCTTGGAGAACCAAGTCATCCTCTGATGACGCCAACTTGGCGAGTGAAACGATAGTCAGGTTTTTTAATATGTTGTGGTGATTTGTGTTTTCCAAGTGTACCTATCAGTATTGTTCCTAAACGTCAAATTTTTTGGGGTTGGCATCTTTGGGTGAGTTGAGTAAAAAGGCTTTTACTTTTCCTACAGTTCAATTTTACTTGTATTTGCTTTTATTGCATGTAGTAGTTGTGTGCCTGTGTACTTGTAATCTTTGATAGCTGTGCAGTTAGATAGTTTTAACTTTTGACTTAGTAATAAGGTTAGTTTTTTGTCGCCTCATTTTGTCTTTTATACTCTGTATTGTACCCTACCGGAAAACTCAGTTTTTCTGACAAGCCTTTTGTAAATTCTAGATCCCTCTGAGAAGGACCAGTTAGAAAAGGTCGAAACGCGCCGGGACAAGGAATAATACATTTGTTTGGAAAGAAAAAAACCCTTTTATTCAACTCACCCAAAGATGTAATTATCAGTGCTCATCACAGGTTCCAATCCTAACACTTTGTCTAATGTTGATTGACTACTTGGTACACTAAACAGACAGAGTAACCATTATACTTAGCTACATTCTCAAATAAATCGAAATCTCAATTGGCACGAACATGCCATATCAATTGCAGAAGCGGCTGTTAAGAAATAAGGTTTCCTCTTCCGGGCTCGCAAATACTTTTCGCCAGCTAATCTCTATGCCTTATATACTTCACCAATAAGGCCAAACCTCGAATACTGCCCCCACATCTGGGGTGCCGCTGCCGCTTTTACAATCGCTATTCTGGACTCCATTCAGAAGAGAGATATACGTCTCATCGGTGGCCCTACCCTCACCCAAAGGCTGCCATCCCTTGCCAACCGACGTGCCGTTGATGATCATTCTCTCTTTTATAGATATCTACACGGGCACTCCTCAGAGGAGCTTTCTTCCATAGTTCCTCCACCTGCTGCCCCCAACATATCTACCAGGGGAACAGAGCGAATGCACCCTTTTACTGTCCAGGTCACCAGACATAGAACATCTTGGTATGCCCGCTCTTTTGTCCCGAGGGCTTCCAAGTTGTGCAATTCCTTGCCGGCACTTGTTTTTCCTTCTCCCCCGAACCGCGAAACCTTCAAGTCCAAAATTAACAAGTTGCCTCTTTCCTCCTTGTCAACACTCACGGTACGATAGTATTTAGGCTGTAAGCCCTCGTGGTGTGTTGTTGAAATAAAAAAATTAAAAAAAAATATTCCAGTTCTCTGTTATATCTTTTTTTATTTAAGTAAAAGCGTGTGTGTGAAAAAACCGGTTTGGTATGGCTACAAACGACGCCATTAGCCACAGGTAATATTATTTATAAGAAAAAAAGAGCTATTTATATAGTTATTTTTGCACTGTAAAAAAATTTATGTATAATATCGTATATACTTATAGCTTGGTACATAATAATGTTGTCATGTTAAGTGGTAATTTTTGCTGGGTATTGATTAGACAGATGAGAAAAGTCTGGACGCAGCAAGTACGTTATGGTAGTGAATTTTCATAGAAATGAGTTTGCACGAAATATTTTACTATAACGTTTTTTTTCTTGTACCATAGAGATCTAAATTTTGGTGTATAGTTTACGAAACCTGGGTCGATTTTTCTAGCTAACGAACTTATGTACGTACTAATGTACGTGCCAAATTTAATCAAAATAGGCCGATTATTTTTTGAGTTATCGGTGTGATACATACATATATATATATATATATATATATATATATATATATATATATATATATATATATATATATATATATATATATATATATATATATATATATAATTGAAACTGACTCCGGATATGGGTTCAAGAGGTCCTAGTTCGCGCTCATTTGCAAAAATGTTTTTTAAATTCAAAAGTCGAGATCTCCCCATAAGTGATTTTTTTCTACGAAAAGTCACTAAAATTGGAAATAATGGTGTGATGGTTGTGACAGTTGAAGAATATACGATCAGAAAATTCAAACTAGCTGTTTTCTGTAGAAGACTATGGTATAAGTCCATACAAATTTATTGATTTCCTATCAATGTCAAGTTCTAAAGTGTCTCTATTTTTTATGACTAATTATGCCATGAAGAGCTAATTTGTTATTAATTTCTATTTTATGGGTGAATTTAATGGAGTCAAATGTACTGTTTTTTCTGGTAATAAAATCATCTACTTTGCCTACGTTTGTGGAGACACTTGAAAACAAACAACGAGGTCACATAAACCGATATTAAAACCACGCCTTCTGGATTTGAAACTTGTATCTAAGTTTTTTAATGTAAAATAGAAAAAAGAACTTGTTTTAGAAGTGGATAAAAAGGCAAGGCAAACTAAAAAAAGCAATATGATTAGAGTGAAAACATAGAGTGGGGACATGGTATATATATATATATATATATATATATATATATATATATATATATATATATATATTTCAACAACACACCACGAGGGCTTACAGCCTAAATACTATCGTACCGTGGGTGTCGACAAGGAGGAAAGAGGCAACTTGTTAATTCTGGACTTGAAGGTTTGGAGGTTCGGAGGAGAAGGAAACACAAGTGCCGGCAAGGAATTCCACAACTTGGAAGTCCTCGGGACAAAAGAGCGGGCATAACAAGATGTTCTATGTCTGGTCACCTGGACAATAAAAGGGTGCATTCGCTCTGTTCCCCTGGTAGATCTGTTAGGGGCAGCAGGTGGAGGAACTATCGAAGAAAGCTCCTCTGAGCAGTGCCCATGCAGATATCTATAAAAGAGAGAGAGGTCACCAACGGCACGTTGGTGGGCAAAGGATGGCAGCCTTTCGGTGAAGGTAGAGTCACCGATGAGATGCATAGCTTTCTTCTGAATGGAGCCCAGGATAGCGAGTGTAGAAGCGGCAGCGGCACCCCAGATGTGGGAGCAGTATTCGAGATTTGGCTTTATTTGTGAAGTATATAAGGTATAGAGATTAGCTGGTGAAAAGTAGTATCTCTTATGAGATAGAAAGCAAGACTGAGATGTGGTGGAGTTGAATTGTACAAGATTTCTACTTCCCCAAACTAATATTTTTCGAAGATCCACAGAGACAGAACCCTCCATGAGTCTCCGATCCTTATCTAATTAGGACGTCACTTTAAAGACGACTGAAAAGAGAGAAATAGGCATGTAGTTGCTAGGAAGCTCTTTGGATCCTTTCTTGGGGACAGGTTGTACTCGACCAGTTTTATAGTTACTAGGGAATATGCCTCTATTGTAAGATGTCTGAAACAGACGAGTCAGGACAGGAAGCAAGTTCTGGCGCGCATTTTTTGAGAACAATTGCAGGGATCTCGTCAAGGCCAGAGGCTTTCCTGGTATTAGGAGAAAAGAGCATATTTCGTACCTTTTTAGTCTTGAAATTGATATCCGTCATTTTATGCGCGACATTGGGGACTGTTGGTGGTTGAACATTTGTAGGTGGGTTGAGAGTACAACAACGGCGAACAACGAGGCAAAAAGTTCAGCCTTGCCCAGGGCGGTAGAAACAATTTTATCCCCTGAAACAAGGGTTGGGAACGTGCTCTTGCAGAAATTATTACCAATAGATTTAGCAAGGGTCCAGAAGGGTTTTTGCCGTTGGGGATTGAGAGGCTTTGTTTTTGATGTGGTTGTGAAGCGAGTTTTTTGCCTCAGAAAGAATGCGGACATAGCGGTTTCATGCATCGTTAAATGCCCGACGGTTTTCTTAACTGGGACTGTGTAGAAGCGTTTTCTGAGCTTTGACCTTTTGAAGTCTGGCGTTGTCACAGGATTTAGAGAACTAGGGCTTTTGAGTGGCTGAAGAGGTTGTCTGTGTACGTGGAATAAATAATTCTATGCCAGCTTGAATAATTTCGGGGACGTTTTGTGAGATACCAGAGGGATGAGAGAAGCAGACAGACGCCCATGGAAATCAGGAAAAGTAATCTCGCATTTCGTCGCAGTTCGCGGAGTTGTAGTGCAAACGATACGTGGGTGTCATGACTGTGTGACCTCGGCTTGCATTACGTAGGAAGCAGTGACCATGCCGTGGTCTAAGCGACCAAAGGGTGTGGTGACTGATGTCTCATAGCATTCAGGTTTTGTAGTAAGAAGGAGATCCAAAGGATTTTAGCTGTGTGTTGGGATGCGAGGAAAGTAAGTAGGTTGCTGAACCATATTGGGTAATGAATTGCTGACTGGAAATGCCTTCGCTGCTCTCCTTTGTGGATCGGTTTTTTGAAGATCCCAGCCATTCTTATTATGGACATTGAAGTCAACAAGAATAGTGACCTTGGAGGAAGAATATTCAGAAATCAGATGGTCGGTTTTTTCAGAAAGTTAGTCGAAGAGCTGGACAACGCTGTTGTCAGAAGGTGACCGGTAAATGCAACAGATGAATTAACTTTCAGCCCTGAGACAGAGAGAGAGAGAGAGAGAGTTTAATTCAAAGTATGTCTTTTTTTTATGGGACGAGGAAGTGGTGAAAGAATACTAAAAAGAATATTTTAAGAAACTATATAAAATCAGAACCATTAGAAGCCTCTGCCGATTGTAAGTCAGATAGAATCTGACACTGCTGACCTATTACTTAAAGGTGGTTGAATGTGTGGGTGAACTTTTAACGTTGCAGGATGTAATTTTTGTATCTAAAATTTGCGTATTTCGGATTTTTTTTTAATAAATGTATAAAATAATTGAGATACTGTTTTATTCCATTTTGCTGTTCGGCATTCTATACATTTAACATTTGAATTAACAAAGTTGGTTGTCATAAAAGTGACACCGTGAGAATTAGAAATATTAAGGTCACAGACAAATGGCAAAAAAAATAACAACTTTTTATTTGAAATATTATATATATATATATATATATATATATATATATATATATATATATATATATATATATATATATATATATATATCGCCTTTATTACCTTTATGTGCCAACCCCTATGTGCAGATGTTTTTTAACGTATGCAAAACAATCAGGGCATGGTCGCTTTTTCAAAAAATAAGAGGGTCTTTCCGGTAAACTTTTTGCACAGGTCAAGCCTTGCGAAATTAGGCTCTCCAAACAAGCGGCTCGCAATTGGATTTTTATTGGTTTTCTGCAAATATAGATGAGATAACAAAAGCTCTAATTTGATGTATCTTGTTTTCAGGGAAGTCTAGGTTTGTTAAACAAAAAAATACGAAAAATGGATTCAAAATATCTGATACTCATATTATTTCTGCTGTTTCCCTTGAAGGATTGTTATGAGGAGAGAAGTGCATTGGATTTATTTATTGTGCCCTTAAGACAATTTAGATCTAATTTATTACAGTATCTTCTTCAAAGTCAGAGAAGTTACGGAAGAAGCGCTAGATTACGAAGTGAAAAAGTATGTTGATAAGTTTACTTTATCTTGATTTTAAACAATAGTGATATTAACATTCATCTCATCACAAGAAACATCTTCGTACATAGACCATATCCATTTGGCACTTTTTTTTTAGTTCTCGCATTATTGTACATGGTGATTCTCATTTAGATTTTACCCTATTATTTTATTTTTAGGTTTACCAATGAAATACAAAATTGTAGGAAATTTGCCACATTGAAAAGAAAAAGAATTGAACAGAAGGACACTTGGAGAACCCAAATCATCACAACACATTTTTAAAAACCTGACGATTTTTTCACTAACCAAGTTACCGTAATCAGAGGATGAATAATTCTAAATGTCTTATATCTAAAACTCCATTAGCGAATTTTCATTAAGAAAAATTCGCGTTAAAAGAGGTCACGATGAAAAGCTTTTGACAACATTTCTTCAGATGAGCGCGAATTCGGGTCCCTAGAGCCGAAGAAGGTCTATTCAAATTTTTTATATATTTATATATAAATACACACACACACACAAAATATATATATATATATATATATATATATATATATATATATATATATATATATATATATATATATATATGTATGTATATATATATATATATATATATATATATATATATATATATATGTATATATATATATATATATATATATATATATATATATACAGGGTGTTGAAGTTGAATTTCAAAAAATAAAATTTCCCAATTTTTTAAAAAGTAGCAAATATATTTTGCTGAAACTTCGCATGTGTAGGCTGTTATGGAAGGCGCGTATTCTACCATAACAATTGAATCGGCTAATCCAGCAGTGGCGCGCGTACCCACATGTCATTGGTTATCCCTCAAGAAAAAAACGGGTACGCCAATGATATATTTTTTTATTTTTTATTTTTTGAATCTTACTTTCATTCGTGAACAAAATGACTCTCCTGATAATTTTCTGTACGACGCTTATTTTACGAGTAAGCAATGAATCAGGTAAGTGTTTTAGAGCACAGTTCATGATTTTTAACCAGTCGTTGTTTAGTAGAAAATCGCAATGATACACTTTTATCAGGCTTATAGTAATTTATTTATTACAATAAATGTTCAAAAATGCCTCCATTGGCCTGAATACACGCACGGCATCTTTTTAATATGGAAAATTTAATGTCTTGAGGATTCATTGTTGCTTGAATATGACGAAAAGCATTATTTATCAGTTGTAGCTGCTCTGGTGTATTTATTTGTTCACTGTAGATCAGTCGCTTAAAATCACCCCAAAGATAGAAGTCAAGTGGGTTTAAGTCCGGTGATCTTGCAGGCCAATGTATTGGTCCAGTTCTGCCAATCCATCTTTCATTAGAATGTTCATGTAGCCATGTAACAACTTTTCGACTATGATGCGCTGGTGCACCGTTATGCTGGTACCACATTATACCTCTTGTTGCCAGTGGAATGTCATTTAGAATGTTTTCTACACGGTTTTCTAGGAGCGCTAAGTACGAAGATCCATTTAAACGTTGTGGCAGGACTTCCATGAACAGTGAGCCGTTAAAAATACCACACCATAAATTAATGGAAAATGTATGTTGAGATGTGCGAGTCCTTGTTGTATGTGGATTTTCCAATGACCAGACATGCTCATTATGAGAATTATAAATACCATTTCTTGTAAATGTTGATTCGTTAGACCAGAAGATTAGATTAGGGAATAAGATATTTTGATTGTTCATTTCCATCATCCATTCACAAAAGACTCGTCGATGCACATTATCTCCAGGTAGAAGGCAATGAACATTATGTCGATGATATGGATGTAAGGCTTCTCGGTGTAAAGTTCTCCAAACAAAGCTTTGAGAATTTTGTAACTGCGTGGCAATCCTCCGAGTACTTGTAGAATGTTGATCCATCACTGCATCCACCACTCTCTCTTCGTCTTCAAGTTCATGTTGTCTTCTACCATTAGCTCTAGCGTCAGGACGTTGTCCAATACCGCACTGCCGAAGTCTTGAAAACGATTGAGAAAAAACCCTTGGTGTAGGTTACTGCGAGTGGGAAACCTACGTTGATATTCCCGACAAGCAGCTAGAGCATTTCCATCAGCATATCCGTAGATAAAAATTATATCTGCATACTCTTCTGAGGTGTACTCCATTATAAGAAGTAAAAGAGTAGAAAATTTTGCAATTTTATAAAGTTTACCACTTACACCTATTCAAAATAATAACTTGTTAACCTAAACGTCAAGTGACACTTAATGACAACTTTGGCAAACCAGACTACTACTTACTAAAATACAACAAAGATAATCGTCGTACAAAAACTTATCAAGGCATTAAATTTTCCATGTCATAAAGATGTCGTGCGTGTATTCAGGCTAATGGAGGCATAAAAGTGTATCATTGCGATTTTCTACCTACCAACGACTGGTTAAAAATCATGAACTGTGCTCTAAGACACTTACCTGATTCATTGCTTACTCGACAAATAAGCGTCGTACAGAAAATTATAAAGAGAGTCATTTAGTAGTTAAAGTTCAATGCCTGACAGAGTAGTTAACTGCCACGCTTAGATTAATTCATGCAACAAGTATAAACCATACATCAACAGTAACCAAACTAAATATATACCAGGCAGTAAACATACTACCCGAACCAACAATAGTGAAATCTCGGCCGCAATTATGGAAAATGACAGACGACATGACATTAAAAATTTGCCAAGTGATTGTTATTTAAGTGGGGGATTCAATCGATTATTAAAATACACTATATTTGTAAATTTATTAACGGCCCCAAACACAGTTTTAGCGCAGCATAGATATATTATGCTGTCGCATAAGATAGCAGAAATTTAAACAAAATCAAGCCAAGTCTCTATAAAAATGATTCTGAAATAGTATATTTCATCTTTAAACTTAAATATAGGACGTCATGTAAGACCGAAACAGTCGTGGGATGTGTTTAAATGGTAATTCTGCTAATTCTGCAATTACTTAATTATGTATACTTTGAATATAATATCCCCAGCATGAAGCCAATCTAAAGTATGACGCAAATAAAACGTTAGTTGACGTGTGCCTAGATGGCGCAGGGGGCACCCGCACTTGCTTCCTAAGCTAAAAAGTTACGCCATCGAATCCAGCTAGATGAATGTATGTCTTTTTATGTTTTATTTTGACATTTAGAGAAACAATAGTGCACACATTTCATGCGTTTTCAACAAGATCTCATTTTTGTTTAAAACGCCTAAATAAATTTGTCGCCATTGAGTCTGAAATTATAATTTCGTTATTGTTGATATTGAAGAAACCGGTTTGATTAGGTTGACTAAAACTAAATCGTACTGGCGATTAATAAGGATAAATAACCGCTTTTATAATTTGGCAGATACTTTACTTTTCTAAATATGAATTAAGTTTCCTTCTGGAAATATTCTGTATAACTTTAATGAAATTTGCAATACAAGTTTCTGTTTAAGATACTTACATTATCTACAGATATAGCAAAATTTAGTTCTTTAGATTCATATAAAATTGAGTTTTGGGCAATTTTTTAAAAGGAGTTAGAACGCAAGATTTGTTTGATAATAGAGAGGCATGGATGGTAACACTTTCGGAAGAATTCCTTAAATGTGCGCGTACTAAGATCTCTTGAATCCATCCTCAAGGTCTGTCTAAGTTAAAAGTATTAACTTTACTAATATGCCGTATAATAATAGTGTACACTTCTTATGAAAATTCTCTACTATAACGCACTTGCTGTCGGTATTTTCTATATAAAAAATGTATCAGTAGACTACCCATAGGCGGCAGAGCCAGTTTCATACTTTTTATTATTACTATATTTTGCAAACTTTTGAAAGCGTATATCTGTCCTGGTTGTATAAGATTTTTTATTAATCAGATTACCCTATTTACGTGGTGATTATTATCCCAAATATGCCGGGCAGCGGAAGATCTATCTATAGTATCGTATCTTAGTTATACTAAATGTTCTTTGAGTCTGATTTCAATAGATCTTTTTAATTGTCCAACGTATTTAAGATCACCGTCTATACAATTCATTTCATAAACTCCCGACATTTTGGCGGCACTATCCTTGTCTTTTAGGTTACCTAGCAAGTTTTTTATAGTAGTTTTTGTCGAAAATGTTAGTTGCAAATTGGCTTTTTTTTAATTCTATCTAGACGCCTCGTGATTCAACGTTAAAATGGTAAGCAAACAAAGTTTTTTTCGGCTTCCTCTCTGTTTTATGTATCCTATATACCCTAATTCTTTGGTATACCTATTTTTATTTGAAGCAAATTAATTAACCTGTTTAGTAAAAAATTCAGACTGCCCATTTTTTGTGCGTACGTATGATGTGAGTTATTTACAATGTAACTTATAGTGGTGGTTTCCTTCCTATGGACATCAATTTTTAAGTGTCTTTATTTTTGATAACTAATACAGCTGCAAAGGGTAATTTATTATTAATTTCTAATACGTGGGCGAATTGTATAGAATCAAATTGATTGTTTAATTTATAAATGAAATTCTTTATTCTGCAAATGTTTGTGTTAAACACTGCGAAAATATCATTCACATAATGAGATTATACTCTATGAAAATACTCACTTTCACTTTCAAGATCTGTTTCAAATCTACTCATGGAAAGGTCCAATAAATGGCAATAGGGTTGGTGGCCCATTACCGTGCCTTTGTTCTTTTTTAAACTCATTGTATCCATAATCCGGGAATATCAATGAGACCTATTGTTTCGGCTATAGATTCCCCGACATACAATTTAGCAAAGTGGTTGACAAATGAGTTTTAAAGCTTGCGCGTCAAACAAAAAAATTTCTGTACCAAATTAACTTTAATTGATTGATAAAATTAAAGAGGTCAAATTGGTTGAAGTCGAGGTTTTCATTTCATTTGATGTAGCCTCATTGTTTCCCAGCGTTCCCACGAAGCAAACGTTAATGTATTTGGAAGAGTTCTTAAAAATTGATAATATAAATGAAAAGGTCTGCAAAGAATATATAACTTTAAAAAACCTTTGTATTAAACAAAATATTTTTCACTTCAACAATGAGTTCAAACATTTGCAGAATCGACGATTTGCCAACCTAAACAATAAATTTGATTCTATAAAATTTACCCATGAATTAGAAATTGTTAATCAACTGCCTTTTCTAGATGTACTAGTTATCAAAAATAGAGGCACTTTAGAATTAGATGTTCATGGGAAGGAAACCACCACTCTTACCTTAAGTTACATTTAGAATGACTCACATCATACGTACCCATAAGAAAGCCAGGCGGTCCTCCGGGCAGTCTGCGCGGCCAGAATCAGGTCAACACTGGTTCAGGAGTGCGCTGACGCCCTCAGAGGACTAGCCAGGACGAAGGAGGTGCAACTGGTATGGGTTCCGGGACACTGTGGCGTAGCGGGGAATAAGGTGGCGAGTAATCTCGCGGCGGTTCTGCGGCCCGTAGCCTGCGATAGGCATAAGTAGGAAGACAGTCTCTGTCGCCTTAGACAGGTGGACCGAGGAAGCAATGGAGAGGCACTGGGGGTCGGTTGGTCGCTGCAGTCAGGCGAGGGACTTCGTGGAGGGGCCGGACAGAGATAAAACTGTCTGGCTTCTCGGAAGCAGTCGACCTACGCTTCGCCGCATCCTTGGGGTGCTGACAGGCCACTGCGCCCTTAGAAGACACCTCACATTGATAGGCGTAGAGAGGGATCCCATTTTCCAGGAATGCGGCGAGGATGAAGAAACGTCCTACCACTACATGTGTGAATGCGAGGCTTTTGGGAGTCTTCGAGCAGAATTGTTCGAATCGAGGACTCTGCAGAAGAATCAGGTAAGTACCGTCCAATTGAAGACCGTCACGGCCTTCATCTCGAGGTCGAGGCGGTTTGGCGACGGAACCGAGGAGGAGTAGAGCATGGTTGCTGGGGTTGGCAAAGAGGGCCCATTGTGACCTACTTGCTTGGCGTTGGCCTCCCCACCACTGCTACTGCTACTGCTACCCATAAGAAATGGCCAGTCTGAATTTTTAGTAAACAGGTTTATTAATTTTCATTTAATTAAAAATAGATATAACAAAAAATTGAGGTATAATAAGAACGCGGCCCAATATAACGGATACACTGTCTAGTGGAGAAATTCATTAACAAACAGAAAACAAAGAAAGTTTTCGCGAAATCAACAACTTTTAGATGAGAGAAAGCCAAACAAAACTTTGTCTGCGCGCTGTTTGAACCTCGAATTACGAGGGGTCTACATAGCATTTTGAAAAAGCCAATTTGTCGCTCAGATTTTCGACAGAAACCACTTTTAAAAACTTGCTAGGTGACTTAAAAGACACGGATAGTACCGTTAGAATGTCGAGAATTTATTAAATAAATTGTAAAGATTGTGAGCTTAAATACGCCGGACAAACAAAAGGATCTATTGAAATTAGATTCACAGAATACTTAGCACAACTAAGATACGGTACTATAGATAGATCTTCCGTTGCCCAACATATTTTGGATGATAATCATCACGTAAATAGGTAGAATCTAAAATTAAGAAAAAATGTTAGACAACCAGGACAGCTAAACGCTTTCGAAAGTGTATATACTCACACACACACACAAATATATATACATATATATATATATATATATATATATATATATATATATATATATATATATATATATATATATATATATATATATATATATATATATATATATGTATATATATATATATATATATATATATATATATATATATATATTGCTAAATATAGTAAAAATAAAAATTGTATGAACTTTGCTTTGCCGCCTATGGGTAGTCTACTGATAGATTACTTAACAAGAAATACCGGCAGAAGGACATCCGATAATAACCAATCATCCGTTTAATAACCACATTAAAAACAAAGTCCTCTTAAGCTCCAACGGCGGCAAACCCTTCTGGACTCTTGCTAAATCTATTGGGAATAATTTCTGCAAAAGCACGTTCCCACCTTTTGTCTCAGGAGATGAAATTGTTTCTACCGCCCTGGGCAAGGCTCAACCCACCTCCAAATATTCAACCGCCAACAGTCCCCAATGTCGCGCATAAAATGACAGATATCATTTTCAAGACTAAAAAGGTACGAAAGATGCTCTCTTCTCTTAATACCAGAAAAGCCTCTGGCCTTGACGACATCCCATCAATTGTTCTCAAAAAATGCGCGCCAGAACTTGCTCCTGTCCTGACTCGTCTGTTTCAGATATCTTACAATAAAGTCATATTCCCTAGTAACTGGAAAACTGCTCGAGTACAACCCATCCCCAAGAAAGGATCCAAAGCGCTTCCTAGCAACTATAGGCCTATTTCTCTCTTTTCAGTCGTCTCTAAAGTGATGGAAAAATATATAAACACCGAATTACTAAAATTTCTTGAAAAACACAGTCTAATCCACGACAGGAAGTATGGATTCCGTCAGCGCAGATCGACTGCCGACCTCCTTTCCTTTGTCACCCATTCTTGGAACAAGTCTATGGAACTACACGGTGAATCCCAGATTGTTGCTCGAGACATATCCAAAGCATTCGACCAGGTCTGGCACGCAGCGCTGCTTAATAAACTTCCGGCCTATGGCCTACCACCAAAACTTTGTACCTGGACAGCAAATTTCCTCTCCAACAGAAGCATTTATGTTGTTGTGGATGGCCATTCCTCTAAACTGTATCCAATTAATGCAGGAGTTTCTCAAGGTTCAGCTTTAGCCCCTACTTTGTTTCTTCTCCACATCAATGACCTCCTCTCTAGCACATCCAACCCAGTTCACAGTTACGCGGACGACAGCACCCTCCACTCGAGTATACAATATTCTAAGCCTGTCTCTTTAGTCCAATTAGATGAGGATCGCGGTCTCATGGAGGGTTCTGTCTCCGTGGATCCCAAAAAAATATTAGACTGGGGAAGTAGAAATCTTGTACAATTCAACCCCACCAAATCTCAGTCTTGCTTTCTTTCTCATAAGAGATACACCAGCCCTAGACCCATCACAATGAACAAGCAAGTTATTCAAAGTAATGAGTCATTTTCTCTTGTTGGCATTTCTGTGGATCGAAATCTTAATTGGCACCAACATGTTACATCAATTGCAGAAGCGGCTGCTAAGAAATTAGGTTTCCTCTTCCGGGCTCGCAAATACTTTTCACCAGCTAATCTCTGTACCTTATATACTTCACAAATAAGGCCAAACCTCGAATACTGCTCCCACATCTGGGGTGCAGCTGCCGCTTCTACACTCGCTATCCTGGACTCCATTCAAAAGAGAGCTATACGTCTCATCGATGACCCTACCCTCACCCAAAGGTTGCCATCCCTTGCCCACCGACGTGCCGTTGGTGACCTCTCTCTCTCTCTCTCTTTTATAGATATCTGCACGGGCAGTGCTCAGAGGAGCTTTCCTCCATAGTTCCCCACCTGCTGCCCCCAACAGATCTACCAGGGGAACAGAGCGAATGCACCATTTTACTGTCCAGGTCACCAGACATGAAACATCTTGTTATGCCCGCTCTTTTGTCCCGAGGACTTCCAAGTTGTGAAATTCCTTGCCGGCACATGTTTTTCCTTTTCCTCCGAACCTCAAAATCTTCAAGTTCAGAATTAACAAGTTGCCTCTTTCCTCCTTGTCAACACCCACGGTACGATAGTATTTAGGCTGTAAGCCCTCGTCGTGTGTTGTTGAAATTAAAAAAAAAAGATAATAAAAGAAGTCACATATTTCCTCCAAGCAAAATATGTTACTTTTTTTATCGTTGAACCTCCCTAAATCGTTAGTGACCGACTACCTGCAGAAGAATATAAATATAGTTTTAGGTATAAGATATTTGGAATTATTCATCCTCTGATGACGCTAACTTGGTTAGTGAAAGGATCGCCAGGTTTTTTTACATATGTTGTGGTGATTTGGGTTCTCGAATTGTGCTTCTCAGTGCTCATCACCGTTTCCAATCTTCACTTAGAGAATTTAACATCCTTTCTGTTTACAAAGTTGAGTTATGATAAAATCTAATGTAAATCACGCTGTACTAATAATAGTAAGAAGTAATGCTTACTTCTCTACTAGAAGTAGTCTCAAAAGTTTTAACCTTTATTATAATTTTAGAGAAGAATGGTAATCCCAGCATCACTAAGTTTTCCGTGTAACATCAGCGGCATGAGAAGTTCTGTAGTGCCAGACTCCGTTCATAGGTTAAGACCGGGAGATATTGATATCATTGGGGGTATGGGAGATAGTTTAACTGCTGGCTATGGTTTAACTGGTATAAACTTGTTGGACATTTTTGTGGAAAACAGAGATAAATCCTTCAGTATGGGTAAATATTTTCACTGATTTTTACCCTCAGTATACAGGTGAGATGCCAATAGTTTCTATTATAAGTTTCTCAATAACCGAACCGATTTTAATTCGGAAAATTTTGATTCCTAGGTTGTCGGCCAAGCCCAATTAAACTGAAAAATTTTCTGCTCACCTGACGCTTCAGGTTCTACTGGAAGAGTCTATTAAATTCGTTATTTTAAATACTGTATGCTACTGTTTAATAGATTTTTGAATTCTACTCGTAATTTAACGTAGACTTTTACTAGCACGCTATGTGTCTAAAATTAACCATCTTCAAAATATTTCGTTTCTGTCGAAAATTTTGCAAAATCATAGTGGCACTTTCCACCTGATAACTTGAAGGAAAAAATCTCTGGACGCAGCAAGTGCGTTATGGTAGCGAATTTTCTTTTAAATATTTTTTATAGCAAATGTCTTTCTTTGATGAAAGCAGGCATCAAACTTGGTTGCCTATATAGTAGAAACAATGTATCATATTTCATCGAAATAAATTTATTGTTTGAAAATACATTTTTCAAAAGTCTGGATGCAGCAAATGTGTTATGGAAGTGAATTTCCATAAAAATGTTTTTAATAAGAAATGCGAGCAGGCCACAATCTGATTATCGGTATGGCCATGTAGTAGAAACAATGTACTATATTTTATCAAAATTACTTATAGTTTGAAAATATACAAAAATTTTCCGAAAATAAACTTAAATGTTATTGAAATTTGAAGGATTTAATGAAAATTCGGTAAATTTGCAGATTAGCTCCCGAACGCTTTTCAAAAAATTATTTTCAGAAATATTAATAGGACATCACCTGGATGCACAAACCATAAGAAAAATTTTTGGTTCACACCCCCCAAGGAAGTTACGGGACTGGGAGTGAATAGGGGTGCTGGGCGGGGTAGGTAGTAAAAAGGAAATATGATCAGAAAAAGCGAAGAAAACTGCTTAAAAGCTGTCTATTTGAAGCCATGTCCCCATTAAACCCCGTCTACCCCGCACAGCACCCCTATTCGCACCCAGGTCACGTAACTTCCTTGGCGGGTATGAACAAGAAGTTTTTCTTGTGGTTTATGCAACGAGGACGGTTGTATGCACACAAGGGGGGAAGGAAAATGCCTACGACGAAGCAGACCCCCCCACCGCGCTTCGACTTGCGGTAGGGTTGGGGGGTGGCTGCTTCGTCGTCGGGATTTTCCTTTCCCCCTCGCGTGCATACAACCACCCTCGTTGCATAAACCACAAAAAAAAATTCTTAATCATACCCGCCAAGGAAGTTACGGCACCTGGAGGAATAGGGGTGCTGTGCGGGGTAGGCAGGGTTTAAGGGGGATATGGCTTCAAGATGTGAAAAAGACAACTTTCAAGCCCGTTTTATTCGCATTTTCTGCTCATATTTCATTTTTACTACCTACCCCTCCCAGCACCCCTATTCACTCCTGGTCCCGTAACTTCCTTGGGGGGGGGTTTCTTGGAGTTTGTGCATCGGGGGTGGGGGGTCTGGGCAAGTTTCTGAAAACAGTTTTTTGAAAAGCGTTCGGGAGCTAATCTGCAAATTTACCGAAAATTCGCTACCAAAACGCACTTACTGCGTCCAGATTTTTTTTCTTGCAAACGCATCATATTTCGATAAAAAATGTAACAAAGCATTAACAAATTTGTTCTACAAAAAATTATCGAAAAGAAAAGTATACATCCCTACTCACTCCTGGTCCCGTAACTTCCTTGGGGAGTGTGAACAAGAAATTTTTCTTGGGGTTTGTGGATCCAGGGGGAGCCCTAGGCAGGTTTCTGAAATCTACGTCCAGATTTTCTTCTTACAAACGCATCATATTTCGATAAAAAATGCAAAAATGCATTAAAGAATTTGTTCTACGAAAATTATCTTTAAAAAAATTATACACCCCTACCCACTCCTGGTCCCGTAACTTTCTTGGGGAGTGTGAACAAGAAATT
The DNA here is from genome assembly GCA_964006375.1 of Tillus elongatus. Classification (NCBI taxonomy): domain Eukaryota; kingdom Metazoa; phylum Arthropoda; class Insecta; order Coleoptera; family Cleridae; genus Tillus; species Tillus elongatus. The sequence goes on from OZ023262.1 coordinate 39,217,935, forward strand.
TTTCTTTGTGGATCCAGGGAGGGGGCCTAGGCAGGTTTCTGAAAACACTTTTCTGAAAAGCGTTCGGGAGCTAAACTGCAAATTTACCGAAAATTCGCTACCAAAACGCACTTACTGGATCCAGATTTTTTCTTACAAACGCATCATATTTCGATAAAAAATGCAAAAATGCATTAACGAATTTGTTCTACGAAAATAAGCTAAAAAAATTATACACCCCTACTCACTCCTGGTCCCGTAGCTTCCTTGGGGGGTGTGAACAAGAAATTTTTCTTGGGGTTTGTGGATCCAGGGTGGGCCCTAGGCAGGTTTCTGAAAACAGTTTTTTGAAAAGCGTTCGGGAGCTAAACTGCAAATTTACCGAAAATTCGCTGCCAAAACGCACTTACTACGTCCAGATTTTATTCTTATAATTGCATCATATTTCGATAAAAATGCAAAAATGCATTAACGAATTTATTCCACGGAAATTAGCTAAACAAAATTATAGACCGTTGTTGTTGTTGTTGTTCGAATTATGGCTGTGGCTTTTTGCCATTAGCTCATTTTTCCAGTTTAGGAGGTATAGTCAAATATTTCCAGACCAGCCGATAACTGATACCGATTGATAATAAACAATAGTGTCGGATCACTTTATGTAATGATATATACATTTTTATCTTTCCCATCCATACACCCTATCATACAACATACTTCTCAATAAATGTTTGATATATAATATATACACATATATAGACACAATCATACACACATATGACATATGTACACACAAATATATACACACATTTTTTTTTTTTTTTTTTTTTTTTTTTTTTTTTTTTTTTTTTTTTTTTTTTTTTTTTTTTCCATTTTTATTTATTCAGGATTGCACAGGGGACACATGTCTTCGTGCCAAGGGGTCTATCATGGCAACTTTATAGACAAACAGGAAGACCTCTATAAGAATAGGAGAACATAAAGGGATTGAACACTGGGAATATCTACCTAAACTACCTTAATTCTATCCTACGTCTAAATATATTTATCATAATTTTAAAGCCAACCTGTGCACGTGGTCTATTAATACTTTATATAATGCTATATATTATAGACCGTTAAACCATAAACTTCACTAAACCTACAAAGAAATATCCAAAAAGCATTAACTTAACTAAACTGACAGCCAAAGCATCAAAGAAAGGGTCTATTTGAAATGAATATTTTGTAAATATTTTAGTAAAATGAAGGGCAATGACGGTTGAATATGAAACTTAAGGGTTTGCAGAACACTCTTCTAGCAACATTTTCTTTTCACAAATGGTATTTGTTTCACGTTCTTTGCCTAAACATTGCCAATTTTGACGTTTAAAATTGCGAGTTTGACGTTTTGAGAAAAACTCCAAAATTTGTTTCTTTAACTGCCCATAACTTCGTTGTCTTTAAAGCTAGAGACCCAAATTTTGATACAGAGTTCACTCTTTATAATGCAAACACGCGTGCCATTTGGTTGTGCTTACTTTGTTATTTACGGAGATATGATTTTTTTAGAGATAAAACACAAAATTTTCCGGAAAAACCTGGTCCGATTTTCCTGGCTAACGAACTTGTCTAAGCCACTTGCAAAAGGAAGGTACTCACCAAGTTTTATCAAGATCGGTCCATTATTTTTTTAGTTATCGGTCGGATATATATATTGTGATGAAGTATTATTTCCTATCTGTCTGTGATAGAAAACGCATAATTACTAAGTAGGTAATTAATTAAATAAGAAAAGAATCAAATACAAACTATATAAATATTTGCTAAAATATTTTCGCCATGAAATATTTTAAGGCGATTTATATTTAATTAAACAGGTATTTCATACATATTATCTTATCCGGTTGTGATAAGGTGATAAAATTCCAAGCATGGCAGAGTTTTTGGGCTGGCTGTGAAATTCATATAAAAGGAGAAGCAACACGGGGCACAGGCAGTACAGTATTGTTAATTCAGCTGTTAAGTTATTAAGTCGCCACGAGTCCGCACCGATTCCGTTTCCGTTTGCCGTCCGAGCGCACCTCGTTGGTCGATTTCCGTATCCGAAAATATTGTTATAGGTGAGAATTATCTGTTTTAAGCAATTCATATTTTGTAGCGAATTTTCATACTTTTAAATCATCGTTTCTCAGTCCAAATCTCAAGTGAATTATTTCTGCTTTTCCTGACCCGCCGCCGTCCCTATAGACAATTCCCGTATGTTAGATTGTCTTGCATTATTTTTGTGAGGATGCTGAGGATTCACAGCTCACATAAATAATTGAGATATATTCATCTTGGTTTGATCCCGATAGGGACGCTGAGTATTCACAGCCTATCTAGGTCACTCCAAGTGATACTGTCCTCTCCAATTAGCCCTGTACACTTCATTTGGTTCCCGGCTTTCCGCCCCATACAGTATAAGCTCTTGTGTTATTTTAGTGAGGACGCTGAGGATTCACAGCTCGCTAAAGTAATCAAGATGTTTTCGTCCCGATTTGACCCTAGCGGAGATGCTGAGAATTCACAGTCCGCATAGGTCTCCGGGAACTGTCATCCCGTCTCTCCCGTCTGCACTTTTTGGTCTCCGCTGTCCCCTGCTTCGACGTAGAAGTTATAGCTAGTAGTCTGATGTTGTCTATCGTTGTGTGCTGCCCTCCTGCCGTATCCTCGCTTGAGTGAAATACCGTCCGTATCATATATACCTTACCGAATCCGTACGCTTCGTCACGCACTGACCGTTACCGCTTTAGCAAGGGCCACGTTCCTATTGATGTTAGTACCCGCATATTGTATTTGTACATATTTTGTAAATATTGTTCTGTGTATATACGTTTTGTAAATAGTTTCAAATCTGAAATATAGGGTGGGTAAATTAAAGACTTTGATTAATTATTATCCAACACCTTAACATACAAAATCTGCTACACCTTTCGTTAAAACAGAAGTGGTCGGATCACGCCGAGTCAGCGATTAAAGCCCGCTCACTCGGGGGTCACTAAATTTAGCCTATATTACCTAAAGGCTACCGAACCCTTCTCCACAGAGTTACCCAGGTACTCTGATCGGTATATCGGTCAGAGTTCAGTGAAGAGGTCGCAGACATCCTCAACAGGGAGTAAACCCTTTAAAAATCTGGCGCCCGAGATCCTCAGATAGTAACCGTCAATCCGTATCACCGCAAAACGGTCTGCAAGCCAAGGCCTCGTCACATATATATATATATATATATATATATATATATATATATATATATATATATATATATATATATATATAAACAGAGATCTCCTCATTAGCGAATTTTTTTTTTATTCGCTAATATTCTAGAATATTCATCTTTTTCACAGAATACACCATTATGTGTACCTTCACCACACATATTACAGTTCTGCGTTAGAACATACAGGGTAATAGAAATTAACTTGACAAAATTCAACTGATCAAAACTTTTGTTTTTCAAAACACCCTGTATTCTGTTAACTACGTTAATTGGCATTTTGAATTTCTTTCTTTTTACACTAGCATTCCCTATACATAAATCTAACCGTTTTGGGGGGAATACAATATTACAAAAAATTATAGGTAACTATTTATTTATAGCGAACTTAGCTATGCATATACAGGAATAAGAAAAAATTAAAGAGCAAGTCCAAATTTTATAACTACAACAGGTACTTAAAATTGCCTCCACCAACTTTAAGACATTTTGTTATTCGTTGCATTGTGTTGTTGACAGTAGCCCGACTTAATTGTTCTGGACTTAAAGTATTTAATGCATCTACAACTATGTCTATCATGTTTTCTTTTGTGTTGGCAGGTTCTGAGAAGATTTTTAAAATAGCCCCAGATACTTCGGGTATCGAGTAGAGAGCGTGTTGGCCATCTATGTGGACCGTTGTTGGCAATCCATATGTCATCAAAATGTTGGGTCAAGAAATCGACACCAACTGAGAATTGTGCAAGGAATTGTTGATACCAGGTCGTTTCATCTTCTTCTAATCTCAGTGTATTCAGAGAAACGAGAATAATTTCTCGCAATATGTTGCAATAACCGACCACAGTCAGATTTTCCTCATAAATTTTCATACCGAAAACTTTTTAGGGTACAAGATACATTAAATGGCCAACGGTATTGACAATAGGTGATTCTTGTGACGACCAAAAGTGGCTATTGTGACGATTGAACGATCCATTGTTGCAGAACTTCGCCTCATCGCACCATATAATTTTTTTGCAAAACGCTTCTCTTCCTGTGCTTTTAAAAGGAACCATTTACAGAATTCAACACGTTGGGAGTTATCACGAGGCTATAAACTATGGATTAAGGCGCAGCAGCGAAATATGATAATACATTGACTTCGTTTACCTCGTTATCAACAATTTGCTTTGATTTCTCCTTTTTGTGGATAGAACTCGTAACTTGGACAATTCCTCAGTCATCTCTTTACTATGTCCGAACTAGGTCTATCTAGATACTTTTCGGCGAAAGCACGATATGTTTGACCAATTATTCGATGATATTCACTACAAATAATTAATAGCTCCATAAAATCATAATTAGTATACCCTAAATTGGCCATTTTTATCACTACTAGGGGCCTATTTTATAATGTCAATAACAAACTTCACCGCCTTCACGTCTAGCATGCATACGTCAGTTGGTTGACAAGTTAAATTTCAAAGGCTACTAATGTTACAAGTTGCAACCCTGATTCGTATATATATATATATATATATATATATATATATATATATATATATATATATATATATATATATATATATATATATATATATATATATATATATATATATATATATATATATATATATATATATATATATATATATATATATATATATATATATATATATATATATATATATATATATATATATATCCAAAATGATCAGATTTAAGTATAGGAAATTCTAATGCATATCATGCAAATCTAAAGAGATTCAAAATGCCAATTAACGTAGTTAATAAAATACAGGGTTTCCCATTTGAAAAACGCAAGTTTTGATCATGTGAATTTTGTCACGTTGCCAAGTTGATTTCTATCACCTTGGATGTTGTAACACTAAACTGTAATAACGATGATGAAGGTACAAATACTGGTGTGTTCTGTACAAAGGATGAATCTTGTAGTTTTTTTTTTTAAGTTATCAGGTATAAAGTGCAACTATGAAAATTTTCAAAAAAACGTAATATTTTGAAAATGGTTAATTTTAGACAGATAGTATGCTTGAAACGCCACCTTTAATTACGAGTAGAATTAAAAAATCTATTGAAAAGTAGCATACTGTATTTAAAATAACGAACACTTCCGGTAGTACCGAAAGTGACACGTGAGCAGAAATGTTTTAGTTTAATTGAGCTTGGCCGAAAAACTAGGAATCGAAATTTTCCGAATTAAAAACAGGTTGGTTATTGAGAAACTCCTAAAAGAAACTCTTGCCGCCTCACACTATACGACGTGGTGCAGCAAAATGGAATAAATTCATTATCTCACTTATTGTGCATATTTATACAAAATTTCGAAACACGTCAATTTTAGAATGACAAATGACATCCTGCAACGTAAAAACTTGACCACCACATTCAACCCTTTTCGTGTGATAGTTGCAACCCTCAAATTGTTGAATATGAAGTAGGAGCTTCTGATATATCATCAGAAAGAGCTCTTTATTCACTATTCAAGAATGCTATGGTTTTCAAATTTATTGCAACATCAAAAGAAAGAAATTTATCTGATTGACGAACTTTTTTTTTTATTTCAACAAGACACCACGGGGGCTCACAGCCTAAATACTATCGTACAGTGGGTGTCGATAAGGAGGAAAGAGACAACTTGTTAATTCTGGACTTGAAGGTTTGAAGGTTCAGAGTAGAAGGAAAAACATGTGCCGGCAAGGTGTTCCACAACTTGGAAGTCCTCGGGACAAAAGAGCGGACATAAGATGTTCTACGTCTGGTAGCCTGGACAGTAAAAGGGTGCATTCGCTCTGTTTCCCTGGTAGATTTGTTGGTGGCAGCAGATGGAGGAACTATGGAAGAAAGCTCCTCTGAGCAGTGCCCGTGCAGATATCTATAAAAGAGAGAGAGAGAGGTCACCAACGGCACGTCGGTGGACAAGGAATGTCAGCCTTTGGGTGAGTGTAGTGTGACCGATGAGACGTATAGCTCTCTTCTGAACGGAGTCCAGGATAGCGAGTGTAGGAGCGGCAACGGCACCCCAGATGTGAGAGCAGTATTCGAGGTTTGGCCTTATTTGTGAAGTATATAAAGTATAGAGATTAGCTGGTGAAAAGTATTTACGAGGCCGGGAGAGGAAACCTAATTTCTTAGCAGCCGCTTCTGCAATTGATGTGACATGTTGGTGCCAATTGATATTTCGATCCACAGAAATACCAACAAGTGAAAAGGACTCATTACTTTGAATAACTTGGTTGTTCATTGTGATGGGTCTAGGGCTGGTGTATCTCTTATGAGATAGAAACCAAGACTGAGATTTGGTGGAGTTGAACTGTACAAGATTTCTACTTCCCCAGTCTAATATTTTTTGGAGATCCACAGAGACAGAACCCTCCATGAGTCTGCGATCCTCATCTAATTGGACTAAAGAGACAGGCTTAGCATAATGTATATTTGAGTGGAGGGTGCTGTCGTCCGCGTAACTCTGAACGGGGTTGGATGTGCTAGAGAGGAGGTCATTGATGTGAAGGAGAAACAAAGTAGGGGCTAAAGCTGAACTTTGAGGGACTCCTGCATTAATTGGATACAGTTTAGAAGAATGGCCATCCACGACAACAGAAATTCGCCGGTTGTAGAGGAAATTTGCTGTCCAGATACAGAGTTTTAGTGGTAGGGCATAGGCTGAAAGTTTATTAGGCAGTACTGCGTGCCAGCTATTGTAAGATGTCTGAAATAGACGAGTCAGGACAGGAGTAAGTTCTGGTGCGCATTTTTCTAGAACAATTGCTGGGATCTCGTCAAGACCAGAGGCTTTTCGGGTATTAAGAGAAGAGAGCATCTGTCGTGCCTTTTTAGTTTGGAAAATGATATCTGTCATTTTATGCGCGGCATTGGGGACTGTTGGTGGTTCAACATTTGGAGGTAGGTTGAGATTAGATTTGCCGGCGAACAACGAGGCAAAAAGTTCAGCCTTGCCCAGGGCGGTAAAAACAATTTCATCCCCTGAAACAAGACGTGGGAACGTGCTCTTGCATAAATTATTCCCAATAGATTTAACAAGAGTCCAGAAGGGTTTGCTGCTGTTGGAGCTTGAAAGGCTTTGTTTTTGAGGTGGTTACTAAACGATTTTTTAGCTCAGAGCGAATGCAGACATAGCGGGTTCTTGCGTCGTTAAATGCTTGACGGTTTTCTTGACTGGGATTGTGTAGAAGCGTTTTGTGAGCTTTGACCTTTTCAAGTCTGGTCTTGTCACAGGATTTATAGAACCAGGGCTTTTGAGTGGCTGAAGAGGTTTTCTGTGTACGTGTAATAAATAATTCCATGCCAGCTTGGAAATTTTCAGTGACGTTTTGTGCGATGTCAGAGGGGTCAGGATGAGAGAAGCAGACAGACGCCCATGGAAATGGGGAAAAGCATTCCGTCTCAGTTCACGGAGTTGTAGTGCCAAACGATACGTGGGTGTGATGACTGTGTGACCTCGGGTTGCATTGCACAGGAAGCAGTGACCATGCCGTGGTCTGAGCAACCAAGGGGGGGGCGGTGACTGATGTCTTATAGCATTCAGGTTTTATAGTAAGAAGGATATCCAAGGGATTTGAGCTATGAGTTGGGATGCGAGGAAAGTAAGTATGTTGCTGAACCATATCTGCAAAATAATTGCTGACTGCAAAGGCCTCCGCTGCTCTCCCTTGTGGATCGTTTTTTGAAGATCCTAGCCATTCCTTATTATGAACATTGAAGTCACTAAGAATAGTGATCTCGGAGGAAGGAAATTCAGAAATCAGATGATCGGTTTGCTTTGCTACAACACACTAAAAAATTAATAACTATTCGCGTTTTCTTCTTGATAGTAGGAAGAAAAATAAAAAGCACATCAATCTTAATGTAGGAGACGTTTGAAATATATGACTTCAATCTCTTGGCACCTAGTCGCACGGAAACATGTTTTCTAACGTTAATGAATATCTTAGGCGTGACAGACCTAATCGCAATCGTTACTCTTTTTCCGAAGTCAGTTAAATCGCTTGGTTTAGTTTTTTCTACCATACTTTTCACACGTCCCTATAAGAAATCCAATAGTGTAAAATTAGGTGACCATGCTGGCCAATCTAACGATGCTTTCGCTGTATCCATCCATCCGATTTGGAAATACAAAATCGAGGTACTGCTATACATTAATTTAATATGCTGCCACGCCCAGGAGCGGTGGTCAATTCCCGGAGGGGCAGTTATATAACGTCGTTGAATTTAAATAAAAACGGGAAAAAAAATTCAAGTCCAATATTAGGGGTACTAGGCCAATGCGAACTGGGGCCCTTGTAGCTCGTAGTCGAAGAGGAGGGTGGATCAACGTAAATTCATCAACCCAAATGATGTCACCAATACCTGAAAATAATGATAAAAGTCTGGACGCAGCAAGTGCGTTATAAAAGTGAATTTTCATAAAAATGTTTTTAATAGCATATATGTCTCTTTAATGGAAGCAGACATCAATTTGGTCACTGGTAAAACCTATATAGTAAAAACAATGTATCATATTTTACCAAAATAACTTGTTTGAAAAAAATACAAAAATTTTCCGAAAATAAAGTTAAAACGTTTCCGAGAAAACTCGTTTCCTAGCTGACGAACCTTAGGTTAATAGCAAATTGCGTTATTGAATTTTGAAACATTTAATGAAAATTCGCTACCAAAACGCACTTACTGCGTCTCGATTTTTTTACAAACATGCATCATATTTCGATCAAAAATGCAGAAATGCAATGATGAATGTTAAAAAAAATGGTAGGTATCACTAACCATTTATGGGCCACCCTGTGATTGTCAAAATAATTTTATAAGATGCACCTCAAGACACCCTATAAGTAACGTATACATTTTTTTCTAGTATCTTGCAAAATAACAATTATATTAAGCTTTACAGTAGAAATGCGTCACTCCGTATATATGTAAACAAAAAGTAAACCCGGATATAGAATCTAGATTCTAGGGGGCCTAGTTTGCGCTCATTTGAAGAAATCGTTTTAAAATTCAAAAGCTGCGGTCTCCTCATTAACGAATTTTTTTATACGAAAATTAGCTAAAAATTATACACTGTTAAACCATAAACTTAACTAAAGATAAAAGAAGCAAGACTAAATACAAAAATTATCAACCTATAAATTCATTAAGTATTGTGGGGAAGTTATTTGGAAGAACATTGATAGAACGAGTGAAACAGCTGACCGGGGGAAAAATTTGGAATGTTTTGTGTAGGTTAATGACAGAACGAGGTAAGAGTGTTACTGTACGTTGAGGATGCAGTACTTTGAATAACTTGGTTGTTCATTGTGATGGGTCTAGAGCTGGTGTATCTCTAATGAGAAAGAAAGATTGTGATTTGGTGGGGTTGAATTGTACAAGATTTCTACTTCCCCAGTCTAATATTTTTTGGAGATCCACGGGGACAGAACCGTCCATGAGTCTGCGATCCTCATCTAATTGGGCTAAAGAGACAGGCTTAGAATATTGTATATTTGAGTGGAAGGTGCTGTCGTCCGCGTAACTGTGAACTGAGTTGGATGTGCTAGAGAGGAGGTCATTGATGTGGAGAAGAAACAAAGTAGGGGCTAAAGCTGAACTTTGAGGCACTCCTGCATTAATTAGATACAGTTTAAAGGAATGGCCATACACGACAACAGAAATGCTTCGGTTGGAGAGGAAATTTGCTGTCCACGTACAGAGTTTTGGTGGTAGGCCATAGACCGGTAGTTTATTAAGCAGCGCTGCTTGCCAGACCTAGTCGAATGCTTTGGATATGTCTAGAGCGACAATCTGGGATTCACCGTGTAGTTCCATAGAGTTGTTCCAAGAATGGGTGACAAAGTAAAGGAAGTCGGCAGTTGATCTGCGCTGACGGAATCCATAATGCCTGTCGTGGATTAGACTGTGTTTTTCAAGAAATTTTAGTAATTCGCTGTTTACATACTTTTCCATTACTCTAGAGACGACTGAGAGGAGCTTTTATATCTTTTAGCTTACAAGTGGTAACGTCACCTATAAATATTTAAGGGTTTAAAAGTTTGAACACCATATAAGAAATACAATTCTGCATTTGGAAACAACCTTCCAGCTAACTTTTATGATTTGAATTTACAGGTGGTGCAGCAGATTGGAGGACGTATCTCACTCTCCCTAACATTATTAAAGAGTTTAACCCTAACTTATTCGGCTACTCCACCAAACCTTCATATACCTTCATGAGAGAATCCCAATTCAACGTTGCAGAAGGTGGCGCTGTCTCTCATAACATGCCCTACATGTCTAAGATATTGGTTAAAAGAATTGTTAACGATCCCAGAGTAAAACTTGATAAGCACTGGAAGGTTGGTTGTCCGGTGCTGCAAAAACTGAGTAAAAAGAATTAATGGCGAACTTTCCAGATGATAACCATTCTCATTGGAGACAATGACTTCTGTTCGGAAATTTGTTACACCAGTAACACAGATGTTTTGCTACGTAGGCATGAAGAAGATATGGTGGCAGTATTGAGGACCTTGAGGGACAATTTGCCAAGGACCTTTGTTAATCTCATCCCTCCCATAGGTAAGTTTTTAATAGAAATGTTGTTATACTTTTCATATCGGGTTGATCATTTATGCGACAAAGTAATGTACCACATGCCCACCATTTTTAATATAAAGTTTCACTGTCGCATTCTACGGGGCAAAAAAATAAAACAATGATGTCTTATCTGTATACAATGTAATAAAGGAATTTTCAAAACTAATTATCTTCTGTTCTGAAAAAATTTCAGTACGCAGCAAGTGCGTTATGGTAGCGAATTTTCATTAAATGCTTCAAATGTATATCATTCAATTTTCTATAAACCTAGAAAGTTGAGTTTTGGTATGTAGTAAGATATTTACGAGGGAAACATACCAACCAAATTTAATCAAACTAACTTTATTACTTTTTGAGATACAATTTTTTTAATGTAATTTTTTTTAAACTGGGCCGATAGGACTGGCTAACAAACTTATACAAGCTATTAAGAAAATAAGGGTTCTTGCCAAGTTTCATCAAAATCGGTTAATAACTTTTTACAGTAGTATCCAGGTTTTACGAGTTGCAGATTTAACGAACTTCTCAGTTGACGAGCAAATTTTGGTGACTTGAATGGACTTGTGTAAGAGCCAATACTAAAATGTTTCTGATTTAACGAGACGGCTTTTTAGGTGATTTTAGTTTTATCGAGGTAATTCTGACCCGTTTACCTTTCTATTGGGATACACATAAGTTCGAAAGTAGACAAGAGGGCCTTGCCTTTCTGAGAATTTCGTTGCCTCTCTACCTAACAAAAACCACTCAGACACACTAGGAACAGACGCACATGGTTTTTCATTGAGATATGACATTACTGAGTAACACATTTTAATGTACACAGGACAAGAGAAAATAATTATGGGTTCTTCAACTTAAATAAACGTTCGTTACAACCGTACGGGTGATTTTTTAAGTGTCTCACCCCTGTAATTTATTTACTATCAGAGGTATCAAAAAAATTCCAACGCCATCTGACAAACTACCATGCGATGAGTTTTTTTTTACTGTACAGGTGATTCTTTATAATGTCGCCTCCCTTTAACTTTGTTATTTTAAGTGTCCCAAAAAAAATGAAAGTATGGTTATGTAGGTGCTAAATAATACTTTTTTCTACGTATAAAAAAATTTGAAAAATGATCAGTATACAGCGAAAACCAAAAAGTTCATTTTTTTTCAATAGATCACCCTATATATGAATTTACTTTTAGATTCCTCGTATAATTTTAAGATAATTTTTATAACATGCCGTATACTTAAAATAAATAGTTTTTGAAATATTCGCATTTGAAACGTTATCATCACAAACTTTATTAAACCAAAACAACTGTTACAAATTAAAAAATCTAACAAACAATAATATAACAAAAACAGTTTCTAATTAAATATAAAGATGCTCTACCGGGCCTCCATTTTCTTCAACACATTGTATAAGGGTTCTTCGCATTTTCTCTAATGAATCTGTTATGAATGCTGGGTTATTTTCATTTATATTAATAACTTCATTCCGTATCAAATCTTTAAGATGATCGAGGTTTTCAATTTGGTGGTCGTATACACGGTTTTTTATATAACCCCAAAGAAACGCATCCATATGTGTCAAATCGGGGCTGTTTGCAGCCCATTTAATTGGCGCATTTCTTCCGATCCCTTCAGGAAATCTTTCATTAAGGTAATTAAGCACAGCACGAATGTGGTGAGGGGATGCTCCATCCTGTTGAAAAATTATATTTTGTAATATATTTAAAGGCAAATCGTCTAAACATTCTTCGAACTCGTTTTCCAAGAAATCTAAATAGCGGCCTCCATTTAAAACAGTATCAAAAAAATACGGACCGATAACTCGATCGCCCAGGATACCACACCACACATTCACGGATTGTCGCCCTTAGAAATAGATTCCCTGTAAGAATGTAGATTCTCTCTTGCCCATTGTCTGGTATTTTTTCGGTTAAACAGGCCACTAGTAGAAAAGGTAGACTCGTCAGTCCATAGAACTGTTTTCAAACAATTGTTATTTATGTTTATTCTGTCTAGAATCAGTTGACAAAATGCGACCCAATCATCTTTTTGCATTTGGGTAAGCTTTGTAGTGGGTTTAATCTTATATGGCTTTAGATTCCATTTTCTTAACGTTCTTTGCACTTTACTGTATGAAGTTCGCTGCATATTTTCTTGTGTTGCTCGTAATGTCTTTGAAATGTTTCTTATGGAATTGTTTGGATTCTCTTATATAGCAAGTAAAATATTCAATTCTGCATTTTCATCTACGTTCACAGCAGTTCTTTTTCTCCTTTGTAAATTTGACGTTTCTTGAAACCTCCTATATATAGATGTGAACGTTTTTCGAGTTGGGACATGCATACCGGGATTATCTTCTATCATATTTCTAATCGAAGCGCGACAATTTAAATTATTTTCAATATAATAACTTAAAATAACTCTTCTTTCTCTGTCTGAGTACGGCATTTTACTTACTAAACAATACAACTACATTAATATTGACAGAATATCACTGTCAGTTATTTGTTTTCAATTAAAACCGTGGTATCCTAGGACTTCTTGATTTGTAACAGTTGTTTAATAAAATATTTGATGATAACGTTTCAAATGCGAATATTTCAAAAACGATTCATATTAAATATACGGTATGTTATATAAATTATGCTTAGAATTTTACTAGCAATCGAAAAATAAATTCATATATAGGGCGATCCATTGAAAAAAAAAAGAAATTTTTGGTTTTCCATGTATACTGATCATTTTTCAAATTTTTTTATATGTAGAAAAAAGTATTTTTTAGCACCTACATAACCATACTTTCAATTTTTTTGGGGCAGTTAAAATAACAAAGTTAAAGGAGGGCGACATTATAAAAAATCACCAGGTACATCATTTATTTAAAGTACATATGTTACAAATTTTAAATCAAAATATAAAATATACAAGCTTTTCACCTAACGTATTTACAGAAATATATTTAGAAAATAAATAAATAATTAAAAACAAAATATTAATTTACTAAGCTCATTTGCTTGATAAGTCCTTGTTAGTGAATTTTCGTAGAAAAAATTCACTAATGGGAAGATCCCGACTTTTGAATTTTGAAAAAATTTTTGCAAATGAGCGCAAACTAGGACCCCTAGAACCCATATCCGTGGTCAGTTTCAATTTTTATATGTTTATATATATATATATATATATATATATATATATATATATATATATATATATATATATATATATATATATATATATATATATATATATATATATATATATATATATATATATATATATATATATATATATTATATATATATATATATATATATATATATATATATATATATATACATATATTTATATATATATTTATATATATATATATATGTATCACACCGATAACTCAAAAAATAATGGGCCGATTTCGATAAAATTTGGCGTGTACCTTCCTTTTGTAAATGGCTTGGATAAGTTCGTTAGTCAGGAAAATCGGACGAGGTTTTCCGGGAAAATTTTGAGTTTTTATTAGAAAAAAATTTTTATCTCAAAAAATAAAAAAGCTATGATAACCAAATTTGGTAGGTAGGTTAAAAATATAAAAAGTAAACTACACACAAAAATTTAGATTTCTATGTTGCAAGAAAAAAAAGTTATAATAAAATATTTGGTGCCAGATCATTTCTATGAAAATTCACTACCATAACGCACTTGCTGCGTCTTCGAGTTTTTTAATATATCGGTCTTTCCTATACATATTTATCATTTTTTCCAGATTAAATTTTACTCTAAGGTTAGCATAAACCACTGCCACACATTTTCACTGTCTTTGTTACCTATAAAGTCAGTAGCTTGTCAGTGTTTCTAAAAATGTCTTTACTTAATGTATTACACTTAAAAACATCCTTTAATTTGTTACTAACCCATTCCCAATTTCTGTCCGCCGTGTTGCATTTTTTTATCCTATGTGTAGTATCCACGTCATTTAAAGTACAAATTTCACACAAATTGTGATGCTGTGGAGAGTGTCGTGAATGGAGGTTTTGCTTCTAATGCCACGAAGGGAAAACGTCTAAAAGCAAACTGACATTTTTATTGAATTTTCTTAAAAAAAACTCACTAATGAAGAGATCTCGACTACTGGCTACCGAGAAGACCTGTCCACCTGGAGCACCAAATCTGCTGAGCGTCTTCGCGGAAGCAATAGACACACGACTCCTGAGGTCATCTGTACCGAGTTAATGGTGGTGACCATGACTCAGGGGCAATTTCTTTCCAACGACAAAAATTGAGGCTCGAAGGCGAAGGCTTCTCAGTAATGCAAGCTAATGAGAACGCAGGCCACCTGATTGTTGCCACAGCCCTTCAGATATCACAGGAGCATTGGAGAATTGTGGTAGTTTAGTTGTGAGGATACGGACCTTTTAATTATGGTCAATGCCCTAGCTTCACCGTCAACAAATATATATTTCTCAAAACCTGGAAGAGGAACGACCCCATCAAAAGTATTTGGTCCCAACAGCTTCAAACTGGCTGACGACATCAGAATGCCACTCATATTTCTCCAGGCCATAAGTGGATGTGACACAATAACAACAACTGTAAGAGGAAGTCATGCACTAACTCCCTCCAACCAGATGAAATTGACGAACCAGATGTTCACGAAGACCTGGACTACATATATGGTATGACGGAAGTTACAAACTTTGAGGAGCCAAGTCATGGTGCGACGGACTCCCCATCGGAAACTACAGATTTTGAGGAGCCGATTGGCTCAACGACAGACAAGTTGTCTGTGAAATTTGTGTACCAACTTATTTTTTCCTCTTTTCATCTTCATGCCTAACTACAATTTTTCTCATTCTGAAATTTAATCATCACTAATTTACTTCAAGAATTGTGTTTCTGATCATGCCTCGATCTTGATATCAATTTAAACAAACATTATTATTGATGATGAGAAATAGTCCAACTTTAAGGTAGAGCTGTATAAAAACGGGTGACCCAAAAAAATCTCTTTTAGTCTCATCAAACGCAAAATTTATTCCTCTATAACATTGGTCTGAAGCACCTTATTCATAGGTGTGTTAGTTTACATGATACTACCAAAAATCAGAAGTTAAAATGAAAATTTGTCATAAATATGTAAAATTTGTCCAACTTTGATGAGCACTAGTATGGGAACGGGTGGTCCGCCAAATATTTGTGTGATTTCGTTCAATGCAGAATTTAATGCACTACAGCTTTTAATGGGACCATATTTTCGATATTGTAAGTCCTTTACGAGATATAACCGTAAAACCGTAAAAAATACTGTTACGTATGACTTCGAAGGACCGTAAATAAATTATGTTTGTTGATTTAAAGTTATGATGAATGATTTGATTGATTGTTGCGTTGATTGGGTTAATTAATTTGTAACACCGTTGGTAATGGTAGGTGATTTATTAATTGATACACCGAAGTACACTATATACACTTATATTAACTGTACACAATATACATCTACCTCAACTGAGATATTTAATGCAACATCTTTAAGTTACGAGCTTAAGAACTATAATTAGATTGTAGAATGAATGAATGTTAAATGTTGAATACAGTTAGAATGAATGTTATAAAATGAATGCCGTTCTGATGCAACAGAATGAGCTTATATGTTTGGGGGTGGTGGCTTACAGCGTTGTCACGTTGAGCAATACAGAACAAATACCCCTTTTGGAGGTAGATTTATCCCCCTACCCCCCCCTCCACTTAAGCACAACTCCGCCGGGTGGGGAAGCTAGGATAGTGATATTGGGCAACAAATGAAGCTATTAAAACCTTTTGTAGCAATTATTTCCGATTTGAATTTATGCCTACTGGTCTATATCGACCCATTTGTTCTGTGATACGATATCGAGATAATAATGGTAACTCAATCAACCATTAGCGAATGTACAGGTAACTCACTGTAGTAAATGCAAGCTATCTGTTTAAAATTTATTAGGATATGTTTTCAATTTAAGCCAACACTTGCGACGACATCAAATCTACTAAGAGCATGTAAAATTTATTACATTCATATTATTGTGTCAACCATAATGTACTCTATATTTCTGTTGTTAAAGATGTAGGAGTACTGCTGAGAATCCGTAATCGTCCTCGGAGATGTGAGCTCATAAAACTTATTGAATGTCCATGTATGATGGGTCCTACGGCTGGAGGTCCCCAAAGGATTAAATACTACTTAGACTTTATGAAGAGATGGCAAAAACTAGATATGGAGATAGCAGACTATGCGGAGTTTCACAGAGTGGATTTCACCGTTGTGGCTCATCCCATGTTCCTTGATTCATACATACCAGAGGATCAAAGAGGAAATACCGATTTAACTTACATGGGAGTAGATTGTTTTCACTTTAGCCAAAAGGGAAATGCACTAGGTTAGTATATTAAACCAATTGCTCTTTTATAACCGTCCCAACTATTTGAAGCGCAGCACGTAATTTTGGCTGAGTTCAGCAGGCGCCAGCGATTTCAGCCCTCACCTCTTGACTACTAATACATGTGAGCATTTGCCAATCATATAAACGCATTGCTGACAAATAATTTTGTGACTTTTGTCTGTCATTTGAAAATAGCGCACTATACGAAACATGCACGCCGCCGCAGTCAGACCCTCCTGGAGGATCGTGCTGAGAACTTTGGGGTACAAATCATATACAAGGTATCATTACAAAGCCCTATAACTGCCGTATACCTGGACAGCAAATTTCCACTCCAACCGGAGCATTTCTGTTGTCGTGGATGGCCATTCTTCTAACTGTATCCAATTAATGCAGGAGTCCCTCAAGGTTCAGCTTTAGCTCCTACTTTGTTTCTACTCCACATCAATGACCTCCTCTCTAGCACATCCAACCCAGTTCATAGTTCTGCGGATGACAGCACCCTCCACTCAAATATACAATATTCTAAGCCTTTCTCTTTAGCTCAATTAGATGAGGATCGCAAACTCATGGAGGTTTCTCTCTCTGTGGATCTCCAAAAAATATTAGACTGGGGAAGTAGAAATCTTGTACAATTCAACTCCACCAAATCTCAGTCTTGCTTTCTATCTCATAAGAGATACACTAGCCCTAGAGCCATCACAATAAACAACCAAGTTATTCAAAGTAATGAGTCCTTTTCACTCGTTGGCATCTCTGTGGATGATTGAAATCTCAATTGGCACCAACATGTCACATCAATTGCAAAAGCGGCTGCTAAGAAATTAGGTTTCCTCTTCCGGGCTCGCAAATACTTTTCACCAGCTAATCTCTATACCTTATATACTTCACAAATAAGGCCAAACCTCGAATACTGCTCCCACATCTGGGGTGCTGCTGCCGCTTCTACACTCGCTATCCTGGACTCCATTCAGAAAAGAGCTATACGTCTCATCGCTGACCCTTCCCTCACCCAAAGGCTGCTATCCCTTGCCCACCGACGTGCCGTTGGAGACTTCTATCTCTTTTATAGATATCTGCACCGGCACTGCTCAGATGAGCTTTCTTCCATAGTTCCTCCACCTGCTGCCCCCAACAGATCTACCAGGGGAACAGAGCGAATGCACCCTTTTACTGTCCAAGTCACCATACATAGAACATCTTTTTATGCCCGCTCTTTTGTCCCGAGGACTTCCATGTTGTGGAATTCCATGCCGGCACATGTTTTAGTGAATTTTCTTTTAAAAAAATCACTAATGAGGAGATCCAGACTTTTCTTCAAATGCGCACTATCTAGGACCCCTGGAACCCAAATCCGAGGTCGGTTTCAGACTTTATATATATATATATATATATATATATATATATATATATATATATATATATATATATATATATATATATATATATATATATATATATATATATATATATATATATATATATATATCTGTGTGTGTGTCAATAATGGACCTATTTTGATAAAACTTGGTGTGTACCTTCCTTTCGCAAGTGGCTTGGATAAGTTCGTTAGCCAAGAAAAGCTGCTGAGGTTTTCCCGGAAAATTTTGTATTTTCTTTCAAAAAAAATCGAAAACAAATTATATCTCCTGAATTAACAAAGGACAAAAAAGTTATAGGCATTTAAAAAAAAAAATTTGGGGTTTCCTCAAAACGTCAAACTCGCAATTTTAAACGTCAAAATTGGTAATATTTAGGCAATGAACCTGAAACTAACATGGGCTATGGAAGTAAAATGTCTCAAAAAGAATGTTTTACAAAGCCTGAAATTTTAGTTTCAATCATCATTGTCCTTCATTTTACTAAAATATTCCCAGAAAATTCATTTCAAATAGACCCTTTCTCTGATGATTTGGCAGTAGTGTTCGCTATAGAGTTTATCGGTTAATGGTATATCATTTTTGTCGAATTTTCGTAAAAAAAATCACTAATGGGGAGATCCGTGTATATATATATATATATATATATATATATATATATATATATATATATATATATATATATATATCGTACCCATAACTCAAAAATTAATAGACCGATCTTGATCAAATTTGGTGAGTACCTACTTTTTGCAAGTGGCTTGGATAAGTTCGTTGGCCAGGAAAATCGGGCCAGGTTTTAGTGGAAAATTTTGTGTTTTCTTTCTAAAAAAAATTATATCTCCGTAAATAACAAAGTGAGGGCAACCAAATTTGGTACGCGTATTTGGATTATAAAGAGTAAACCATGTACCAAAATTTAGGTCTCTAAGTTTAAGGACAAAAAGTTACGTGGAGTTTTCCTCAAAACGTCAAACTCGCAATTTAAAACGTCAAAATTGGCAATGTTTAGGCAAAGAACGTGAGACAAATACGAATTGTGAAAAGAAAATGTTGCAAGCAGAGTGTTCTGCGAACCCTTAAGTTTCAGATTCAACCGTCATTGCCCTTCATTTTACTAAAATATTTACAGAAAATTTATATCAAATAGACCCTTTCTCTGATGCATTGGCTGTCGGTTTAGTTAAGTTGATGCTTTCGCTGTAGGTTTAGTGAAGTTTATGGTTTAACGGTCTATAATTTTTAGCTAATTTTCGTAGAACAAATTCGTTACTGCATTTTAGCATTTTTTATTGAAATATGATGCATTCTGTGTACGTGGAATAAATAATTCCATGTCAGCTTGTGAGATATCAGAGGGGTCAGGATGTGACCTCGGGTTGCATTGCGCAGAAAGCAGTGACCATGCCGTAGTCTGAGCGATCAAGGGGGGCGGTGACTGATATCTTATAGCATTCAGGTTTTGTAGTAAGAAGGAGATCCAAGGGAGTTGAGCTGTGTGTTGAGATGCGAGGAAAGTAAGTAGGTTGCTGAATCATATTGGTTACAGAATTGCTGACTGCAAGTGCCCCCGCTGCTCTCCCTTGTGGATCGGTTTTTGAAGATCCTAGCCATTCCTTATTATGGACATTGAAGTCACCAAGAATAGTGACCTCGGAGGAAGAATATTCAGAAATCAGATAGTCGGTTTTTTCAGAAAGGTAGTCGAAGAGCTGGACAAAGTTGTTGTCAGAAACTGACCGGTAAATGCAACCGATGAATTTAGTTGCAGCCGTGAGAGAGAGTTTCATCCAAAGTATGTATTTTCTTCCAGCTTCCAAATTGGGGAGTTTGGTGCAGGGTAGATTGCTACGGACGTATGCGCACACACCTCCATGCAATCTAAAGGAAATAAGGAGCTTATACTTCGGGAAATTAAGGTGAGTAGTGGCTGTTTTGGCACTGATTTGGGTTTCGGTGAGGAAGAGGAGTTGGAGCCTATTAGCCCGGAGAAAATGGTGGACGGAGTTCAGGTTAGAATTTAGGCCACATATATTCGAGAAGGATATGTGAAATCTTGATGCCGGCGCCCGCTGCACACCCCTCTCCCGGAGATCCGAATGGAGGGGTAATTTATCTCCGGAATCTTTTGTACAAGGAGGAGCCACCATCATTTTTGTTTATAAAGGAAACCGACTCATACACCAGAACCGGAAACGTCCGTTGGGACTTCACTGGCCCCTTGATGTAATGGGTGGTACCTCCTCGGGCGTGAAAATATCCTTTTTTTTGTTCCCTCAGGGCTCGTCCGCGGCCTTGCCGCCCCGATAGCACCGCAACCCTTGGTTGATTGTGCATATTCTTAGTCTTACTCCACCCATTCCAAGATCACTGTGCCTTGAACTAGTCTGCACAGCGATTGGTAGGGTGAAGTTTTATATTGCTCTGTCTCCGGTCTAGAGTGACCGTAGATCAGTTGTCTTTTCCGGTCCAGAGCTATACACTCACACAAGATGTGCTGGGCTGATTCCTCCCCCTCGCCGCAGAGTCTGCATGCGAGGTCCCCTTCGAACCGCCCCATTTTATGCAGGTGTTTCTTGACGGCCATGTGTCCCGTCAAGAGACCTGTTGTGTTCTGAGCTGTCCTCTGCTAAGGTTTAGCAGCTCCACAGCTCTCTTTGAACTGGGTCCGTCAATTATTGACTTCCCATGTCTGAGCCCTGGACAGTCCGCTTAGTACACCTTGTGTTGGTTTCTGACCCAGGACTTAATGGCTCCCCTGGCAGTGCTCTTTGACACGCCCAGAGCCGGTTCTGGCCCCATAAATGGTTCTGCTGACCCTCTCTTCGCGAGACTGTCAGCTTCTTCATTGCCTTTAACCCCCGAGTGACCCGGCACCCAGATGAGGGTCACCTCATTCTGCCCAGCCAGGTCGCTCGTCTCGTCTCGGCACTCACTCACCAGCCAGAAATTTATATATATATATATATATATATATATATATATATATATATATATATATATATATATATATATATATATACAAACACAACCATTTCACATGCACCAGACTGGGGCATGCGCGAGTAACGGATGGTTGAAAACAGTTTTATGAAAATGTTATACCATAATGCACTTGCTGCGTCCAGACTGTAGTGAATTTTACTAAAATATTTCCAGCAAATTCATTTCAAATAGACTCTATCTCTGATGCTTTGGCAGTTAGAGTTTATGGTTTAATAGTCTATAATTTTTAGGGAATTATCGTAGAAGAAGGTTCAACATATCCGTTAATATACAAGATACGAAAAAAATTGTATATGTTAAATATGATGTGGCTTGAGCTACATCTTGTAAAATTAATTTTAGAAGCACAGCCTTGTTCATAAATCGTTGGTGTTTTTTTTTTAATCGAACAGCTTTTTTCATCCAAATATAATACATGTTTGTGAGAAAAGATATTCGGGACGCAGCTAGTGCGTTTTGGTGGCGAATTTTTATTAAATTCTTAAAATTTCAACAACTTAATTTGCACCTAACTGAAGGATCGTTGACTAGGAAGCCAGATTTTTGGGAACATTTTAAATTTATTTTAGAAATCTTTTTGTACATCTTTAAACAACAAATTTATTTTGATGAAATATGGTACATTGTTTCTACCATAATATGGGTTATACTGGTAACCAAATTTGATACCTGCTCTCATTAAAAAAAGACGTCGTTATTTTCGGAACTACGAATATTTTCCGAAAGATAACCTAAAATTTTTCCGAACAACCCTGTTTGATTTTCCTGGCTAACGAACTTATTCAAGCCACTTACAAAAGGAAGGTATCTGCCAAATTTTATCAAAATCGGCCCTTTATTTTTTGAGTTATCGGTGTGACACACACACACACACACACACACACACATATATATATATATATATATATATATATATATATATATATATATATATATATATATATATATATATATATATATATATATATATATATAAATATATAAATATATGTAAACGTATAAAAACTTGGACTGACCCCACATGTGGGTCTAGGGGTCTTAGTTCGTGGTCATTTGAAGAAATTTTTAGGAAATTAAAAAGTTGGGATCTCCCATTAGTACATTTTTCTAGGAAAATTCACAAAAACTATGGTTGTAAGCTTATCCCTCTAGCAATATCGTCACTTTTGTTCTTACTGTATAATAATCTATTTAAATGAAATATGAAGCCATACCAAAGCTGTTTTGTCACACACACACAAATGCAATATATTTACAGTGGCTAACAGCCTATGGAATTCATTACTTGAGCCAGTGGGTCAAAAGCATAACCACACGGAGTCCTTCTACAATAGATTCGTGTGTCCGACTGAAGAGCATCCTTATCTTTATACAAGAAAAAATAGTTGAAAGATCTTCAGGTGATTTATAGCAGCTCTGGTCAATTTTTTCCAGACTTACTGTACTAACACAAAAGCGAACTAGACTTTACCTCAAGTAAGTATTGTAGAGATGGTATGACAATTGACTGTACAAATAAAAATTGTTAACATTGTTACTAATAAATTGTTTTGATAACTTAAATATTATTTTCCTCTAACTTCTTAGAAGTATCCAGAAATAGTTAATGAGTGAAACAAAAAATGTTGTATTTGGTAGAATAATATCTGATATCCATGGGAACTGTTTCTTTTAGATGTACCGCAAAAAGGAAAAGAATTTTAGTGATGTATATTCTAATCTAGAGGTCGTCGGTAAGATCCACGCCAGGGATGTCATTTTGTGCCGACAAGATTTTAAAAAATCATCTAATTTATACTTACTTCAAAATCCTACTAGACAAAATACCTGTCAGATATTTTAGAGTGCTCTCTATAGCATGCACACTACAATAGAAAATATAAAACGTTATATAAGATATCTCGGTATATGTATCTGGTTAAAGGTATCTCGATATATATATATATATATATATATATATATATATATATATATATATATATATATATATATATATATATATATATATATATATATATATATAGACATGCCACTACCTAAAAAAAAATTATTTATTGTTCTACAACATACAGCAAATAGTCTGCAGTTTAATTTTTTAAGGTATTCATTAATTCATTTTTTAACCTACAAGGAACAGTTTTGAGAACGATCAAATTAAATAAAATTTTATGAATGTTAAAACCCTCTAAATGTCTGCGAACGTCTTCGCTACTTTTTAAGTTTGTGTATTCCCAATGTTAATTCAGAGCTCCCCTTAATTATTTTACTTGTCTTTTGCTTATAATACAATATAGGCGACGAAGTGGAATGTAACTTCAATCCAAAGTAGGTTGTCTGATAACACTGAGGAGGAGAGATGCTAGAGGAGGGTAATACGTCATGTGTATTCCAAATGCGGATAACACCTATAGTTTCAGATTGTGTTTTGGTGTTCTAAATAACGTTTATTAGAAATTTGTGTACCAAAAAAATGTGAACTTAATTATTTACACGAAAATGAGAGAAACATATTAACAACCACAACTAGAATTAAGATTAACCATGGCAGATTTCGAGCACATTTAAATCGTCTTGGAATAGAATCAACTCCCTACTGTAACTGTGACTGAGACTCGATATGTGATTTAGAACACATCGTACTCTCATGCAGCTTGTATACAAATCAACGCAAAACACTTATGCATGCGTTGATGAAAACAGTAGAAATACAATTTCCTCTCAACCTAAATTATATACTTAGTTTTAAGAATAAAAAAGTATTGGTCCTGTTATGGGGATATTTAAAAAATATAGGTATAGTATTATAAATTATTGTATATATTTAAGTACGCTGTTGTTAGTTTATAGTGATAAGTGAAACACATGTAAATATAGCATAAGCTTTCCGTCTGTTTGTCCTACTGTACTACCTTCTCAATCCGTGGCCTGTCGTGTGTTGGTGAGCCTTGGTGGGTCCCTACGCGACAATGTGTCCCAGTCTATCCAAAAAAAAATGTATATATAGTGTATATATGGGTGTGTAAATATGTAAGATACCAATTATTAACATAACCAATAGGTATAATAAATATAAATAACCTTCAACTGCAATTCAAAAATCTGTGGTGAATGAACTACAAGTTCGTGCCATCCCGAGTGTTTGAGTGTTTACACTCACTCACTCAAACTCAACTCAGAAATTTGTGTAACTTTGCTCAAAAATTTTCGAATACGATCAGTTACGTATTTATTTTAATGTTTATTTTGTACAAACTAGCAGTTAAACCAAAACTATTGTCTTAAAGACAGTATCTTATTTTTTGAGGTGTTGTGTTATAACTAATTTAATTTACTTATTAATTTTAATCTAATGAAGGAACAAAATTTATATAAAAGGTTATAAAATTTAACTTGGCTGATCAGTCGAAGGCATGAGCTTTAATGTAAATTGAACACAGGGTATGGTCTTTTGCACTCACAACTGGTATGGTGTGAGATGTACAAATAAAAATCAGAAATGCGTTTAAAACTGGTTTGTTGCAAATTTACTGAAATTATATAATGCTAACAGTGGTGAATTTAACAAGATGAATGAAGTTATCCAAAACAACTGACTATATGTTTCTTGATAAATTGTAGTTAAATGAAATTATGTATGCTCAAAAAATGACACAGATAAATGAAGTACTTAGCTTGACATTAGCAGTGGAACTCCATCGGTTACTCGGCGCCATCTAAACTCCTCCGCCATCGAGGAAGCGACTCAAGGCTGCCTAAACCATTGTTGGAATGCTGCGGGGGCTCATGGTAACCTGGTGCGGAGCTCCTCTGTCAGGTATGATGCATTCTCTACCTATAGGAGCAGGGCAGAGGATGGCTTCATGAAAAAAACGGCCTCTAAAGCTGAAGTCCGAACCGGCGGCGCAGATGGCGTCAAAAACCAACGGGGTGACTGTAACAATTGAGGTGTATAAGTGCCTGTCGAGTTCGTTATCATTAACATGGAGCACCCTGCAGTATGTTCACGTCAAGTGCAAAATTTATCTGCATATATTAATATACAATTAATGTCCAATATATGATTCCTATATTGTTTTTATGGTGGTATGTGGTAGTGTTCTTGCAAGATTCAATATTAACAGTCAAATAATTTTTCTTATTTATTAGAATAAGAAAAATTAATTGACTGTTAATATTGAATCTTGCACTGTAACGTGTATAACGTTACAAAGGGGTATGGTCATTTTGGGATGATCACTTTTTTTAGCGGCCGCAAATAAAACTAGCATGCTTTGATAGTACCCCATACAACATATGTAGCAGTGATAACAAAATATTTCAAAAGTGCATCGGAGCCGACATACACAGGGTGATTCATTAGCTAAGCGACATTCATATCTCGGTAACTATGGCAACTAGAGCTACGGAAAAAACTATTCGAAAAGTTATTTTCAAATGTAATTCTGGAAATATTTTTTTGGTTTCTTATTCTTGCCACCCGATGGCGCTTTTTAGGATGAAACTTTTCGAAGGCTGTTATCTCAAAATATTCCTATTACAATGTTATCTTCTTTTTACTTTTTCTGAAACCCTTAATCTTGTTTCATATTTTTGGTCTGAGTTACAACCCTATTATACAGACTGTTCACGGGAATCGTTTAGAGTTGCTATCTCCGTTATTATTAGAGCTACAATGTGGTTCAAATGGGGAAAGATGTTCAACTTTCACAAGCATCTCGATTCTGACGTCAAAAAAACAATTGTGCATCGAACTGCTGATATTGGCATATCAAGTTAAATTTTCTTAGTGAACGCTAGGTATTTTTCCGGCTAGTTGGACTGCAAAGTCGATTGTCCATCATATGAAGCTAACACGTTCTAATTGATTTTGCATAGTTCCATAGATATCTAGATCTGGATATGCTTGTTCACGGCAATTGTTGACAATTTTTTCCCTCAAGGCTCGTCCGCGTCTTTGCCGCCCCGATAGCACTGCAGCCTTTGGCTTATTGTGCTTATTGTTGAGAATAGTCACCTTTGTTATTATTGGAGCTAAAATGTGGTTCAAATCGGGAAAGTTGCTTAACTTTTCACGAGCATCTCGATTCTAACGTCCAAAATACATTTGCGTGGGGAAATCTCGAAAGAGGTATGGTCATTTATCATTGGGTTTTGGGAAGATTACTTTTTTTAGCGGCCACAAATAAAACTAGCATGCCTTGATAGTACCTCATAATGCATATGTAATAGCGGTAAAAACATGTTTCAAAAGTGCATCGGAGCTGAGATATACAGGGTGATTGATTAGGTGAGCGACATTCATATCTCGGTAACTGGAGCTTGGAGAAAAACATTCAAAGGGTTTTTCAAGTACAATTCAGGTAATGTTTTTTTTTACTCTTGCCACCAGATGGCCCTTTTTTGGATAAAACTTTTTGCAGGCGGTTATCTAAAAATATGTTTATTGCAATATTATTTTCATGCTCTATATTTTTGTCTAAGTTTCGCTCTTTTTATATTCGGGATGATAAAAGGGATGAATTTAATCAAAAGTCAATGTAAATTGGTTATTTAGACCTTTCATGTGATACATCAGTGAAATTGTTTCGAGAAGTCCAACATAATGACGTTTAAGTTCAATATAGCTCCCATTTGAAAAATCAAAATTGATGATGATTCTCAAAAAACGAAACGTCGGAACTCGGTTTTGATGCCATTTTAAAATACTACTGATAAAAGAGCTTTAAGACAGTAATGACCGAATTTGCATATTTTCAGATAAGAAGAGGTTGGTAGGAACATAAAAACTTCTAAATGAGTGATTTTTATGTGTATAATACTAAATTAGAGCTTTTATGAATTACTTAAAGTGAGTTTAGTACATACACAAAGATTTAAATAGTAAAACATTTTTTAAATAAAATATCACACACACATATATACAAACAGTAAAAGATTATTCTTGAGATTGTTTATGAGTCAACTGTCACGTGATCAAATTACGGCTTCTGATTAGACAAACAATGGGCTAGCGGAGTGAATGGTATCTTTTTGAACTTGCCTCGCCAAAACAAATATGATTATACAGTAACTTATAGAATGCTGTGCTTAAAATAAGGAAGCCCAGTATGATTCCTATTAAACCAGAAGTTATATTTATTTATTAGCGAGAAAGCTTATAATGTTCCAAGAAAGTTGTCTTCATTGGTAAATTTGGTAAAAAAATATTTCAGTTGGAATAACTGATATATTGGGATAGTGTGTATATTTTGTATGCGAAAAGGGTGATATCGCCTACTGCGTTTTTTTTTGAATTCTAGACCTCGATGACACTTCTTCATTAGGAACTAACCGAGCAACGATCTTCAGACGGTAACCGATCCCTAATAAAGTGTTATTATTATTACTTTTTTGTACTTAGTTATATAAGAGCTCTGTCTACTTTTTAGTGTGATTTTGAACTATGTTGAGTGATCGAACAGTGGAAGGTGCCACTTTATGGTCACTTTTATCTGAACTCTGCCATCTTCCTTTCTGAAAATATGCAAATAGGATCTTCACTTTCTTAAAACACTTTTATCAGTAGTATTTGAAAATGGTATCAAAACCAAGTTCCGACGTTTCGTTTTTTGAGAATCATCATTAACTTTGATTTTTCAAATGGGAGCCATATTGAATTTAAGCATCATTACGTTGAACTTGTTGAAACAATTTCACTGATGTATCACATGATAGGTCTAAAGTAAAATATTACCAACTTACATAAACTTCTGATTAAATTCAACTCTCTTATCACCATTTAATAAAAGAGGGTCGAAACGGAAACGAACACATAGAACAAGATTTGGGATTCCAGAAAAAGTTAAAAGAAGATAACATTGTAATAGTGTGAAGCCACGGAAAGGTATCTAGGTACTTCTATATTTAGATCAGATTGGGAATGTTTTATTATATTTTATTTATATTGATTAGCGATTTTTTTTGTACAAAATGTTCTTTTGAAAGGAATTTGCTTTTAAATGAATTTAGTAAATTTTCTTTGATGAAATATTACTTGCGAATTTTTGTGTGAAACATTATGCAACGAGGTTTTGATGGAATATCTTTTAAACGAAAATCGTCGAAAATAAAATTTTAATGCAATTTTAAATTTAGAAGTATTTTGATATAACAGCCTTCAAAATGCTTCAACCGAAAAAGCGCCGTCTGGTGGCAAGAGTAAGAAAATAAAAAAATATCATCTGAATTGAACTTAAAAAACCTTTCGAAAGTTTTTCCCCAAACTCCAGTTGCCATAGTTACCGAAATATGAATGTCGCTGACCTAATGAATCATCCTGTATATTTCTACATGTTTTTATCGCTATTACATATGTTGTATGAGGTACTATCAAGGCATGGTAGTTTTATTTGTGGCCGCTAAAAAAGTGATCTTCCCAAAACCCAATGTAAAATGATCATACCTCTTTCGACATTTCTCTAGGCAAATGTCTATTTGACGTCAGAATCGAGATGCTCGTGAAAAGTTAAACAACTTTCCCGATTCGAACCACATTGTAGCTCCAATAATAACAAAGATGACTATTGCCAACAATTGTCGTGAACAAGCATATCCGGATCTAGATATCTCTGGAATTATGCAGAATCGACTAGAAGGTGTTAGCTTCATAAGATGGACAATCGAATTCGCAGTTCAACTTGCCGGCAAAATACCTAGCGTTCGCTAAAGAAATTAACTTTTTATGTCGATATCAGCAATTCGATGGGCAATTGTTTTTTTGATGTCAGAGTCGAGATTTTTGTGAAAAGTTGAATAACTTACCCCATTTGAACCAGATTGTAGCTCCAATAATAACGGACATAGCTATTCTAACACGATTCCCTGGAACACCCTGTATAATAGGGTCGTAACTCAGACAAAAAATATGAAACACGATTAGGGGATTCGGAAAAAGTAAAAGGAAGATAACATTGTAGTAGGAATATTTTGACATAACAGCATTCAAAAAGTTTTCATCCGGAGAAGCGTCATCTGGTGCCAAGAGTGAGAAAATAAAAAAATATTACAAAGAATTGTACTTGAAAAAACCTTTCAAATAGATTGTTTCCCGAAGCTTTAGTTGTCATAGTTACCGAGATATGAATGACGCTCACCTAGTGAATCACCCTGTATATCTCGGCTCCGATACACTTTTGAAATCTGTTTTTACCGCTATTACATATGTTGTATGAGGTACTATCAAAGTATGCTACTTTCATTGGTGGCCGCTAAAAAAAGTGGTCATCCCAAAACCCAATGTAAAATGACCACGTCCCTTTGCTTGTTTTCTTTGTCCGAACTTTGTCTACTATCCAAGGTTACGGACTTTCACGGTACATATGCTCAGGCATAACAACCATCTGACAAAATTATTTGAAAGACGCATGCTTTGAAATATGGAAAAAATAGGCCAGGAGAAAACTTGCCCAATTTATAGAGTACGGGAGCTTTCCGCCTTATACATTACATCTCATACGTGTGACTTGATAAACATCTTCCTTAGATCGAAGTTTAAATGTTTATTAGTAGGAGTAATTATACAATATGTACCAGAGAATTGTATACCTACTACACTGCCTCTGTTGGTGTGAAAACAGGACCAAAGCCGGCGAGTTTTGAGTGGTTTTGTACAATCTGTTGTAAGTACACTTTGGTTAAATTTACTTTGCCAGAACCGTGCTTTTATATCTTATATGCGTCTCGCTATAACAAAGTTACCTTCGTGCTTCAATGGAAAATAAAATGAAGATTTTATTTTATCCTCTAGTGAATATAATTTTTTTAGTGAAGCGAGAATCAGATTTAAAAAACACTGCTGTTGTAAGATGGGTTTCACCTATGATACCAATAACGAGAGATATTATATTCAGACTATCTATTTTTAGACATGTCACGCTCATGGTGTCAAGTTGTGAGTCCAATGCAACAATAACATGCTCTCGTGCGGTGAGGTTTGACGTTTCATCACAACCTCTTAACAAATTACGTATTTCACTAATATTTAAATGCATACAGTTGGAAGTAATAAAAATGAAAAAGATTAAATTTAGTGCTGCGATCTATATTATCTCAAAAAGACAATATAGGCGTAACTTCAACCGCATTAAACTCACGTAAAGAAACTTTTTGATTGCGAATGACTTTGTTTCAAGTGTGTAGTTGGACTTCTGTAACGTTACTCACCACGTGACGTCATAGGAGGGGGCGGGGCATATGCGCAATATCATATCTCTTCTAAGTCATTATATCTTGGGTTTCACCAGCATGTACTTATAGGTGCTTACCACAGGTTCCCAATTTTAGTTACATCGCCCAACTAAGCATGTTAAGCAAAACAAGGTATGTAAATTGTATTATTCATTTATTACAAATAAATTAAATAAAAATATAATCATATAGAACACAGGAAAAAAATTCTAAAAGTTAAACACTTATAATTAAGTGGCAGTGACGATTGGTTGCTTAAAATGAATTAAACATTATTATTTTAGTAGCAATAATCATTTGATTATTCAAAATTAAGTAGCACCATTTAGGAAATTTCTATTTAAGTAACAATTAGTTGAAAGACGACATCTGTTGGCTGTTACCAGAAGCATACCGGTCCAACTTCTATCCAGAAGGCGTGATCAGGATTTCCAGCGTCTCTCACAGCCACGTCAAGGATTGGAAGTCTGACTGTTTTATCCGTTGTGTAAGATAATATTGACTTAGCCCAAGTCTTCTTTCGGTACTAAAATCAGATACAGTATTACAGAATTTGATTCATTAGTACCTACTAAAATCAGATAAAGTATTTAAAAGTGTGAAACCTTGATACAATATTTGCTTAAAAAACCCTAACTATATCATTTCCATTACCGAAGTCAGAGTTACATAAGTAACAAAATAGTACATCGTTTACTTGTCACCTAGACCAAAAATGTTTTTCTCAGGTCTGGAGAGTGGGTATCAACCGCTTTTTAGATATTTGAGGTTAAGTATAGCATTGCTTACAAGATAAAGGCTTTTTAATACAAGTACTGAACAACAGGTTATTTAGAATGGTTTACATAATTACACATATACTATTGATGGAACCTGTGATGAGCACTGACAAGTACAATTTGGAGAACCCAATTCACCACAACGCAGTTTTCAGACCTGTTTTGATTAATTGGATTCTCCAAATTGTACTTGCCATATACTACTGAACCACCGTATTCAGGTTACTGTAAAACTTCCGGTTTTGCAGGAAATTACTATGTATATATTTTTTTGGTTAAAATAGGAAAGACTTCTACATTGTTTTACGGTCAAAAAGGTTATGCATTCCTAAGCAATTTTTTTGATTCGACCATATGTCTAAAATTGCAATTGTATACAGATAATAGAAAAATACCGTATGCATGGTAAGTTCAGATTATTGTGAAGGCTATGAGAAATGACGTTTTTTTTTTTAATTCAACAGCACACCACGGGGGCTTACAGCCTAAATACTATCGTACCGTGGGTGTTGACAAGGAGGAAAGAGGCAACTTGTTAATTCTGGACTTGAAGGTTTGGAGGTTCGGAGGACAAGGAAAAACATGTGCCGGCAAGGAATTCCACAACTTGGAAGTCCTCGGGACAAAAGAGCGGGCGTAACAAGATGTTCTATGTCTGGTGACCTGGACAGTAAAAGGGTGCATTCGCCCTGTTCCTCTGGCAGATCTGTTGGGGGCAACAAGTGGGGGAACTATGGAGGAAAGCTCCTCTGAGCAGTGCCCGTGCAGATATCTATAAAAATGAGAGAGGTAACCAACGGCACGTCGGTGGGCAAGGGATGGCAGCCTTTGGGTGAGGTTAGGGTCACCGATAAGGCGTATAGCTCTCTTCTGAATAGAGTCCAGGATAGCGAGTGTAGAAGCGGCAGCTGCACCCCAGATGTGGGAGTAGTATTCGAGGTTTTGCCTTATTTGTGAAGTATATAAGGTATAGAGATTAGCTGGTGAAAAGTATTTGCGAGCCCGGAAGAGTAAACCTAATTTCTTAGCAGCCGCTTCTGCAATTGATGTGACATGTTGGTGTCAATTCAGATTTCGATCCACAGAAATGCCAACAAAAGAAAATTTATTGCATTATATTTACTCTTTACTTTATAGATATAAATTTAATAGATAGTGGGTTCCAGGAGTTTATACATTTTTATCTTTAAACGCAGTTACGTATATAAAAAAAAACAAATAGTGAAAAACACTAAAAGCGGATTCTAAAGGTATTTGTAAGTTTATACGCAAACTTAAGGAATCACGCCAGTTTTCAGAAACAATAAGTCCAGCCAAAAGTTTCCACTACGAAGTATTTTGTAGAGAAATAAGTATTTGCCTTATAAATGTAATCTCCACCATCCATTAAGATCTGGAGATGCTCAGCGCCAGTTTGATTTCGAAGATCAGTTATTAGTGCTTTGTGAAGAGAATAATAACTTATTCAATAATATATAATGGGGCCACGAAAGGAGATTCCATGACAATGGAGTAATTATTGGGAATAACTGCCGATACTGGTCTGATAATAATCCCAGCGGAATGCGACAAAATAAAAATCAGACCGTTTTTTGAGTCAATGTTTGGTGTGAAATTTTAAATCGTCACATAATTGGTTCAGGTATTTTAACTTGTTAAAGTTTGTTCAAATTTTCTAAGAAATAAACTTACAACTTTGATGAATCATGTTTTCCTGAAAATAGGGGAAATGCTTTATGGGTTGAAGAGATTGGGGCACCTCCCCATAAGCCCGGAAAGTGGTTGGGTACTAATGTAGTTAGCAGGTGGCCACCTCGGTCTCCTGACTTAATACCCGATGAATATTTTTCTTTGGGGTATCCTAAAAAACGTTAGTTACCAAAATTGGGTAGAAGAATTGGCGGATCTATACTGTAGAGCATATTCAAAGGTGATCACAATTAATCGAGATGTTTTATTAAGAGTTTGTAACAATGAGCGATCGAACATAATGTCATTGTGTATCAAGGCAGAGGGGCAGGAATCTTGAACATTTGATTCAATAAATGCTTTTCGCTGCCTAGACGCTTAGATATATATATATATATATATATATATATATATATATATATATATATATATATATATATATATATATATATATATATATATATATGTATATATATATATATATATATATATATATATATATATATATATATGTATATATATATATATATAAAGTAGTATATACGGAATTAAAGTAGATATTAAAATTTATGTGTTTCCTATCACACCTATTTGTCTATTTGGTACCACGAAATGCGTTGGTTACATGTTTTTCTAGTTATTAACGTATTTCAATCTAGAAATTTGCATTCATGTAAGACATAAGGCTCTTTCCAGGTAAAATAATTCGGAGTCGATATCGCTTCTGGTTTAGCCGAAAGTAGCGATGAAATTTGTTATTTTTAATGGAACACCTTGTATTTTTTTACATATTTGGATTGTACATAAAATTATGTGTACACCAACGTCAATTATCTTAATCTACCTTCGATTGTTTCAAAGTTATTGTGATTTTTTAAAATGTTTATTCATTTGCATTAAAGTTGCCATCATTTGCATTAAAGTTGCCATTCGTGGTCATTTATTTTTCTTAATTAAGAAGTAAAATTTTGTTAGTCGCTAGTACAGATATTAGGTTTGTAGACTGTATAGGGATAATTGGTCTCATTCATACAGTATGTTCAAAATTTTATGGCGAATCAGAAAAAAGTTCCAAGATCAAAATCTCATTTTTTTTAAATGAAACAGCCTGTATATTTTTAGACGTTTGGAGAGAAAATTGAATTTTACGTCGACTAGATGTAGGATACCCTATACCTATCTGCAATAGTTTTCCTGTTATTAGCGTTTTATTTTTTAGAAAGAGAAAAGAGTAGGTGGCTATGGCTATAATAGTGTTGACAGTGTCAGTTATAATGAGTTTGTTATAATGTGATAACTGAATAATTAAAAATTAAATTATTAGAACATTTTTTATTATTGGGTTGTTTAAAAACATACAAACAACGTAACGAGACATTGCCAAACAAAGAAACAATATTATGCATACGATAATAAAAGCCAAAAATTAGATTAGGTAAATACAACTAGAATAATAGGGAACATTATAAGTGTTCTATATGACATCCCCGCTGTTAAATACATTTGGGTATTCTTAGTTTAGACTCATTTATAGATGCTCTTCGTATTTCATCAGGATCTAATTTGTTGAGAGCCGTTCTTACCCGATTTAAAAAAGTTCGGGACGCAGAAAGTGCGTTATGGTAGTGAATTTTCATAAAAATGTTTTAATAGCAAAAATATGTTGTTTTTTTTTCAGAAAGCAGGCATCAAATTTGATTACCAGTATAACATATATAGTAAAACATATAAATAAAAATAACTTTATTGTTTGAAAACGTACAAAAATTTCCGAAAGTAAACTTAAAGTGTAACCGAAAAAATCCGTTTCTTGGTCAACCTTATAGGTTAATAGTAAATTGAGCTTTTCAAATATGAAGCATTTAATCAAAATTCGCTACCATAACGCACTTGTTGCGTCCAGAATTTCTTTACTTACGAACATGCATTATATTTCGATACAAAATGCAAAAACATAAAGCGTTCTCGCCTAAAAAAAAATTATTTGTATCAGCAACGACTTATGGGCCAGCCTGTGATTGTAGAAATCTTTTTTTAAGATGTAGCTAAAGACACCCTATAATTAATGTATACAATTTTTTTTCATATCTTTTGGAATAACGGATATATTAAGCTTTATTGATTTTTTACGAAAATGCGACAAAAATTATATACCATTAAACGATAAACTCTATAGTTAAGACTACTGCCAAGCATCAGAGAAAGGGTCTATTTGAAATGAATTTCCTGGAAACATTTGAGTAAAATGAAGGACAATCACGGTTGATACTAAGACTTTAGGGTTTGTAAAACATTCTTCTTGAGACATTTTCTTTCCATAGCCCGTATTAGATTCAAGTTCTTTGTCTAAATAATGCGAATTTTGATGTTTTAAACTGTCACTTTAAAGTTTTGAGGAAAACACCAATTTATGTTTCTTTAAACGCCCATAACTTTTTTTGTTTTTTGACCTACAGCGCTAAATTTTAGTAGGTAATTTACATATAGCGATATAAAGCGACGTGTCAAATTTGGTTGCCCTTACTTTGTTATTTCCGGTGATATGAATTTTTTTCTTAAGAAAACACAAAATTTTCCGGAAAAACCTCAGCCGATTTTCTTGGCTAACGAACTTATCCAAGCCACTTCCAAAGGAAGGTATTCACCAAATTTTGTCAAAATCGGCATTTTATTTTTTGAGTTATCGGTGTGAAACACACACACACACACACACACATATATATATATATATATATATATATATATATATATATATATATATATATATAAACATATAAAACGAAACTGACCCCGGATATGTGTTCTAGGGGACCTAATTAGCGCTCATTTGAAGAAATTTTTTAAAAATTCAAAAGTCGGGATCTCCTCATTAGTGAATTTTTAAAATTCACTAAAAACCAATTTCCACGGGTATGGAGAAAACCTTGCTCTTTATATGTCCCAACAAGTATAAATCTAAGGGCGTGAGATCTGGTGATCGTGGAGACCACCTGAGAGGTCTATTTGGACCGATCCAGTTGTTTCCAAACATACGTATCAGCTCTTGACGAACTACTCTATCAGATTGGGCAGACACATCATCTACCTGATACCAACAAGTATTACGTAAATTTCCTGGTATGCTATTGATGAAATTTACTACTGTATCTCTTAAAATCTCTAAATACTTCGGAAAGTAAGATTTTCATTGTAAGTTTGATAATACACCTTTTCATTTTGGATGATGCAGAATATATTAACACTAAATCGTTCTTGGAAATTCCTTTGTCTAGTTACATGCGGATTTTCTCTAGCCCAATAATGAATATTTCGACGATTTACGATTCCTTGCCTGGTGAGTTTAGACTAGTCACTCCCACCTATTTTTGACAGAAAATCCAGGTCATCTAGAAGTCTTGATTGGATATCTTGGCAATATTGACGCCTTATAAGTTCATCTCCCGTATGAAGGGCCTGTACCGGAATCTTCCAATAAGGATTCGTTTTATGTTGTTTAAGGATTCTTGGGTAGCAGCCGATAGAGTGCTATATGGATAAGCTTTAAAATAACCCAAAACATTGATTTAGCTCATCACCTGTAACAGGCTTTATAGAGTTGACCTTACGTCGCTTGATATCGCCAGTTTCCAAAAAAAAGTTTTAGAAATTTAGTTATCTTCATTACAGGTAAATTCGGATATTTTTGGTTAAATATCCTACAGGTTATGGCCACAATTTTGCCACATTCACCATAAATATAAAATAAATTTAGAATATCATCATTGGAATATTCACTATTTTCCACTTTATAGCAACTAGATAATGCACCTTATACAAATATCAATATCACTAATAACATTGCTTAAGGTGTACTATTACGATTGTCTACGTACTTTTGACAAAGAATGACAAGAGCTTTTTTAGATTTTTAAGATAGTTGTCAAACTCATGGCCTACGTTCTGAATGCGGATTCCTATTTATAATTTGTGGTATATCTTTTAAAGTAAGCTTAAAAATTATTACTTCTAATGTTTTTTTTTTCTAAATGCATTATAAACTGACTTATTGTCATATAGTCATCTTGTTGAAACATTCTCAATATTGGCATTATAGAATTTAGATGTGAGGCCTTCTTTATCTCCTTTATTTAAAGAAGCGTTAATAAAAGGAAAACTATAGGTATAATAGGTAATAGGTATAATATGTAGGTATGATATACCTAGTCGACGTAAAATTATGATTTCTCTCAAAATATGTAAAAATATACAGGTGTCCCATTTAAAAAAAGTTCGGGACGCAGCAAGTGCGTTATGGTAGTGAATTTTTATTAAATGCTTCAAATTTGATTAACTCAATTTTCTATAAACTCAGAAAGTTGAATTTGGGTGTGTAGTAAGGTTTTTCCTAAGGCAAGATATAGACCAGATTTTATTAAATATGCTTTGCAATTTTCGGTGAAAAAAATATTTTTTTCGAAAAAAAAATTAAAATTTGAATAACTCAATTTTATATTAGCTCATTAACTTGAGTTTTGGTACAAAGTAAGGCCTGTTCCAATTCAACATACATAACAAATTTCATTAAAACAGCTTTGTTATTTTCGGAGAAAAAAAAATTTTTCGAAAGAAAACTCAAAATTTTCCCGGAAAACCCTGTCCGAATTTTCTGGCTAACTAACTCGTCCAAGTCATTAATAAAAGAAAGGCACTTGCCGAGTTTCATCGAAATCGGTTAATTATTTTTTGAGTTATCAGATGGATACATACATACATACATATGTATATATATATATATATATATATATATATATATATATATATATATATATATATATATATATATATATATACATAAAAATTTAAACTGACCCCGGATATGGATTCTAGTTTGCGCTCAAATTTTTTGCAAAGTCTCACCATCGATACCTCTCTATTAGTGATTTTTTTAAAATAAAAATTCACGAAAAATGAGTTACCATTGAAGTTTTCCTGATTCGCCATTAAATTTTGAACATACGCTATAAATGAGATCAATTCTCCTTATACATTCTACAAACCTAATATCTGTCCTAGCAACTAACAAAATTTTACTTCTTAATTATGAATAAAAATCTCTGGACGCAGCAAGTGCGTTATGGTAGCGAATTTTCTTTAAAATATTTTTCATAGCAAATGTCTTTCTTTGATGAAAGCAGGCATCAAACTTGGTTGCCTATATAGTAGAAACAATGTACCATATTTCATTGAAATAAATTTATTGCTTGAAAATATATAAACATTTTTCAAAAGTCTAGATGCAGCAAATGTGTTATGGAAGTGAATTTCCATAAAAATGTTTTTAATACCAAATGCGAGCAGGCATCACTCTGATTACCGGTATAGCCTATGTGGTAGAAACAATGTACTATATTTTATCAAAATTACTTATGGTTTGATGATATACAAAAATTTTCCGAAAATAAACTTATATGTTGGTTTTCTATCCAACAAAGCTTACGTTAATAGCAAATTGAGTTATTGAAATTTGAAGGATTTAATGAAAATTCGGTAAATTTTCAGATTAGCTCCCGAACGCTTTTCAACAAATTGTTTTCAGAAACATTACTAGGACCCCACCTGGATGCACAAACCACAAGAAAAAGTTCTTGTTCACACCCCCCAAGGAAGTTATGGGACTGCGAGTGAATAGGGGTGGTGTGCGGGGTAGGCAGGGTTTAAGGGGGATATGGCTTCAAGATGTGAACAAGACAGCATTCAAGCCCGCTTTATTCGAATTTTCTGCTCATATTTCCTTTTTACTACCTACCCCGCTCAGCACCACTACTCACTCCTGGTCCCGTAACTTCCTTGGGGGTGTGAACAAGAAATTTTTCTTGGGGTTTGTGGATCTATGCGGGGAGGGGGGATGGTGGCAGGATTCTGAAAACAGTTTTTTGAAAAACGTTCGGGAGCTAAACTGCAAATTTACCGAAAATTCGCTACCAGAACGCACTTACTGCGTCCAGATTTTTTTCTTACAAACGCATCATATTTCAATAAAAAATGCAAAAATGCATTTAACGAATTTGTTCTACGAAAATTAGCTAAAAAAATTATGCACCCCTACTCACCCCTGGTCCCGTAACTTCCTTGGGGAGTGTGAACAAGAAATTTTCCTTGGGGTTTGTGTGTCCAGGGGGGTGGGGGCCTAGACAGGTTTCTGAAAACAGTTTTTTGAAAAGCGTTCGGGAGCTAAACTGCAAATTTACCGAAAATTCGCTACCAAAACGCACTTACTACGTCCAGGTTTTTTTTTATAAACGCATCATATTTCGATAAAAAATGCAAAAATGCATTAACAAATTTGTTCTACCATAATTAGCTAAAAAAATTATAGACCGTTAAACCATAAACTTCACTAAACCTACAAATAAATATCCAAAAATCTCTGGACGCAGCAAGTGCGTTATGGTAGCGAATTTTCTTTAAAATATTTTTAATAGCAAATGTCTTTCTTTGATGAAAGCAGGCATCAAACTTGGTTGCCTATATAGTAGAAACAATGTACCATATTCCATTGAAATAAATTTATTGTTTAAAAATATATAAACATTTTTCAAAAGTCTAGATGCAGCAAATCTGTTATGGAAGTGAATTTCCATAAAAATGTTTTTAGTAGCAAATGTGAGCAGGCATTAATCTGATTACCGGTATAGCCTATGTGGTAGAAACAATGTACTATATTTTAACAAAATTACATATGGATTGAAAATATACCAAAATTTTCCGAAAATAAACTTAACTGTTGGCAGGTTTCTGAAAACAGTTTTTTTAAAAACGTTCGGGAGCTAAACTGCAAATTTACCGAAAATTCGCTACCAAAACGCACTTACTGTGTCCAGTTTTTTTTTCTTACAAACGCATCATGTTTCGATAAAAAATGCAAAAATTCATTAACGAATTTGTTCTACGAAAATTAGTTAAACAAAAATTATACACCCCTACTTACTCCTGGTCCCGTAACTTCCTTGGGGAGTGTGAACAAGAAATTTTCCTTGGGGTTTGAGGATCCAGGGGGGTGGGGGCCTAGGCAGGTTTCTGAAAACAGTTTTTTGAAAAGCGTTCGGGAGCTAAACTGCAAATTTACCGAAAATTTGCTACCAAAACGCACTTACTGCGTCCAGATTTTTTTCTTACAAACGCATCATATTTCGACAAAAAATGCAAAAATGCATTAACGAATTTGTTTCATGAAATTTAGCTTAAAAAAAAATTATGCACGCCTACTCACTCCTGGTCCCGTAACTTCCTTGGGGGGTGTGAACAAGAAATTTTTCTTGGGGTTTGTGGATTCAGGGGAGCCCTAGGCAGGTTTCTGAAAACAGTTTTTTGAAAGGAGTTCGGGAGCTAAACTGCAAATTTACCGAAAATTCGCTACCAAAACGCACTTACTGCGTCCAGTTTTTTTTTCTTACAAACGCATCATATTTCGATAAAAAATGCAAAAATGCATTAACGAATTTGTTCTACAAAAATTAGCTAAAAAAATTATGCACCCCTACTCACCCCTGGTCCCGTGACTTCCTTGGGGAGTGTGAACAAGAATTTTTTTTTTGGGGTTTATGGATCCAGGGGGGGGGGGCTAGGCAGGTTTCTTAAAACAGTGTTTTGAAAAGCGTTCGAGAACTAAACTGCAAATTTACCGAAAATTCGCTACCAAAACGCACTTACTGCGTCCAGATTTTTTTCTTATAAGCGCATCATATTTCGATAAAAAATGCAAAAATGCATTAATAAATTTGTTCTACGATAGTTAGCTAAAAAAAGTTATAGACCGTTAAAACATAAACTTCACTAAACCTACAAATAAATATCCAAAAAGCCACCAAACTTAACTAAACTGACAGCCAAAGCATCAGAGAGGGTCTATTTGAAATGGATATTCTGTAAATATTTTAGTAAAATGAAGGGCAATGACGGTTGAATCTAAAACTTAAGTGTTTGCAGAACACTCTTCTTGCAACATTTTCTTTTCACAAACGGTATTTGTTTCACATTCTTTGCCTAAACATTGCCAATTTTGACGTTTAAAATTGCGAGTTTGACGTTTTGAGGAAAACTCCAAAATTTGTTGCTTTAACTGCCCATAACTTCTTTGTCTTTAAAGCTAGGAACCTAAGTTTTGATACAAAGTTCACTCTGTATAATATAAACACGCATACCCAATTTGGTTGCCTTTACTTTGTTATTTCCGGAGATATGATTTTTTTTAAGGAAACGCAAAATTTTCCGAGAAAACTTGGTCCGATTTTCTTGGCTAACGAACTTATCCAAGCCACTTGCAAAAGGAAGGTACTCTGCTAATCTTATCAAGATCGGTCCATTATTTTTTGAGTTATCGGTCGGATATATATATATATATATATATATATATATATATATATATATATATATATATATATATATATATATATATATATATATATATATATATATATATCACAGATCTCCCCATAAGCGAATTTAAAAAAAAAATGCGCTAAAAATAAATGACAACAAATGACTTCAATATTGAATGAATAAACATTTTAAGAAATCACAATAACTTTAAAACAATTGAAGGTAAAATAAGGATAGTTGAGGCTGGTGTACACATAATTTTTCGTACAATCCAAATATGTACAAATATACATGGTATTCCTTTTAAAATAACAAAGTTGATCACTACTTCCCGTTAAACTGGAAGTTATCGACCCCAACTTATTCTGCTTGGGAAACCGTTATTCCTTACATACACATGCAAATTTTTAGAATTAAAATACGTAAATAACTAGAAAAACGTCTAACCAACGCATTTCGTGGTATATATATATATATATATATATATATATATATATATATATATATATATATATATATATATATATATATATATATTAAGTAGGATATACGGAATTAATGTAGATATTAACATATCTGTGTATCGTATCACACCTATTTGGCTGTTTAGTAAGCTATATATTGGAAAAGGTACACAAATTTCGTTTGCTTAAGGAGAAGTATAATTGCCAAATCTAATTTCTTCTAGAGTCCACAGTTTTCCTATAAATCAACATTTTTAAATTAACAGTTAAATAGTAGGAGATAACGTATAGGTTTTTGTGTTAGCCGTGGACCAGTTACTTAGTCAGAGACTATGATTTTAATTTAAGATATAGTGAAAATATATACCTTGCACTCATCTAATACAGCCTCATATCTCAATCGAACGTTCCCTTTTGGTGTGATTTCGGCATCGTTCCAGGACATAAACTTGAGACCTTTCCTGTATGTGTGTTTAGTAGTATCATAATAGGCCACGGTGTTCTTGCAATGATACGTGAAATTCTGCTGGGCATTAGACGTCAGCAATTGCAGGAATCCAATCTGGTTGCTGTCAGCCTTATAAGTGAGCTAAAAAATAAATAATGCACATTTATATTGATATCCAGTTAACCTGGAAACTTTCCAGTGAGCAAATTTGAATTAATTGCTATGGTAATTTGTGAAAATTAGAATCTGTGATAAGACTAGATGCATTCTCGCAACAATTGGAACCGTAGACCGGTTTCGCTCTCATTAGAGCTCTTCAGTACGGCATACTAATTGCAGCAAAAATGCACCAAAAATAACACGGCTATCGTATAGCCAGTCTTAAAACACTAAGTGAGTGGCGAACGTGTCGCCACCTAGTTCGGAACCAAGTACTATGTTGTCACGCCCGCTCCAAATAACACAGAGTATTAAAAATAGAGACGGTATACAACTAACTAACAATTTAAAAAATTGTTAGCCCTGGCCCATTTCTACCCCAATATAGGGACAAAGTATGTAAGACTAGATGCATTCTCGCAACAATTGGAACCGTAGACCGGTTTTGCTCTCATTAGAGCTCTTCAGTACGGCATACTAATTGCAGCAAAAATGCACCAAAAATAACACGGCTATCGTATAGCCAGTCTTAAAACACTAAGTGAGTGGCGAACGTGTCGCCACCTAGTTCGGAACCAAGTACTATGTTGTCACGCCCGCTCCAAATAACACAGAGTATTAAAAATAGAGACGGTATACAACTAACTAACAATTTAAAAAATTGTTAGCCCTGGCCCATTTCTACCCCAATATAGGGACAAAGTATGTAAGACTAGATGCATTCTCGCAACAATTGGAACCGTAGACCGGTTTCGCTCTCATTAGAGCTCTTCAGTACGGCATACTAATTGCAGCAAAAATGCACCAAAAATAACACGGCTATCGTATAGCCAGTCTTAAAACACTAAGTGAGTGGCGAACGTGTCGCCACCTAGTTCGGAACCAAGTACTATGTTGTCACGCCCGCTCCAAATAACACAGAGTGTTAAAAATAGAGACGGTATACAACTAACTAACAATTTAAAAAATTGTTAGCCCTGGCCCATTTCTACCCCAATATAGGGACAAAGTATGTAAGACTAGATGCATTCTCGCAACAATTGGAACCGTAGACCGGTTTCGCTCTCATTAGAGCTCTTCAGTACGGCATACTAATTGCAGCAAAAATGCACCAAATGGGCCAGGGCTAACAATTTTTTAAATTGTTAGTTAGTTGTATACCGTCTCTATTTTTAACACTCTGTGTTATTTGGAGCGGGCGTGACAACATAGTACTTGGTTCCGAACTAGGTGGCGACACGTTCGCCACTCACTTAGTGTTTTAAGACTGGCTATACGATAGCCGTGTTATTTTTGGTGCATTTTTGCTGCAATTAGTATGCCGTACTGAAGAGCTCTAATGAGAGCGAAACCGGTCTACGGTTCCAATTGTTGCGAGAATGCATCTAGTCTTACATACTTTGTCCCTATATTGGGGTAGAAATGGGCCAGGGCTAACAATTTTTTAAATTGTTAGTTAGTTGTATACCGTCTCTATTTTTAATTCTCTGTGTTATTTGGAGCGGGCGTGACAACATAGTACTTGGTTCCGAACTAGGTGGCGACACGTTCGCCAC
The DNA here is from genome assembly GCA_964006375.1 of Tillus elongatus. NCBI lineage: Eukaryota > Metazoa > Arthropoda > Insecta > Coleoptera > Cleridae > Tillus > Tillus elongatus. The sequence goes on from OZ023262.1 coordinate 39,262,209, forward strand.
TCACTTAGTATCTGTGATGCAGTTTTCAAACCTGACGATCGTTTAGCTAACGAAGTTAGCGTCATCAGAAGGATGAAGAATCTAAGCGAATGAAAACTGGAACTAATATTTATATGTTCGTTTGACAAGCAACTGCGAAAAGTGTCTTCTACGAAGGTATAGAGACAAATTCCCACTGTATAGTCGAAAACCCTGTAGGTAAACCTCTATTACCTGCAATTGTAAAACAGCGTGTCGTTCTTAACTATTCCTGCTAAGAAAGCGATACTAATTATTAAGACAACAATTCAAACAATAAACTACACAGTACCGGACCTGCTCTGTTCATCGAAAAATTTTTCTTCAAATTTCTAACTACTTTCATAAGCGTCGAATGTAGCGATTGCCTGATATTTTTATTAACTTGAGATTTTCTTTATATACATGATGATTATTATCGCAAATATGCTGAGCAATACAGTATTTAATTATGCTATGGTAAGAGCTTTGATGTTTGGTAGATAAGCATTCAAACTTTGACACCCAAAAGATGAATAGTCACAAGACTGTGAATTTGGGGAAAAGCAAGATTTTGATATAAAAAATAATTTCGGTAAGTTATTGGGTATTTATTTTTGAAAGGGTTAACCGGCAAAGATTTTTTCTGATAGGGTAAAAACCTTAGAAGATGAATGTGCTTTAAATGCTACTATTAAAAACTGGGCTGCCAAATTTAAAGTAGGACAATCAAATGTCAAACATATGTTGAAGGAAATGTGCCACTGTTAAAGAAACAATTCCTCAAACATTTGGGTTGCCTCGTCACTATGGACGAAAGATCAATCATCACCAATCATTACTCTGAATCAGAGACTAAAGGACAATCGAAAAGTGGAAGCAATCCGCTTTTTCACGACCGAAATAATAATCTGTTTAAAAGTCGATTAACGAGGTTCTTGCTTAAGTTTTATAGAACAAAGTGGGAATAATTCTGCTGATTATTCTGAAACATGGTGGAGTTTTTACGAAAGGATACTATAGTAGGTCGCTAATTAAATTACGGGAGAAAATTGTGGAGAAGGGCCGCGCAACCCAGTCACAAATGTGTTCCTTTTGAAAGACGACGCTTCTACTCGCAAGTCGTTGATTGCGCTGCAAAAAATGGGTTCGAATTGGTTGACCAGCCACTTTACTCCCTGCATTGAACACTAGTAGATAATTATTTTTCCCAAAGCTCAACAACTATTTTAAAATTAAACGAAATTCGACAAACAACGAAATCATATCTGTCGCTGAGGAGTGATTTAAACACCAAGATAAAAAACTGCTAAGAAGGTTCAGAACTACGTTATAAATATTTCGCTTAATGTGTAATAATCACATACATATGTTGAATAAATAAAATTGTGTTTTAAAAATTTATTGCGTTTCTGTTGTAAGTACGTTTTTATATCTCCTCGTATATAGAAAGCATGAATTACCTTAAATCCTTTTTCAACTTCACCTAACCACACTTCGTGATTTTTTCCAGTGTAGGTAATTTCTGGCGACCTAGTGGGCGTCGGCATAATACAGGTAGCTTTTTTCTCCATATCGCAATGTACCAAGATGGAATCTTTAATGTCCCCTTCGTTTGGGTCTATCCAATAGTCACCTGCAAAAAATACATAATTTAAAATGCAAAGTAAATATGTGTTTGATATTAAATATGAGATTCTTGCAGAGTAAAACTCCGCCATGGACGGTCCCAAGCTCGGCTGAGAAAGGAGGAGGGCCGGGAATGCTTGCCTTAACTGGCCGGCATTGCAAGGAGAGATCTCTATAAAAAAAAACACATCTCAAGGTCGTTGGAGGGTTGATGCCGAAGCGATGATGCTTTTGGCCGATATGGCCGGGCATTGGCAGGTTGGTAATTCTGCCCCTAACGTAATCCTCCCTAGGGAAACCGGGCGACCTCCCTGTGTATAAATGCCTCTCCATGGGATGCGGGGCTCTTCCATGAAGGTTAACCACAATTTTCTCCAGCTGCTCGTGGGATCAGAATATGAACACGATAGACACAGACCCAAACGAGATGGGTAATAATACTCTCGATCTCCAGGCAACCGGAGAACACATAGAGGTAGAAATGCGGGTTGTTTTTTTTAACAACACACCAGGAGGGCTTAAAGCCTAAATACTATCGTACCGTGGGTGTTGACAAGGAGAAAAGAGGCAACTTGTTAATTCTGGACTTGAAGGTTTGGAGGTTCGGAGGAGAAGGAAAAACATGTGCCGGCAAGGAATTCCACAACTTGGAAGTCATCGGGACAAAAGAGCGGGCATAACAAGATGTTCTATGTCTGGTGACCTGGACAGTAAAAGGGTGCATTCGCTCTGTTCCCCTGGTAGATCTGTTGGAGGCAGCAGGTGGAGGAACTATGGAAGAGAGCTCCTCTGAGCAGTGCCCGTGTAGATATCCATAAAAGAGAGAGAGAGAGGTCACCAACGGCACGTCGGTGGACAAGGGATGACAGCCTTTGGGTGCCGGTAGGGTCCCCGATGACACGTATAGCTCTCTTTTGAATGAAGTCCAGGATAGCGAGTGTAGAAGCGGCAGCTGCACCCCAGATGTGGGAGCAGTATTAGAGGTTTGGCCTTATTTGTGAAGTATATAAGGTATAGAGATTAGCTGGCGAAAAGTATTTGCGGGCCCGGAAGAGGAAACCTAATTTCTTAGCAGCCGCTTCTGCGATTGATGTGACATGTTGGTGCCAATTGAGATGTCGATTCACAGAAATGCCAACGAGAGAAAAGGACTCATTACTTTGAATAACTTGGTTGTTCATTTTGATGTGTACCTCGTATGAGAAAGAAAGCAAGATTGATATTTGGTGGGGTTGAATTGTACAAGATTTCTACTTCCCCAGTCTAATATTTTTTGGAGATCCACCGAGACAGAACCGTCCATGAGTCTGCGATCCTCATCTAATTGGGCAAGAGAGACAGGCTTAGAATATTGTATATTTAAGTGGAGGGTACTGTGGTCCGCGTAACTGTGGACTGGGTTGGATGTGCTAGAGAGGAGGTCATTGATGTGGAAAGAAACAGGTGCAGGAACTCCTGCATTAATTGGATACAGTTTAGAGGAATGGCCATCCACGACAACAGAAATGCTCCGGTTGGAGAGGAAATTTGCTGTCCAGGTACAGAGTTTTGGTGGTAGGCTATAGGCCGGAAGTTTACTAAGCAGCGCTGCGTGTCAGACCTGGTCGAATGCTTTGGATATGTCTAGAGCGACAATCTGGGATTCACCGTGTAGTTCCATAGACTTGTTCCAAGAATGGGTGACAAAGGAAAGGAGGTCGGCAGTCGATCTGCGCTGACGGAATCCATACTGCCTGTCGTGAATTAGACTGTGTTTTTCTAGAAATTTTAGTAATTCGGTGTTTATATACTTTTCCAGCACTTTAGAGACGAGTGAAAGGAGAGAAATATGCCTGTAGTTGCTAGGAAGCGCTTTGGATCCTTTCTTGGGGATGGGTTGTACTCCAGCAGTTTTCCAGTTACTAGGGAATATGCCTTTATTGTAAGATATCTGAAACAGACGACTCAGGACAGGAGCAAGTCCTGGTGCGCATTTTTTTAGAACAATTGCTGGGATCTCGCCAAGGCCAGAGGCTTTCCTGGTATTAAGAGAAGAGAGCATCTTTCGTACCTTTTTAGTTTTGAAAATGATATCCGTCATTTTATGCGCGACATTGGGGACTGTTGGTGGTTGAACATTTGGATGTGGGTTGAAAGTAGACTTGCCGGCGTACAACGAAGCAAAAATTTCAGTCTTTCCCAGGGCGGTACAAACAATTTCATCCCATGAGACAAGAGGTGGGAACGTGCTCTTGCAGAAATTATTCCCAATAGATTTAGCAAGAGTCCAGAAGGGTTTGCTGCCGTTGGAGCTTAAGAGGACTTTGTTTTTGATCTGGTTATTGAACAAGTTTTTTGCCTCAGAAAGAATGCGGACATATCGGTTTCTTGCGTCGTTAAATGCTTGACGGTTTTCTTGACTGGGATTGTGTAGAAGCTTTTTGTGAGCTTTGACCTTTTCAAGTCTGGCCTTGTCACAGGATTTAGAGAACCAGGGCTTTTGAGGGGCTGAAGAGGTGTGTACGTGGAATAAATAATTCCATGCCAGCTTGGATAATTTCGGTGACATTTTGTGAGATATCAGAGGGGTCAGGATGAGAGAAGCAGGCAGACGCCCATGGAAATGAGGAAAAGTAATTCCGCTTTTTGTCCCAGTTTGCGGAGTTGTAGTGACAAACGATACGTGGGTGTGATGACTGTGTGACCTCGGGTTGCATTGCGCAGGAAGCAGTGACCATGCCGTGGTCTGATCACTGCTTTCTGCGTCCATTCACCACCTATCAACCTACCAACCAGACAGCCTATCTAATTCGTAAACCTTGGTACATGGAGCTGTTTTCTTGTGAGGGTTTCTCTTCTAATGTATTGATCTACGGCTTTTTCCATGGTCTTTAGGAAAAAGGATGTGAGGCTAATGGGGCGGTCAGACTTTACTGCGTCCATATACAACCTATCAACCTACCAACCAGACAACCTATCTAATTCGTAAACCTTGGTACATGGCGCTGTTTTCTTGTGAGGTTTTCCCTTCTAATGTATTGATCTAAGGCTTTTTCCGTGGTCTTTAGGAGAAAGGATGTGAGGCGAATGGGGCGGTCTGACTTTGTTGCGTCCATAGACAACCAATCAGCCTACCAACCAGACAACCTATCTAATGCGTAAACCCTAGTACATGGCTCTGTTTTCTTGTGGGGTCTCTTCTAATGTATTGATCTAAGGCTTTTTCCATGGTCTTTAGAAGAAAGGATGTGAGGCTAATGGGGCTGGCAGTCAGACTTTCCTGCGTCCATAGACAACCTATCAACCTACCAACCAGAGAACCTATCTTATTCGTAAATTGATCTAAGGCTTTTTCCGTGGTCTTTAGGAAAAAGGATGTGAGGCTAATGCGGCGGTCGGGCTTTGCTGCGTCCATAGGGCGACGTTCAGTTTTTTGAATAAACACCACATTTGCCTCTCTTCATGCTTGCGGAATATAGCACATGATCAAACTAGCTCTGACTATTCGTTGCAAGTGAGATAATACCTCGTCCGAAAATAGTGGCGCCCGAGGATGATGTTAATTTAACCGATATCTCAAGCTAATATTGTGTTGGAAGAATTGGACTGCCTAGCGACAAGTTAAGCCGTGTCTAAATACACAGTTTATCCGACTTGCTATAATTTTATCTACTACTTCTAGATCTATTTTATCCACATTGACTAATAAAAGTCCACATTAAATTAAATTACTAAAAGATCTGTAGAGTTCTCTGGACTCTAATTATTGTTTAATAAATAAAATATTGTCTGTTAACTTACCGGTAGGTAGTTCAGGGTAGGCCACATTTATATCCCTACACGTTTTTCCGGGGTAGTTCTTCTGGCCGTTGGGTCGTTTAAACTTCTCGAAGGAAGCCTTTAATTGCTCGTAAGCTTTAATGACTAGTTCCCTGCGTTCCTCTTCAGTCATATCTTTGCCAAATATTCTGACTGGCTGGTCGCCTAGCGGGTCTGGGCCCTTCTGATTGTTGATTTGACCTTGAGCTAAAAGAGCTGCCAGATTAGCAGCGTCATAACCTAGACCATCTCCTGAGGGTCCAGGTGGACCTGGCGGACCTATAAATAAAGAAATATAATTTATAGCAGTCGTTTAGAATACAATGTTAGTAGTAACAGTGCTTTTTGTCCCTATATTGGGAAAGAAATGCGCCAGGGCTGACAATTTATTAAATTGTTAGTTGGTTGTACACAGTCTCTATTTTTTAACATCCTGTGTTATTTGGAGCTGCCGTGACAACATACTACTTGGTTCCGCAGCGAAATGGCGACACGTGTAAAAAGCGTGTCTTACATTTCACTTAGTTTTGCGATGCTGGTTACCATTACCGTATTACTTTATAGATGTATTTTCGGTGCAACTACTATGCTCTACTGACGAGCTTTGTGTGTGTGTGTGTTTTGTTTCTTTAACGTCAGCCTATTTCCGCGACTATGGCCAATCACCGAGGCCAGAGAGCAGTTTCACCCCACTATCCTGGAAATTTTTCCGAACCCCTGTCTTTCTGTAAGGAGGATAGGGATCTTTAACGTGCCCAACATCGCATGGACACGGGACCGACGGCTTTACGCCCCCTCCGAAGGGCGGAACGTGCAGACATTCAACTTACTCAAATACAATTCCAGAACCTCGGTTGGTGTTAATTTTACAGTTTGTACTGAAAAAGTGAAAGCAGTACGCCGGGATCGAACCCAGTACTCTTCGGTTCAAAGGCACACGTTCTTACCTCTGAACCACCGAGGTTCTACTGACGAGCTTTAATTAGAACGAAATCGGTCTCCGGTTCTAATTGTGGTGAGAATACATGTAGCCTTACCTACGGCTTTGTAAAACACACATATTACGACATTCCTTTTACGTAACCCGTATTCCTTTCAGATTCTTGTTCTGAAAATTGCCAATGTTGGCGTTTCTAATCGCGACTTTGACGTTTTAAGAAGAAAAACAATAAAATTTTAAAAACATTTTTCTGCTATTTTTTGACCTTTTGGTATGTAATATTCAGTTGGTTTTATTAAGCACAGAAAATATTTTGTTCTTGTGCTTTTCTCTGATCACCAGTGGCACCCTATTTTTTTCAATGGCTTTAATTCCTATAACTTTTTTTTTGATTAACTTAGAGATCTGAATTTTGGCATGTAGTTAAGTTTCATAATTTGGTTGTCACAGCTTTATTATTGTCGGAGATACAAAAATTTTCCGAAAGAAAACCCAACATTTTCCCAGAAAACCTGGTCCAATTTTCCTGGATAACGAACTTATCCAAGCCACTTACAAAAGAAAGGTACCCACCAAATTTAATCAAAAACCGCCTATTATCTTTTGAGTTAACGGTACGATATATACGTACATATATATATATATATATATATATATATATATATATATATATATATATATATATATATATATATATATATATATATATATATATATATATATATATATATATATATATATATATATATCATACCGATCTGCCGATTTGCCAATTTTGATGAAATTTAGTACGTACCTTCCTTTTTGTAAGTGGCTTGCATAAGTTCGTTAACCAGGGAAATTCGACCAGTTTTTCACGGAAAATGTTGGGTTTTCTTTCAAAAAAATGTATCTCCGAAAATAACAGACGTATCACAGCCAAATTTGGTATGTACGTTTCTACTATAAAACTTACCCTACATAGTGATATTCAGATCTAAGTTAAAAGAAGAAAAGGCATTAAATTTTTTTTGTGATACTGGTGATCATAGGAAAGCACAAGAACATAAATAAAATTTTTAACAAAATGGAAAACCGACTTCACAAAAAAATATTCTAAAACAAAAAATGCACTAAAAAGTAAAAAATATTTGCGTATTCTTTTGTCTACAACTTACAATCAACTTATTTTTTCCACCCAATGTGCGATCTATGCATTTACCACGCAAGAATGTAGGTACCCACTTAAACTTAACCTCTAATTTAACACATAACTATAACTAACAAACAATTATCAAAACATTTATTTAGAGTTCACCTATGCAGAAAGTTTTAAATATATGTGTAGACTGTTAAAAGACAATCAAATTATTAGGATCATATAATGTAAAAGTATTGTTATTTTTGGAGTCGGTGTCAGCCAAGATGGGTTTGTAACTACTTAAACGTGAAATGTCTTACTATATAACAATTGGCATACACACTTTACACACATAGACGCAGCACGCGGCGCCGGCGGGTCGATTGCGCGCGCGCGCGCCCGGACGAATGATTGGAGGGATATAACCGAGTGAGCGAGGCAAACGCGTACGCCGGCCATACGCAGTCAGTCAAGAGATGACAAAGAGGTTGTCTCTTTGAGAGATGATGAGAAGCGATAGGAGTTAGTTGATTATAAACCGATTGCGATTCTTTTTCATTCTACACCGTCTTTCTTAAGATAATTCTTTATGTTTATTATTATAGCTACATTTTCGTATCAATGTTGCTTGATACTGTCGTATTAAATTTCATTTGTAAATAGGCTGAATTAGGTAATGGTACTTTGTCTTGAGAGAGGTATTGTCACAGCATAATATCTTATTTAAGTTCATTTGTAAATAGGTTTAATTAGGTATTAGTATATTATCGTTCCAAGGTCTCAGGATATTGTCACAGTATATTGTATAAAATTTCATTTGTAAAATAGATTTCATAAGGTATTCTCGTATTATTAATGTAAGGTATATTGTCGTATTTCCTTGGCTGACACCGACTCCAAAAATAACAATAATTTTACATTATATGATCCTAATAATTTGATTGTCTTTTAACAGTCTACACATATATTTAAAACTTTCTGCATAGGTGAACTCTGAATAAATGTTTTGATAATTGTTTGTTAGTTATAGTTATGTGTTAAATTAGAGGTTAAGTTTAAGTGGGTACCTACATTCTTGCGTGGTAAATGCATAGATCGCACATTGGGTGGAAAAAATAAGTTGATTGTAAGTTGTAGACAAAAGAATACGCAATTATTTTTTACTTTTTAGTGCATTTTTTGTTTTAGAATATTTTTTTGTGAAGTCGGTTTTCCATTTTGTTAAAAATTTTATTTATTTCTTTATTTTTAGTGAATCTGAAGCTTTATATTTGTTTTAAATAGTCCCAATATGAGTAGACCTACTAAACGCGCTGCTCATATGAGAGCGCCGTTTAAATGAGACCAACGGAGAAGAGGAGAAACGCCTATCTCAAAATAGGAAATCCACCTCCAGGGCCATTTAAAAAGAGACTTGTGAAGAGCGCAAAAATAGACTTTTGAAAATGCAGGCTTACATGAAAAAAGTTTTGAACAAGGAAAATTTCCAAAAACGTACTCAACGTCTCGGCTTGACCCACGACCGTCAATCCAATGAGACGAAAGCGCAACGTGCCCACCGCCTCGGCGTGATCCACAATCGTCTATCCAATGAGACGGAAGCGCAACGTGCCCACCGCCTCGGTGTGATCAACAATCATCATCAATGTAGTCGAAGTCAATTAAATACGCATTATTAAGGATAACTGAAACACTATTGGTCAGATCTTGATCACATTTATACGAGACCACACGAGAAGCACCAGCTCTCAAATAAAAGAAGAATCATCAAAATCGGTTCAACTAGAAAAAAGTTCTGAGATAACACACAAGAACATCATCAATGTAGTCGAAGTCAATTAAATACGCATTATTAAGGATAACTCAAAAACTAGATCAGATCCTGACCACATTTATATGGGACCACACGACAAGCACCAGCTTTCAAATAAATAAAAAACTCTGGACGCAGAAAGTGCGCTTTGGTAGTGAATTTTCATAAAAATGTTTTTAATAGGATATTTTTTTTTTAAGAAAGCTTGCATGAAATTTGGTTACCAGTATAACCTATATAGTAGGAACAATGTACCATATTTTATCAAAATAATTATTTGAAAATGTACTAACATTTTCCGAAAATAAACTTTAAATATTTCCGAAAAAAACTGGTCTCCTAGCCAATGACCCTTAGGTTAATAGCCAATTGAGTTATTGAAATTTGAAACATTTAATGAAAATTCACAAACAAAACGCCCTTGCTGCGTTCATACAAAAATTTTCCGAAAATAAAGTTAAATGTTGGTTTCCTAACCAACAAAACTTACGTTAATAGCCAAATGAGTTATTGAAATTTGAAGGATTTAATGAAAATTCGCTACCAAAACGCACTTACTGCGTCCAGATTTGTTTCTTACAAACATACATCATATTTTGATAAAAAATGCAAAAATGAATTAACGAATTTGTTGTATGAAAATTAGCTAAAAATTATAGACCGTTTAACCATAAACTTCACTAAACCTACAGCGAAAGCATCAACTTAACTAAACCGACAGCCAAAGCATCGGAGAAAGGGTCTACTTGAAATGTATTTTCTGTAAATATTTTAGTAAAATGAAGGCCAATGACGGTTGTATCTGAAACTTAAGGGTTCGCAGAACACTCTTCTGGCATCATTTTCTTTTCACAATCCGTATTTGTTTAGCGTTCTTTGCGTAAACATTGCCAATTTTGACGTTTTAAATTGGAAGTTTGACGTTTTGAGGAAAACTGCAAAATTTGTTTCTTCAGCTGCCCGTAACTTTTTTGTCCTTAAACTTAGAGACTTGTACATGGTTTACTCTTTATAATACAAATACGCGTACCAAATTTGGTTGCCCTGACTTAGTTATTTCCGGAGATGTGAATTTTTTTAGAAAGAAAACACAAAATTTTCCGGGAAAACCTTATCCGATTTTCCTGGCTAACGAACATATCCAACCCACTTACAAAAAGAAGGTACTCAACAAATTTGCCCAAAATCGGTCTATTATTTTTTGAGTTGTCGGTACGATATATATATATATATATATATATATATATATATATATATATATATATATATATATATATATATATATATATATATATATATATATACATACGGATCTCCCCATTAGTGAATTTTTTAAAGAAAATTTGAATCACCAACTACTTATGGGCCATCCTGTAATTGTAGAAATATTTTTTAAGATGTAGCTGAAGACACCTTATAATTAATGTATACAATTTTTTTCCGTATCTTGCATAATAACGGATATATTGGTCTTTAAAGATTTTTTACGAAAATTCGACAAAAATGATATACCTTTAACCGATAAACTCTATAGCCAACACTACTGCGAAAGTATCAGAGAAAGGGTCTACTTGAAATGAATTTTCTGGGAATATTTTATTAAAATGAAGGACAATGACGATTGAAACTAAGACTTCAGGCTTTGTAAAACATTGTCCTTGAGACATTTTCCTTCCATAGCTCATATTATTTTCAGGTTCATTGCCTAAATATTACCAATTTTGACGTTTAAAATAGCGACTTTGACGTTTTGAGGAAAATCCAAATTTATTTTTCTTGAAATACCTGTAAGTTTTTTGTCCTTTAACTTACAGACTTAAATCTTGGTAGGTAACTTACCTATAATGATGTAAATGCGCGTATGAAATTTGGTTGCCCTTACTTTGTTAAATCCGGAGATATAACTTTTTTCGAAAGAAAACACTAAATTTTCCGGGAAAACATCGGTGGATTTTCCTGACTAACGAACTTATCCAAGCCACTCGCAAAAGGAAGGTACTCACCTAATTTTATCAAAATCGGTCCATTATTTTTTAGTTATAGATGTGACACATAAATATATAAACATATGTATATATATGTATATGTATATATATATATATATATATATATATATATATATATATATATATATATATATATATATATAAAGTCTGAAACCGACCTCGGATTTGGGTTCCAGGGGTCCTAAATAGCGCTCATTTGAAGAAATTTTTTCAAAACTCAAAAGTCGAGATCTCTTCATTAGTGCTTCTTTTTAAAGAAAATTCACTAAAAGAATCATAAAAATGGGTTTACCTAGAAAAAAGTTCTGAGGTAACACACATAAAAAACTCGGGACGCAGCAAGTGCGTTATGGTAGTGAATTTTTATTAAATGCTTCAAATTTAAATAACTCAATTTTCTATAAACTTAGAGAGTTTAATTTTTATGTAGTAAGGTATTTCCTAAGGCAAGATATCCACAAAATTTCATTAAATTAACTTTGTAATTTTCGGAGAAAAAATTTTTTTTCGAAACAAAATTTAAAATTTGAATAACTCAATTTTCTTTAAACTTAGACAGTTGAATTTTGGTACGCAGTACAATCTCTCTTGAAGCAACATATATACTAAATTTTATTAACACAGCTTTGTTACTTTTGGAGAAAAAAATTTTTCGAAAGAAAACTCAATATTTTCCCGGAAAACCCCGTCCAATTTTTCTGACTAACGAAGTCATCCAAGCCATTAATAAAAGAAAGGCACTTGCCAAGTTTCATCGAAATCGGTTAATTATTTTTTGAGTTAGCGGTTGGACACATACATACATATATATATATATATATATATATATATATATATATATATATATATATATATATATATATATATATATATATATATATATATACATATAAAACTTGAAACTGACCCCGGATATGGGTTCTAGGGGTCCTAGTTCGCACTCATTTGAAAGAATTTTTGCAAAGTCTCACCATCGATACCTCTCTAATAGTGAATTTTTTTAAATAAAAATTCACTAAAAACATACAGGCGAATTGAGAATCTCCTCCTTGTTTGAAGTCGATTAAAAAAAGCAAATAAAAGATATTTGGACTCGTCCGGGATTTGAACCCTGGAGCTCCCGCACTCTAAGCGGAAATCATACCTCTAGACCATCGAGTTAGTTGCTGGAACTTTGTTTTAATGTCGTATTCCAGCGGGCGTTGTAGTCATTTTAGTCATAATTAATGTTTAATGATTTATATAAAGATTATAGTGTTTAATGATTTATATAAATATTATAAATTAGTATCTAGTTATTAAATTAACTACTGAAATCTCGGATAAGTTTTGTTTCCGCGGAAACACTGTTTCTTTCTCAACAGAATGACTGAATCGTTGGTTGTGATGCACAATCATCATCAATGTAGGTAGTCGAAGCCAATTAAATACGCATTATTAAGGATAACTCAAAAACTACTGGTCAGATCCTGATTACATTTTTATGGGACCACACGAGAAGCACCAGCTTTCAAATAAAAAAAGAATCATCAAAATCGGTTCACCTAGAAAAAAGTTCTGAGGTAACACACATAAAAAAATAAAAAAACATACAGGCGAATTGAGAACCTCCTCCTTTTTTGAAGTCGGTTAAAAATATTTTGTATGATTAACAACACCCATTGAATACTACATACAACGGTTAAGCTTTCTTGGCGCAAGAAATAGTCTCGTAATTTTCTTTGGGGCTGTTCCCAATACATTTTTCTTGTAGTTTATGCATTGTAAGTGGTTATTTGCATGCATAAGGGGAAAGAAAACCCCTAGGACGAATCACCCCCCCCCCCCACAAGGGGAATCTACATACATACAACTACACCCAATGAATAAATCATAGGATAGTTACGGGACTTTGGGCAAATAGAGGTTATGTCCTAGATAAACAGGATTTTAAGGAGGTATAGCTTCAAAATGAGTTAAAGGCAGCATATATAGGTCCTGCTAAGCTGGGTTTTTTTTCGCCTTTTCTGTTTATACTTCATTTTTATCTTCTTCCCTGTGAAGCTTTCATATTCACTCCTGGTACCGTAACTTTCATAGGAAAGCACAAGAACAAAATATTTTGTATGATTAACAAAACCCATTGAATACTACATACAACGGTTAAGCTTTCTTGGCGCAAGAGGTCAAGAAGTAGTAGAAAAAATATTTTGAGGATTTTATAATTTTTCTTCTTAAAACATCAAACTTGCTATTTGAAACGTCAAACTTTGCAATTTTCAGACAAATACTAATACGGATTATGTAAAAGAAATGTCGTAATAAGTGTGTTTTACAAAGCCTTAAGTTTCAGCTTCAACCATCATGGTCTTTATTTTTACTAAAATATTTTCGGAAAACCCATTTCAAATAGACCCTCGTTCTGATGCTTTGGCAGTAGTTTCAGCTATAGAGTTTATGGTTTAATAGTTTTTACATTTTAATAAATTTTCGTAGAAAAAATTCGTTATCGAGACGACCGCAGCTTATGAATTTTAAAACGATTTCTTCAAGTGAGCGCGAACTAACACATATACGGGGTCAGTTTAGGTTTTTGTCTGTTCACACATATACAGGGTGACGCATTTCTATGGTAAAGCTCAATATTACCGTTATTATACAAGATATGAAAAAAAATTATATACGTTAATTATAGAGTGTCTCGAGCCGCATCTTATAAACCTATCTTGGCCATCACAGGCTGGCCGATAAGTCGTTGGTGATACACACTTTCTTTTAGTGAATTTTCGTAGAAAAAAATTCACTAATGGGGAGATCCCGACTTTTGAATTTTGAAAAAATTTTTGCAAATGAGCGCGAACTAGGACCCCTAGAACCCATATCCGGGGTCAGTTTCAATTTTTATATGTTTATATATATATATATATATATATATATATATATATATATATATATATATATATATATATATATATATAATGTATATGTATCACACCGATAACTCAAAAAGTAATAGGCCGATTTTGATAAAATTTGGCATGTACCTTTCTTTTGTTAATAGCTTGGATAAGTTCGTTATTCAGGAAAATCTGACGAGGTTTTCCGGGAAAATTTTGAGTTTTCATTCGAAAAAAATTCATATCTCAAAAACTAATAAGCCGATTTTAATAAAATTTGGCACATACCTTACTTTTGTAAATGGCTTTGACATGTTTGTTAGTCAAGAAAATCGGACGAGGTTTTCCGGGAAAATTTTGAGTTTTCATTTGAAAAAAATTCATATCTCAAAAAGTAATAAGCTGATTTTAATAATATTTGGCATGTACCTTCCTTTTGTAAATGGCTTTGACAAGTTCGTTATTTAGAAACATTGGACGAGGTTTTCCGGGAAAATTTTGAGTTTTCATTTGAAAAATTTTGTTATCCTAAAAAATATGAAATCTATGATAACCAAATTTGGTAGGTAGGTATACGATATAAAAAGTAAACTATACACCAAAATTTAGATTTCTATGTTACAAGAAAAAAAAGTTATAATAAAATATTTTGTGCCAGATCATTTCTATGAAAATTCACTACCATAACGCACTTGCTGCGTCCAGACTTTTTAGTGAATTTTCTTTAAAAAAATTCACTAATGAGGAGATCCCGACTTTTGAATTTTGAGAAAATTTCTTCAAATGAGCGCTAATTAGGCCCCCCAGAACACATATCCGGGGTCAGTTTCAATTTATATATATATATATATATATATATATATATATATATATATATATATATATATATATATATATATATATGTATGTATGTATCACACCGATAACTCAAAAAATAATAATCCGATTTTGATTAAATTTGGTGAATAAATTCATTTTGTAAATGGCTTGGATAAGTTCGTTAGCCAGAAAAATCTGACCAGGTTTTCCTGGAAATTTTTGTGGTTTCTTTCGAAAAAAATTATCTCTGAAATTGAAAAAGTAAGGGCAACCAATTTTGGTACGCTTGTTTACATCCTTATAGGTAAGTTACCTACCAAAACTTAGCTATGTAAGTCAAAAGACAAAAAAGTGATAGGCATTTAAAGAAAAATAAATTGGGGTTTTCCTCAAAACGTCAAAGATGCGATTTAAAACGTCAAAATCGGCAACATTTAGGCAAATAACTTGAATCTAATACGGGCTATGGAATCAAATGTCTCAAGAAGAAGGTTTTACAAACCCTGAAGTCTTAGTTTCAGCCGTCACTGTCCTTCATTTTACTAAAATGTTTCCAGAAAATTCATTTCAAATAGACCCTTTCTCTGATGCTTGACAGTAGTCTTAACTATAGAGTTATCGTTTAATGGTATATAATTTTTGTCAAATTTTCGTAAAAAATCAATAAAGCTCAATATATCCGTTATTATACAAGATATGAAAAAAATCTTTATACATTAATTATAGGGTGTCTTGAGCTACATCTTAAAAAATATTTTTACAATCACAGGTTGGCATTAGTCGTTGGTGATACAAATTTTCTTTTTTTTTTTAATCAAACACGCCTTATGTTATTGAATTTTTGCATTTTCCATCGAAATAGAATGCATGTTTGTAAGAAAAGAAATTCTGGATGCAGCAAGTGCGTTATGGTAGCGAATTTTGATCAAATGCTTCATGAATAGCCCAATTTCCTATTAACCTATAAGGTTGACCAAGAAACGAGTTTTTCCGGGAACACTTTAAGTTTACTTTTGGAAATTTTTGTACATCTTCACACAATAAAGTTATTTTTATGAAACTAGGCACATTTTTTTGCTATATAGGTTATACTGGTAACCAAAATTGATGCCTGCTTTCTTAAATAAAAAGAAAACACACATATTTGCAATAAAAACATTTTAATGAAAATTCACTACCATAACGCACTTGCTGCGTCCAGAGTTTTTTAATAGGACACCCCTTATGTTATTGCATGTTTGCATTTTCCATTGAATTTTAATGTACGTTTGCAAGGAAAAAAGTTTATGTCGTTCATCTTTTTTGAGTTATTTCAATTGTTTAAAACTTTTCACGTTTGTGGCATATATCACAAACACATATCACAAATTGTGATACGGCCTTTTGACCAATAGATAGTGGAGTCCCATGAAAATCACCTATTCAGCGAGGTTTTTGTTTCTTTTACGCGTCAAAAAAATCGACCTGCCGTATACAGGCACAGACAAATAGTAGCTGAATTTTAAAAGTTTTCGCGGAAATATTATTAGTGTTTCGGGAGAAATGTTTTTTTGTAACATTTGTGTGATATGCTGGTAATTAATAATAAATGTTTAATAAGTTATTGTAAAAAAAAGTTGTCGAATTTTATTGTAAAAAGTGCATTTTTGCAAATTTTCATATATTTTTTAAATTTTGGTCCTAAAGCAGTTTGTTATAATTATATCTTGGCAGGTGTGTAAATAGCTTGAAGAGGTTCGTTGGCCAGGAAAATCGGACCAGTTTTTTCTGGAACGTTTTAAGTTTATTTTCGGAAAATGTTTGTACTTTTTGAAACACAAAAATATTTTAATGAAATATGGTACATTGTTACTACTATATAGGTTATACTGCCAACCAAATGTTCTTCTTAAAAAAGCGAGACATATTTGCCAAGGAAAACATATTTAAGAAAATTCATTACCAAAACGCAGTTGCTGCGTCCAGACTTTTTATTTCATGGTTAAAAAGTGTCTTTTACGTTCCAGCGACATGCTGTATGTATACCGAATTTAATAGAAAATAAACCATGAACACAGAAACTCGCTTTGCGATCGTAAATCAACTGACGAACTAAGTAATTTCGGTAGCCTTCATAAATTGAAAAGAAAGTGCATCGAGAATGTTTAACAACTGTGTCTATCGACTTGACTGACTTCCATAGAAACATTTCGGAGTGAATTGTTTATAAAAATCAGCTACTTTACTTTATAATCTGTTTGTATGTTTATGTGTCTGAACAGAGTAATGGATGACATTGGAAATAGAATACATTTAACATAAATGATTTTAAACAGGTTCAATTATATGCTTAGGAGACAAGACAAGTAGCGTTATGTATTAAAAAACTTATGAAAATTCGCTACTTTAACGCACTTGCTGCGTGCCAATTGTTTTGTCTTTTATGTTGGTTTAAAGGGCAAATTCTTTATGGTGCTTATGACAGTATGTCAAGCTAAAAATTAAAAATAAGAAACAGAAGATTCAGTTAGCTACAAAATGGTGCATTATTTTTTTAATGTATCACAGTAGAATATAACTCTGAATCCAGAAATACTTCTTTTCTTCTCTGCAAGTAGTTCTCTACATCTGTATTTAGTATGGAACGGTTTCACCAAGTCAGGGCAACAACAATGGATAAAGAAAAATATTATAAAACTGCTTCATTTAAATTACCTTACTGTAACTAAATAACTCACCTGGTTGACCAGGAGATCCATTTTTTCCATCATTTCCATTGCTTCCTCTGGGTCCAGCTGGTCCAGCCGGTCCTGGTTGCCCTGGATTTCCATCTCGTCCTGGAGGTCCTCTAGAACCTGGCTCTCCTTCCTTACCTTGGAACCCTGTTGATCCTGGTATTCCCTTCTCACCAGGTAAACCTGGTGCTCCTGGCAGACCTTGCAATCCCATAAGACCGCGGTGTCCTTTAGGACCAATTAGACCCAATTCGCCTCTGTCACCTTTGACACCCTGCAAGCCCGGTGCACCCGGCTTTCCACGTTCACCTGATGGACCCTCAACTCCTTGCGGACCAATCTCACCAGGCGGACCTCGTTCTCCAGGCGCCCCACTTGGTCCTGCCGAGCCTGGCGGTCCCTAAAAAATTAATACTTAAAAAGTGTCTAACACGGTAAGTGCATTTCGGTAGCGGATTTTTATTACCTGTAGAAATATAATGAAAGATTTAAAACTTCATATGCAAAATATTTGGATACTAACCGGTAAACCAGGTGATCCTGAAGGTCCTAGTTGCCCCGGAGGTCCGGGTGGTCCCTTGTCGCCAGTTCTACCTGACAGACCTGGTGGACCAGCTTTACCTGGTGGACCCTCAGGTCCTTGGTCACCATGTGGTCCAGGGGAACCTGGTGGGCCCATTAAACCTGGTGGTCCTTGCGGTCCTTCTGAACCTGGTTTACCTGCAGTTCCTTGTTCACCTGTAATTATAAAAATAAGTAGTAAAATTATGAACAATTACATTATTATACGTTCACTGGATCATATTTTCTTAACGAAATCATTAAAGTCACCAACTACATGTTTTCGAGTTTTATATTTGGAAATATTTTCCAAGGTTTACTAAAATTGGAATTCTTACAGAGCAGTAAGTACAATTTGGAGAACCCAATTTATCACAATACAGTTTTTAGACATTACGATGGTTTCGCTAACAGTGTTAGCGTCATCAGAGGGATGAATTCAGAGGATAAATAAAAGTTTGTTCATCCCGCTGATAACGTTAACTGTGTTAGCGAAATGATCAGGTGGTCTAAAAACTGTATTGTGATACATTTGCTTCTGCAATTTGTACTTATCGGTGCTCATCACAAATTCCAATCATTACTCATTCTAACACATCAACTAACCTTGTGATCCTCTTTGTCCTGGTGATCCTGTTGGTCCTGGTGATCCTGGGAGTCCAGGCAATCCCCTATCTCCGGGAGATCCTGCAGGTCCAGTTGGTCCTACTGGTCCAGAGGGACCTTCAGCACCTACTTCTCCTTTTATTCCATCCATACCCTGTGGTCCTGGCAATCCCTGAGTACCTTGCATGCCTGGTCTGCCAGTATCTCCTGATGATCCCTTTAATCCTGGAAGACCAGGAGCTCCAGGAGGTCCTGTATTACCTGGTGGACCCTACAAAAAAATAAAATATTTTAGATGACCCTAAAGATGTTAAGAAACGGGTTTCCAAAAATTATTTTACAAAGGTCGTAATATTATTTGCGTAGTAATGGGCAGTGAGTATGACGCCAAGATGTAGATTGCATTTTCTAAAAATATCACAAAAATTAAAGTGGGACATTTGAAATATTTTGTAGTAGAAAATTATTGAAAATGTTGTTCCTTCGTCTTTATATAAAAATCCATATGTATTACTTCCACATCGTCACAACGTGTGGAAATATCGCATCGACGACAAAAAATTTCATTTTTTTTTTCGCTTAAACGTCGTAAAAAGCGTCAAAAGATAGGAAACATCATTTGGGAACAATTTTTTTTTCTGTCGGTCTGTCTGTTTCTAGTCACTATAACTTTAGAACGATTTGTGATATCGTCTTCAAATTTGGTATACAGTTAGCCCCCGACAAACTTAAGGTTCGGATTGTTTCCGGGTAAAATCGCTCCAGAGGGTAGATGATGAATGGGGGTGATAGGTAAAAATTGACATTTTTTCGTTAAAATTCGAGTAATATAACGTTTTAGAATTTATTTATAAGGA
The DNA here is from genome assembly GCA_964006375.1 of Tillus elongatus. Lineage (NCBI taxonomy): Eukaryota > Metazoa > Arthropoda > Insecta > Coleoptera > Cleridae > Tillus > Tillus elongatus. The sequence continues at coordinate 39,281,945 of OZ023262.1, forward strand.
AACCTTTAATTTCATCAAACATCTAGTATTTTGTGCTGAAATTAAATTGAAGGTTGAACATGTGGGGGTGGAATATCGTTTACACAAATTTCGAATTTTTTTTGCTAAAACAGGGTAAAAAGTCTTAAAACATACAGAAAACTTGATTTTGGAACCAATTTTTTTATCTGTTGGTTGGTCGGTGGATCGTTCGGTCGGCCTGTATGTCTGTCTGCTAGTGGGCGCAATAACTTTCGAACGAATTGAAATATCATCTTTAAATTTGGTATAGAGTGAGTACCCGACAAACGAACGGTTCAGGTTGTTTTTGATTAAAATCGCTCTAAGGGGTAGGGGATGAATGGGAGGTGATTTGATGAAAATTGATATTTTTTTGTTAAAACTCGAGGTATATAACGTTTCAAATCTTTATGGGTATAGAAATACAAATATTTTCTTTGTAGTCAAGTCATGGGCCCTGAATAAATTATCACAGCTATGTGGAAGTTACTATTCAATTTACAGCACTATTTTTTTTCTTTTTAAATATATTTTGCAGTACATGTCCATGCATTTGTTATCTAATTTATGCTAAACGGTCCTCTTTGTCGAGTTTGTAATGGAACAAAACATTCGTGTGGGGTGAAAGTATATAAATGTAACAGAGCTCGGACAAATACAAGAAATGTGTCATCAGAATGTCTTCATAATGAGTATATTATGCTCTATGAAATATGCGGTCGTGTTACTTCTTATTGAATAAAACCATGCTGTAGTTAGTCACCGTATAATTGATTATTAAAGGCTTTAGGGATGTTTTAGCAATAAATCTAGATAATTAGACTGCTTCTTTGGGAACATTTGTCCCAAAAATATCCTTTTCTTAAATCTACTTACGTTTTTCACAGTTAATGGTACACATGACACTCAGGCAGTTTCATATATGGAGATCGATACCTACTTACGGCGTAATCCTTTCTGACCATAATTAGAAACGTATGCCGGTCTCCCTCTTATTAGAGCTCATCAGTGCGTTAACTAATCACAGTCAGAATACACCTAAATAGCCCAGGGTCGATTTATCGTTTTATATGGGCGATGCTCAACAAATTAGAGACAAGCTGAAATTCGGTATGGTGCTTGGATTGGAAGTGCTTAATATATCCTAAAACCCCAGCGGTGATACGCTGAGCCCGTCCCCCCAAAACAGCCCTCCGAAGGGGGTAAAATTAGCCTTTTTTTACTTTTTCCTTTTTAATTCGAAAACGAAGCAATTTCAGAAAAAATACTAAGAGGGAAAAGTTGAAGAGTTGAAAATTTTACGTCAAAAAAGTCTACTCCGAAGATGTTTGTGTTATCAGTGGCGGAGTTATGGATTTTTAAATTTAGGTTTTTTTTAACAGTTAAATATCTTATAGTAAGGGGTAGTTAAAGTACCAAATAATCATGGATAAATCAATATTATCAAAAAAATATATATACAGAGCCGCACAAAGGGGATTTGTGGGGTTGTGTAAATCTTTGTTGATGAAAATAACAAGGTTAAATAATTCCCCTTCCCCCTTCTGCCTATAAGCCGTCGCGAGATCGAACGAATATTTACCGCTCCCCAAAAATAATAGTTATGTGCTCCCTTGAAGTTTGTAACGAAGATAGAACTCACGACGCCTCTGATCGACGTGGTTACTAAGTGACCATCGGCTGTTGCCACTTCCACTTCCGTCACGTGTTACTTCTTCGATAATTAAGGACAGGAGTCAGGACACGTAAATTGCGATAAAGCTGCGGAAATAGGTGAAAAAGTAATAAGTAGAATAATTGGTACCAACGACAGTAAGTTACACCTTAAACACAATGACAGAGTAAAACCACTCTCATCAGAAGCTTTCTCGATAAAAATAAAGGGTGGAGAGATAACTGTAAACCCTGCACTTCTCTTTAGTGGAATAATCTGCTCTGCATCATCTCATGAAGAAATCAAACTGTGTTTAAAGTATGAGTATAAGGCACCAAACTCTCCTAGTTTATTTGATAACGGATCATTACGAAAAACTACTAATTATATAAAATATTTGACAAACTATGCCCGCCGTTACTTCAAAATTCGTGTTCCATAACACATTACGTAATAAATGGAGGCTACTTACTTCATAAAGTTATCTGGCAAAGTCCTGCATTATTTTCAGATATATTTTCTCAGTACTAAAATCACATAAAATATCATTATGGTCAAAATGTACTGTGGTTTTTGACGGGTATGAGGAAATGCAGACCAAAATTGTTGTAGAAAATCGCAGGTCATTGGGCAAAAGAATAGTACCTATTGTATATATTTCGGATTTATCTGCTGTCAGTATACCAAAAGCAGATTTTTTATCAAATACCATCAACAAAACCAATTTCATAGGTGCCGTCGGGAAAATGCTGCATGAAAATGGAGTCAATGTAAAATACTCAGATGGTGATGCCGATACTCTCATTGTAACCACAGCAGTAGCAATTAGTAAAAATTCTGAAGGTGCTGTTGCAGTAGTTAGCGATAATACAGATGTCATGGTGTTATTAATGCATTATTGTCAGAAAAGACTATTTATGATCCGTCCGGGAAAATTATAAAAGCCAAATAAATAAGCGACATATCGACCTTACAACAAAAATTGGGAGACCTAAAGGATGTTATTCTTAGTATGCACGCAATGTCCGGTTGTGACACAACGTCTGCGTTGCTCAGTAAAGGAAAGGTGAACTTAGTAAAGATTACCCAGAATTAAAAGCTATATACGCTGTTAAAATAATTTTATAAGCCTCAGGCTTCAAATAATAAATTAGAATCAGTTACTTCACAATTTTTCATAGCAGCATATGTTAAAAAAATCAACAAATTCGGATTTGTATAGTATTAGATAAATGCTTTACCAGCAGTACGTAACTAAACAAAACTGATTTTTACTTGGCTTCATTACCACCTACCTCAAATAGCGCAAAGTATCACGAATTTAGAGTTTTCCATCAGGTAAGTCAGATTTATCATGCAAATAAAATTTTATATCATATCCTTTTTAATTTTCAAGTACAAGCGTGGTGAAATAATCATTTACCACCACAAGACTGGGATTGGAGTCTAAGAAATCAAGAGTTGCAGCCAATTCATCCCGACCAAAGCATTGCCCCTACATGGGTTCTCGAGAAAATTTATTACAATTATTCATCAGGAGGGTGTAAAAAAGCTTGTACGTGCAAACGAATGGGCCTGAAGTATACTATGGCATGTGGTTAATGCAACGAAATGACCTGTCTAAATCGGGCTGTAAATATGGATATAGATGAACAAGAAGATCTTTAGATAAGTTCAATTTTCTTTAATTAGACTTCTAGTAATAAAGTATTTTGGTTTTTTTAATCTTTGTTATTATATTCACTACAGATTACCCCCCGAAATTTACACCCCAAAAAACCCCATAGTACTGCACTGTATTATTACATGTTACCTTAAAATTAATGTATATGTATTTGATTGAAGTAATCTATCCAAAAATACATTATTTAGCACCTATTCGGAATATTCAGAAAAATACTCCCAATTGAAAAATTCACATCTCCGCCACTGCTAACTTTAAAAAATTGAAGTAGATATTTTCGCCAGAAATTTTTTAGCTCTTCAACTTTTCTCTTTTGTCATTTTTTCCTACACTGCTCCGTTGTCAATATATATAAAAAAAAGTAAAAAAAGACTAATTTTACCCCCTTTGGGGGGCTACTTTGGGGGGACGGGCTCAACATTTTACCGCTGGGGTTTCACGGTATGTTTAGTACTTCAAAACAAAGCACTGTACCAAATTTCATCTTATCTCTAATTTGTCGACCATCAACCCGGATTGGACCTGGGCTAAACGTAATTTGGGTAAGATAGCCAGGCTCTGGAAACATTGTGAGATGTTGTTACGGTATAATTTGCTCTTAGATGGTTATCATGTAAAATTTATCTGATGGTAGTAACATTCTTAAAGGAGTTAAATCCGCGGCTACTCAGTGGTGAGGGAGTGGGTCCAGGTTTTTTTTAATTTTTAAAGGCGACAGGCAATTTCAAGACTCCTGACTCCTTAAAGAACTTAAGTATGCCCATGCAAATTACCAAACATGAGTAGAAATCATCCAAATTTGACACAATAAGTTGCAAAGTAGTAATACACTCAGCATTAGTAAAAATATAAATTAAATTAGTTATTAGATAGTTGGAGAAGGCATAAAGTGAAGTAATAATATGATAAATTTTCACAATATGTTGCTAGCTTATGTTTACAAATCAATATCATGAAATTATGAATGCGCGCAGTCACATTACAATGCTCAAATTGTTTTAAGAGGTAACAATTTGTATTATTTTTAAATCGCAGGATCTTGGTGGCCATGGGTGCTATGATTGCGCGGCTCATGATTCTTTCATCAAAGCATTCACGCAAAACATGAATTTTCTCTAGTAACGCGGTTGCTCCATCTTATTGGAAAAACCATCCCCTTAATTCGTCGTCGTGGAGTTGATTCGCGAATGGAACTAGAATTTTGTCTCGCTATCGCTGAGATGTAAATCTTCCTGCAGTTCAATGCCATTGTCACCAATTTAACATTGGAGAAAGAAATTGCACCTTAAAAAATCGATCCAATTATTCTTGTCCGGTATAACCGTTGAACTAAGACATTGGGTTTCTGTTTTGGAATTTTCCGTGGCACTCTGGAGAAAGAATTTTGTTAATCGCTCAATACACCTACTGAAAACTGACTCTCTTCTACTTTACTTATATTACATTATAAGTCTTTAAAAGGGGTGTAGATATACATTCGAAAACACAAATAAATTAAAACAAATGTTGCTTACCACCATCCCTTGTGAACCCGGCCTGCCTGGTGGTCCCATAAGTCCTGCGTCACCTCTTTCTCCTTGTGCACCTCTGGATCCCTTGGCACCTGTTAATCCTAAGGGACCTTGTGGTCCCGGTTCACCTGGTCTCCCTGTGAGACCTGTGTTGCCTTGCTGTCCTTTCATTCCTAGCTGGCCTCGCTCTCCTTTTATACCCGGTAAACCAATGAGACCCTGAAATTTAAATTTATTTCATCTTTATTTAAAGAGAGAACCAAAAAAAAAAGAAAAATAATAGCGTGGCTTAGAACGTGAACTTATTCAAATATGTTTTAAACGGATTAAAATTGTGAAGCCTTAACGTGTTTACTATTTTCTACTTTATCTCATTTTAAAAGTTTGAGTTTGAATTTCAATGTTTTAGCGCTTTTTTATACCAGAAAGTACCATTGCTTTTATTCTCATATATAATTGTATATATTTAATATAGTTTTTTATATTAACAATAAAATAAGAAATGTTATAATATAATCCAAGTAAAAAATGTTTGATTGAATGTTACTTTTAAAAGAATACAATACAAAATCCAGTGAGTTGTTCACAAAACATTTAAAATAAAGAAACACATTTTTCACAAATTATTGGTGCAGGCTGTGTTTTCCAGTACCTCTTCATATATATATATATATATATATATATATATATATATATATATATATATATATATATATATATATATATATATCATACTAGTGACATTACTAATTGGTATTCTGCATTGCTGTAGGCCACTACAAACACTGACCTGTGGTCCTGGAAATCCTTGCAATCCAGGTAAGCCGACTGGTCCCCTCTCTCCGGTTGCTCCCGGGGCACCTGGTTCGCCCATTAACCCTGGCTGTCCAGATTCTCCTCTCTCTCCTGGCTCGCCTGTAGGTCCTTGCGGGCCTATCAGTCCTGGAAATCCTCTTTCACCCTGTAGGCCAGGCGCCCCGGTTGGTCCTTGAGGTCCTAGTGAACCACGTTCACCTTTTTCACCTTGACCTCCAGGAGGACCACGTATACCGGGCAAACCTACAATACCTGGCGCTCCCGCATGTCCTTTGGCTCCATTTAAACCTGGTGGACCCTAAAATTATAACGCTTAATATAAAATACTGATTGTAAATCTTGAAATTTAATAGGATGTACCACGTCTGAATCACAGATTTCAAAAATTATCAACTTAACATTGAATGCAAACCTACCGGAGGTCCATCTGGTCCCTGTGTTCCATCTGAACCCTTAGGCCCTGCCACTCCAGGCAATCCTACTAGACCTCTCTCCCCTGGAAATCCCCTGTCCCCTCTGGTTCCTTGAGGCCCTGGAGGACCTTGCGGGCCTTGCATTCCTATCTCTCCATCCTTTCCTGGCATTCCTGCATTGCCGGGCGCTCCAGGTAAACCCTACAAAAATAGACATAGTAGCAATATATTTATTTATTTTTATTTCAACAACACACCACGAGGACTTACAGCCTAAATACTATCGTACCGTGGGTGTCGACAAGGAGGAAAAAGGCAACTTGTAAATTCTGGACTTGAAGGGTTGGAGGTTTGGAGAAGGAAAAACATGTGCAGGCAAGGAGTTCCACAACTTAGAAGTCCTCGGGACAAAAGAGCGGGCATAACAAGACGTTCTATGTCTGGTGACCTGGACAGTAAAAGGGTGCATTCGCTCTGTTCCCCTGGTAGATATGTTGGGGACAGGAGGTGGAGAAACTATGGAAGAAAGCTCCTCTGAGCAGTGCCCGTGCAGATATCTATAAAAGATTGAGAGGTCACCAACGGTACTTCGGTGGGCAGGGGATGGCAGCCTTTGGGTGAGGGTAGGGTAACCGATGAGTCGTATAGCAGGATAGCGAGTGTAGAAACGGCACCAGCACCCCAGATGTGGGAGCAGTATTCGAGGTTTGGCCTTATTTGTGAAGTATATAAGGTATAGAGATTAGCGGGTGAAAAGTATTTGCGAGCCCGGTAGAGGAAACCTTAGCAGCCGCTTCTGCAATTGATGTGACATGTTGGTGCCAATTGAGATTTAGATCTACAGAAATGCCAACAAGTTAAAAGGACTCATTGCTTTGATTAACTTGGTTGTTCATTATGATGGGTCTAGGGCTGGTGTATCTCTTATGAGAGAGAAAGCAAGACAGATTTTGTGGAGTTGAATTGTACAAGATTTCTACTTCCCCAGTCTAATATTTTTTGGAAATCCACAGAGACAGGACCCTCCATGAGTCTGCTATCCTCATCTAATTGGGCTAAAGAGACAGGCTTAGAATATTGTATATTTGAGTGGAGGGTGCTGTCGTCCGCGTAACTGTGAACTGGGTTTAATGTGCTAGAGTGGAGGTCATTGGTGTGGAGAAGAGACAAAGTAGGAGCTAAAGCTGAACCTTGAGGAACTCCTGCATTATTTGGATATAGTTTAGAGGAATGGCCATCCACGACAACAGAAATGCTCCGGTTGGAAAGGATATTTGCTGTCCAGGTACAGAGTTTTGGTGGTAGGCCATAGGCCGGAGGTTTATTAAGCAGCGTTGCGTGCCAGATCTGGTCGAATGCTTTGGATATGTCTAGAGCGACAATCTGGGATTCACCGCGTAGTTCCCTAGACTCTTTCAAGAATGGGTGACAAAGAAAAGGAGGTCGGCAGTTGATCTGCGTTGACAGAATCCATACTGCCTGTCGTGGATTAGACTGTGTTTTTCAAGAAATTTTAGTAATTCGGTGTTTATATACTTTTCCATCACTTTAGAGACGACTGAAAAGAGAGAAATAGGCCTGTAGTTGCTAGGAAGCGCTTTGGATATATAGAAATGGAAACAAATTTTAGTCATTTGCAAATATATCCGTCGATGAAAAAGCTTTACAGGGAATGATGCCTAGACTGTTGTTCAAACACAATCAATAATCATGTACCATTGATTGTCTTGATTTAGAGGTTGCGCTCGAATATCTTATTGTTTCAGATTAACTGTAAACAAAGGAATTCTTGACATCGCCTCGTGTAACCCAGTTGAAAAAACGTCTGATGTCCTCAAGTTGAATAGCATATTTTCTTTCTTTTAGTAAGCTACTCACTATTATACTAACCTACATATTAGACTAGGTAAGCAGAGTACCATGGTTCCTTTTCAAATGTTATTGTCGGTGGAGTAAAATCGTTCAAAGATCTGTAATGACTTAGACAGAGATAATGATATTTATGAAAGAGCAGTTTGCAAAATTCGCAGAAAATATAAATATTATCCCTACAAAATCAATTTTGTACAAGAACTTAGTGAAGACGATTTCAATAGCAGGATGGAATTTTGCAAAACTATGAGAAGTATTTGGGAATAAACCCAGAATTATTCATGTAACATTTTGTTTTCCGACGGAGCCACTTTTACGGCAAGTGGTATTTGAAACGGAAAAAATTTCCGTTACTAGAACCAACATAGTCTTTACTGAATAACAAAAGTTCACACTATGTGATCCAGAAAAGTAAATGTTTGGGCATGCATTATCGATGATCAGCTAGTTGAACTATCTTTCATTGAAGGAAACTTGACAACGCAGAAGTAGCTAACATTGGTAAGAGAACAAATCGAACCTAAACTACGAAATTTTTTATCAAGGTGTATGGTTCCACTAAGCTGGAACACTTTCTCATTTTGGCCTAGAAGATTCCTGGACAGATGAAGCTGGCATCGGGAATATATTGAGTTACCAGCTTAGTCACCTGATTTATACCAATGTGATTTTATTCTTATATCATCTGAAAAAATCAAGTGTACAAAGAGGGGTCGATTAATTTAGATGACATAAGTGCTCGCATTGGTTCAGCGAGAACAGTGAAGTAAGAAACATTTGCAATTGTTATACGATCGCTTTTAGAAAGAATAGCTTTATCTTTTTAAAACAATCGAAAACATTATGACACGCTGAGACACGTGAAGTTTAATTTGTCGAACATTATCTTATAATCATAGTAAAAAAATTAAACTCCCACCATTTTACCCCCACCACCTTATCCATTTCTTTTTAATACCAACCTTACATTTTTTTCATCACAATTCGATGGATCACACTTTTCTGAATGCGGAGATACGCCATATGTGTGGTCTAATATTACAGTTTTTAATGCAGGGTGGAAATTTAATACCGGAATATTAAAACTAAACTGTTTACCCTGAAATTCAAATTTCGAAAATAGACTAAATAAAAACGCCCCTTTCTTATAATAGGTGTTCAAAATGTTCTCCATTCACAACGAAATAATCTGCTCTGCAATTCTTCCCAAACTCTGTTCAACACGTCAGGCGTTACGTTCCTAATTTATGTTGTTATTTTCATATTCAAATCATCGAAATCAGCAGGTTGCATTTTATACACTCTGTTTTTAAGTTATACCCATAAAAATAAATCAAGAGGTGTAAGATCTGGTGATCTAGAGGGCCATTCTACAAAACTTCTTCGTCCAAGCCATCTTTGTGGAAAGACTGCGTGTAAATACTCCCGTACTCGAAGACCAAAGTCGGGCAGTACACCGCCTTGTTCAAACCATATCCTTTCATGGGGAATATTAGGTTCCATTACATTTAGATACAATTCTGCTAACATTGGGACAACCTGTTCTCTTAGCATTTCTAAATATCTTGGACCGTTTAGATTTTCTATAAAAACAGGTCCAACTACGTGATCACCAATAATACCAGCCCAAACGTTCAACTTCTGAGGATGCTGAGTGTGTATTTGTCGCATCCAGTTGAGGTTTTCGGCCCAGTATCTGCAGTTTTGCCTATTTACATCGGCATTCAAAAGAAATGTTGCTTCATCGGAAAACATAACGTCAGCAGAAGAAACAACATTTCTATGCAACATGTCCAGCAGTTATTCATAACATTGCAGTCTTCTATTAGAATCACCGTCAATCAACTCTTGAACGTATTGTAGTTTATAGCGATGCATTTTTTCGTTTTTGAGACACCTTAAAACTGTTGATTGACTAACATCATTTTCACGTGCAACTTCACGGGTAGAAGTGGTTGGTTTTTCTTGAAAAGCCAATACAATATTGAGTTTTACATCTACTTTAACAAACTTGGGTCTCTAGGCAGTGGTTTAACGTGTCCATAATCACGAAACTGTGAATGTATAAATGTAAAAATCTTGATGTTTTTCATTATATAGGTTAACAACTTGTGCCTGTGTTCTACACATATCACCATACCCAATCATCGTTAATATTTCTGTTCGCAGAGTTTCAGTTAGGTATCGCATTATTAGACCAAAAATTAATTAAAATTATTTAATACGACTAATTTATTAGGAGACAGTGCATTCAACACAATATACCATAAAATAAAACAGAATTGTTAAATTTCACCATTTACACTGCAAAAATTGGTAGTTAATAAGAAACGATTAATGATACCAAGTACGTTTTAGATAAGAGACAAGATAATACATTTAAGATAAGAGTCAGTGAAGAATTCCAGAGCAGATTATATCGTTGTGTGCAAGTGAATGGAGAACATTTTGAACATTTATTATAAGAAAGGGATGTTTTTATTAAGTTTATTTTCGAAATTTGAATTTCAGGGTAACTGTAGTCTTAATATTCCGGTATTAAGTTTCCACCCTGTTTTGAAAACTGTAATATTAGACCATACGTATGGGGTATCTCCACGTTCAAAAAAATGTGGTCCATCGAATTATGATGAAAAAATGTAGGGTTTCTATTTTTAAAATTGATAAAGTGGTGGGGGTAAAATAGTGGGAGTTTAATTTTTTAACTATGATTATAAGATAATGTTCGACAAATTAAACTTCACGTTTCTCAGCGTTTTCCACAAAAACTATTTTTTGCTGAATAATGAATTTTATTTCATGAGTGTGTTTTACACTATATATATATATATATATATATATATATATATATATATATATATATATATATATATATACAGATAGATAAACATGAATTACCTGGAATCCTCTAGGTCCTGCCACTCCTGGTGGTCCCCGCTCACCAGCACTACCTGGAGGTCCAGGTACTCCTTGTCGACCAGGACTACCGTCTTTACCTGGATCTCCTCTTGGTCCAACAGGACCTTGTACACCTGGCTCGCCATCCTTACCTGGCTCTCCCTAGAAACATATTTGTGGTATGAACTTTTTTCGGTGTCCTTAATGTAATATTATGTTTACTGTAATATCCCAAACAAACTCACGGGGATCCCCTTATCTCCGGGAATGCCAATTGGTCCAGGTAATCCTTGTAGCCCTTGCAGACCCGGTTCCCCAGGTTTGCCATCTGCTCCTGGCATTCCTCTTTCTCCTGATGGGCCCTGCTTTCCTTGAATTCCTGGTCGCCCTGTTAGACCTCGCATTCCCTGTAAACCCATGGGACCAGGTTTTCCTGCTTCTCCTTGAGCACCTCTTGGTCCTTGTGGACCTGTACCACCTCGGTCCCCTCGTTGACCTATAAAGTGTGGGTGAGTCAACAAACTGTACCAAGGCTATGGAATCAAATTTGGCTTAGAGAAAAGCAACAAGTGCAGGATTTTGTTGAATTTGCATTTTTCTCATTAATATTGTCTTTTGCTTAACAGTTAATCCTATGTCACAGAGCCTTTGCGAAATAGCTTAACTTATACTGAGAAATAGCTTAACTTATATTTCCCGCTTTATAGTTAAAAAAATATAAATAAAACGCAGCCTACCTTTTTGTCCAGATGCTCCATCCAGCCCTGGTAAACCTCTAGGTCCTGATTGTCCTCGTTCCCCTTGTGGCCCTTGTGGCCCTATGGCACCTCTTACGCCCCGAGTCCCACGCTTTCCTTCTGGTCCCTGCGCTCCAGGTAAGCCTCGTGGTCCTAGAGGTCCTGCCTCACCTTTTATACCACTCTCCCCCTTGTAGCCGCGTTCGCCAGGTAAGCCCTAGCGCAACGAAATAACGTGGTTACTTGACTAATTAATTTTTATAATTATACCATAGGTAATTCTTAATTTTTGTATAACTGAATTGCTATATTGTGCTCCAACTAGTTTTAACATACCTGTATACCTTTGGCTCCTGGTGGCCCCGAATTTCCTGCGATTCCGGGTGGTCCTCTTGCTCCCGGAAATCCTGGTGGACCTCCTATACCTGCATTACCTGGACTACCTTTTTCTCCTGGGTATCCATCCTTTCCAGGAAGTCCAGGAGGCCCTGACTCACCCGGTTGTCCCGGTCTACCTGTTTCTCCTCTAGGTCCCTGCAATCCTTGACCGCCTTTTGGTCCTGTCGATCCATGGTCTCCCTTTGCTCCTGGAATACCGGGATAACCTGGAGGGCCAGATTTACCTGATGGACCCTAGAAAATACATTTTTTATGACTGTCCATTAATAAACTGTAAAACAGTGTATGGACCTTGGAAATAAAATTTTGTTTATAACAGAGTAGGTAGGTTATTTGAACCTAACGAAATTGTGAAATTTCAGTAACGAAAGAACATGTGCCTCTGCACCCAAGGGTTTAGGTTCACTTTCAGTAGAAACGTAAAATTATTTTTGGGTACTGTACCGAAACTGTAACATTGTGTTTGAGCAAGTTCAATGTCTGCACGTTTGGTCATTCGAAGGGGTTATTAATTCGTTGGTCCCGTGTACCATGCAATGTTGGGCATGTTAAATATTTCTAACCTCTTTTCCGAAAGGAAAAGATTCGGCAAAATTTTCAGGATTAGTGAGGTGAAACTGCTCGCGCGCGTCAGGAATAGACCGACCTTAAAGGAAAACGTCTGGACGCAGCAAGTGTGTTATGGGAGTGAATTTTCATTAAAATGTTTTTAATAGCAAATAAGTCTCTTTAATGCAAACAGGCGTCAATTTGGTTACCGGTATAACATATATAGTAGAAACAATGTACCATATTTTATCAAAATAACTTATTGTTTGAAAATGTTTCCGAGAAAACTGGTTTCCTAGCCAACAAACCTTAGGTTAATAGCAAATTAAGTTATTGAAATTTTAAGCATTTTATAAAAATTCACTACCAAAACGCACTTACTGCGTCTCGATTTTTTCCTACAAACATGCGTCAAATTTCGAAGAAAATGCAAAAATGCAAAATTGCAATAATATAAGGGATGTTCGAAAAAAAATTTTGGTATCACCAATGACTTATGGGCCATTCTATCATTGTCGTAATAATTTTATGAGATGCAGCTCAAGACCCTATAATTAACGTATACAATTTTTTCTCGTATCTTGTATAACAACAATTATATTGAGCTTTAGCGTAGAAATGCGTCACCTGTATATATGAAAACAAATAAAAACTGAAACTAAACCCGGATATGGATTCTAGGAAGAGGGCAAGGGGCGGCGAAAGCCGCCGCTTACCGATAAATTAAAAAAATCTAAGCGATTTAAGGATTACGATAATAGTGCTAACATGAAGGGTCACATTAATGGTTTGCAAAAAAAAATTCGTGACATGAACTCCGGAGCTTTCTATGTGCTCACTGTTTAAATTAAGTTGTTAATGACGCCGCAAAGGCGTTTTTAAAAATAACGAGCTTTTTAGTGAATTTTCGTAGAAAAAATTCACTAATGGTGAGATCCCGACTTTTGAATTTTGAAAAAATTTTTGCAAATGAGCGCGAACTAGGACCCCTAGAACCCATATCCGGGGTTAGTTTCAATTTTTATATGTTTATATATATATATATATATATATATATATATATATATATATATATATATATATATTTATATATATTTATATATATATATTTATATATATATATATATATATATATATATATATATATTTATATATATTTATATATATATATTTATATATATATATATATATATATATATATATATATATATATATATATATATATATATATATATATATATATATATATATATATATGTATCACACCGATAACTCAAAAAATAATGGGCCGATTTTGATAATAATTGGCATGTACGTTTCTTTTGTAAATAGCTTGGATAAGTTCGTTAGTCAGGAAAATCGGACGAGGTTTTCCGGGAAAATTTTGAGTTTTCATTCGAAAAAAATTCTTATCTCAAAAAGTAATAAGCCGATTTTAATAAAATTTGGCATGTACCTTCCTTTTATAAATGGCCTTGACAAGTTTGTTAGGCACGAAAATCGGACGAGGTTTTCCGGGAAAATTTTGATTTTCATTCAAAAAAAATTTTTTTCTCAAAGAATAATGGGCCTATTTTGATAAAATTTGGCATGTACCTTCCTTTTGTAAATGTCTTTGATAAGTTCGTTAATCAGAAAAATCGGACGAGGTTTTCCGGAAAAATTTTGAGTTTTCATTTGAAAAAAATTTTTATCTTAAAAAATAAAAACTCTATGATAACCAAATTTGGTAGGTAGGTTTACGATATAAAAAGTAAACTACACACCAAAATTTAGATTTCTATGTTACAAGAAAAAAAAGTTATAATAAAATATTTTGCGCCAGATCATTTTTATGAAAATTCACTACCATAACGCACTTGCTGCGTCTTCGGCTTTTTTTACTATTGTACAAGAACTTTATGTTTTCTTTTCGGCGTCGACTAAACATTGAAAGGTATTAAAAATGAAATTCCTAGTTTACCATTAAAACCTTTCGGATACCAGATGGTACACAAAATATTTTGTGTAATTAACAAAACCAATTGAATATTACACACAACGATTAAGTTTTCTTGATGCAAGAAGGTCAAGAAATAGCAGAAAAAATATTTAAAAATTTTATAATTTCCTTTTTAAAAACGTCAAAGTCGCGATTTGAAACGTCAAAATTTGCAATTTTCAGTCAATGAATCTGAAGCAAATACAGATTATGTAGAAGCAATGTCATAATAAGTGTGTTTTACAAAGCCTTAAGTTTCAGCTTCAACCATCATTGTCCTTCATTTTACTAAAATAATTTCGGAAAATCCATTTAAAATAGACCCTCTTTCTGATGCTTTGGCTGTAGTTCCAGCTATAGAGTTTATGGTTTAATAGTCTATATTTTAGCAAATTTTCGTAGAAAAGAATCGTTATTGAGAAGACCGCGATGATTTTTTTTTAGATTTTTTCAAATGAGCGTGATCTAGAAGCCCTAAAATCCATATACGGGGTCAGTATCAGTTTTTGTCTGTTTATACATATACACGGTGACGCATTTCTAAAATAAAGCTCATTATATCCGTTATTATACAAGATATAAGAAGAAATTATATACGTTAACTAATACAAGGTGGTTTCTCGAGCTGCATCTTATAAACTATTTTGACAATCACGGGGTGGCCCATAGGACATTGGTGATACACACTCTCTTTTTTTATTAGAAACCCCTATGTGCATTTTTGTATTTTCCATCGAATTATAATGCAAATTTGTAAGGAAAAAAATTGATATCGTTAATCGTTTTTGAGTTATTTCAATTGTTTTGGATCTTTTTACGTTTTTGGCACATATCACAAACACATATCATAAATTGTGATACGGCGCTTTTACCAATATAGATAGCGGAGTCCCATCGAAATGACGCATTTAGAGAGCTTTTTGTTTGTATTACTCGTCGAAAAAATCGAGCTGCTGTATACAGGTACTCTCCAATAGTGGCTGAATTTGAAAAGTTTTTGCAGAAATGTTTTTAGTGTTTCCGTAGAAATTATTTTTGGTAAGATTTGTGTGATATGTATTAGATATGTTATTATAAAAAAAGTTGTTACATTTTTGTGAAAAATATAATTTAGTGTAACATTACTGACGGCAGTTTCTGTATAAAAAAAGTTAATATTTTTCAATTTTTGTCCTAAAGCCGTTTGTGAATAATTATATCTTGGTAGGTGTGATAGTAGCTTGGAAAGGTTCGTTAGCCAGGAAAATCGGATCAGTTTTTTCTGAAACGTGTAAGTTTATTTTTGGAAAATGTCTGCTCTTTTTGAAACAACAAATCTATTTTAATGAAATATGGTACATTGTTACTACTGTATAGGTTTTACTGCCAACCAAATGTCTTTCTTTTAAACAAGACATATTTGAAATTAAAAACATTTTTACGAACATTCGCTACAATTACGCACTTGCTGCGTCCAGACTTTTTTTAAACGCTCTAAATAATTTTCTTTAAAATAGCTAAAGCAAGCAGGTATATAAAATGTAAATCTTAAGATCAGCAATGGGGCAAAAAAGGCTTTCTGACTTAACTATTATTAGTACAGAAAAATAAATTTCTGAAAATATAAATATGTCAAACATTTTATCAGAATGCACTTAAAAAAACGCCAGAAAGGCAATGTTTATTTAAGATTTTTATGTATGTATATTATGTATTATATTTATAAGGGTTATATATTTAATACCCATGACTCATGTGTATTATTTACTTTATATTTTCTACGAGTATTTACTTCATTTTGTTTGTATATGTTTGATTAGTACAATAAGAGTTTGTGAGTGTTTTTGTGAATAAAATGTGTATTTTTCACATGTGTTTTGTTTTATTGAAGTAGACTTTACAATTAATTAATAGATATTATGGGGGCGGCACAATCATGCTATGGGCGGCGGATACCCTATGTATGTTGTCACGACAGTTACAAATAACACAAAATGTTATAAAATGTTCTAGGAGGCTGGCTACCATAGCCCTATTACTTTATAGATGTGTTCTCGGTCTAATTAGTATATCGCACTGACGATCTCTAATTAGAGTGAAACCGGTCTGCGATTCTAATTATGGTGAGAATACATTTAGCGTTACCTATATTGTCCTTATATTATGGAATAAATGGGCCTGGGCTGACAATTTACAAAACTGTTAGTTGGTTGTACACAGTGTCTATTTTATAACATTTTGTGTTATTTGGAGCTATCGTGACAACATACTACATGGTTCCACACCGATATGGCGACCCTGTCGTACATCTCACAATGTTCTAGGAGGCTGGCTCACATAGCCGTAGTACTTTATAGGTGTGTTCTCGCTGTAATTAGTATACTCTACTGACGAGCTCTAATTAGAGCGAAACCGGTCTACGGTTCAATTATGTTGAGAATACATCTAGCCTTGCATACATTGTCTCTATATTAGAGAAGAAATGGGCAAGGACTGACAATTTCCAAAATTGTTAGTTGGTTGTACGCAGTCTCTATTTTAACATTTTGTATTATTTGGAGCTGTCGTGACAACATACTACCTGGTCCGCACCGAGATGGCGACCATCTCGTACGTCTCACATTGTTCTAATAATTAGACAGTAACGGACCTTTTGCTATAAAATGTATTAACTATAGCGCAAGAAATAGATAATAAATGGAAAATCGAATGAACTATTTTGTGTATAATTTAATTGGGTTATCTAATAGGTTGTTAAATTAAGACAGGTTACTTTATGAGGAAGTTTTTTGAGTAAATATAATTTAGGAAGATATTAAAAAGTCAAAATAATTAAATAAAGATAAGCATCGTTTTAAAGAAACTCAAGACACAGCCATTTTCATTTGGATAATTAGAATATGAACAGAGTTGGGAAGTGACTGTAGTTAGTATGAAAAGAAAGCTCATTTAATGGAGAATATGTTACACATATTTAAAAATCAAATCAAGTTAAAATTAAGTATACAAATAGTAAGTTTAGGAAAATGTATAAACATGTTTATATCCAGCTGTCGAATAAATTAATTTGACGTCTCTGAGATTTTGACAAAATTTCTAAGGAAAATCGCGATCTCTGATTGGTGGATTCATTTTAATATAACTAGTAGATATCCAATAAATGAAAGAGAAGCAACTCATTATAGAAGAATTTTCAAGTGATGCAGGTTGTGTTTGTTAGTCAGCGAACATCATACGGTTGCTACGCAAAGTGCGGTTGCCATCAGAGCGCATTTCTTTCAAAGAGTATAACAGAAGAAGTTCAACTCAGTATAGTTACCCAGCGCGTTTGTTTAAAACTAACAAAGTGATGTTGTAAACAGTTGTCACAGGATACTCAAATAATAATGCTGATATTAAATCAATAAATAAATTGTCCAGAAAAAAATCGCAGTAAAATTCAGTAACAACTAAAATTTAGGAACAAAGGGTAAAAATTAAGTTCTGCAACGGCAAACGCAAAACGTGCGTTAAATGCTGAGGAGAGGAGATTGAAAATATACAGGGAATCTAGTCAACAAGAAAGAACATTGCATTTGATTAATGTAAGGTATTTATAAAATAAGTATTTCATATTTATATAAATTTAACACGTGATCACGATATAAGCAAATATGTTTTAAAAGCGGTAAACAAATAATTGATACTAAGTCAGTTACATTGAAAATTTTAATGGTATATTTTTTGACCTAATTTAAGAATGACCTATTCCAGAAACACCCCTCATGCTTAATATGATAATAATCATTTTTTTAAATTTCTTTTAAAACAAAATTCCTTAAATAAAATATTCAGAGCTAGTCAGGGAAAAACAGTTTAAAAATAAGGGCACTACATATATTTAGGTACATTATCAGAAGTGACTGGAAAAATGGATGGCGCTCATACGGGCAACAGGCATCAAGTCAGTAAGTGAAAAAGGGTAGGTAAATTAAGAAGCCTTTTACATATAAATTTTTCATGCTTGTGCACGCTTACTTAATTATCAATATATTTTTATACAAAATTTGAAACAATTTTAAATAAAATTTCTATTCTTATATATTCCATAAACATTATCGTGTTATATACACAATATATAATATAAAATCTATGCATATACTACTACGTTAGGGCTCCGTAAACTCACATACATATACGGGAGATTATTATACTATATAAATATATTTGACATTTTTTCAATAAAACTTAACTAATATAACGTTTCAAAAGTTTATGGGTACAGGAATACAAATATTTTTTTAGTGGTCAAGTCATGGTCCCTAAATTCATTCCATGAGAATGTCTTTCTGAAGAGAGTAAATTATCCCAGCTATGTGGAAGTTATGATTCAATTTACAGCACTATTTTTTATATGTTACAAAATAAACATAAAACGGATTTTCTGTGGTTTCAGAAACATTAAGAATGTATCCTGCAACATATATTCTGGTGAGGCAATGTGTCAAAGATTATTTAGTACCAGATACTGACCTCATCATCAAAAGTGTTATTCCACTTATAGCCATACACCATGACAAAGAATATTATAAAGAACTGAAGAAATTCAATCCTGATAGATTTTTCTAAGTAAACAAACGACAAAGACACACTTTTGCTTTTCTACCATTTGGGGCTGATCCCAGACAATGTATCAGTAAGTTAACGTATTTCTAAAATTTATTTCAATTTTATTTTACCACCGAGAACAAATGGTATAGAAAATCAAGAACATTCTCCGTTTAAAGGAAATTATTTAAATCAACAAGCCAAGCCATCTATTTGTACAGAGATAAAATCGTTTCGGCAGCCTTTTAATAAAAGTGAGATTAAATGTTATCGTGCGATAACTACCGGGTGACAATAGAATAAAAAGAAATGTGCTGGGGGCCATGAACTTAGTAAGAAAACATTGCAGGTAAATAAACAACAGCTGACTCTCAATATATATATATATATATATATATATATATATATATATATATATATATATATATATATATATATATTTATTGAATTTATTTATTTATTTATTTATTGAATACATGCCCAACAGGATAATCCCATTAATAGGGCACCATACAAAAAGAACAATATGTAATAATATGAACAAAAAATACTCCCAAAAAAAAAAACTAAATTAAACTAAACTACAAAACTAAAATACTGTGCAAAACATCACAAGGCAGAAATTCTACAAAACAGTACATATAATGGTTCTAATAACCGACAAAGTAAGATATAGCCACCCTACGAATAACCGCAGCATTATCAGAATAGAAGTCGCACAAGTTTGCAATGTTATTAAAGTCAGAGCTCATTTTATAAACAGGTGATTTCATATACAAGTTAGTCCTTGGTATTGGAGGCTTAAACACTCTCACCACTCTTGATGCAGCCCGTGGAACTGAGAAATTTAATTGCACCAATAAGTCAGGGCAATCAACTTTACCATGAAACAAGTTATGCAGGAACATCACAGATGCAACTTTTCTACGAGAATACAAACTGGGTATGCCAGCTTGCATCAGCAATTGGCCATGATCACATCCTCTCTGTGGGTAGGTACCAGATGCCCTATATACAAGGTGTTTTAAAAACTTACGCTGAACATCTTCCAGAGCACCAATCTGAACACTATAAAAGGGATCAAAAACCAAGCTACAATATTCAAGCCTCGATCGAATGTAGGCAAAATAGAGAATTTTCAAGCTATCCAAATTGGAAAATGATCTGCTATTCCTCACAATGAAACCCATCAACTTCAAACAGGATGCTGTAATTGTTTGAATATGTCCACTGAAACTTAAATGTTCATCATATACAATGCCAAGATCTCTGTGCGTTTCAGTCCTAGCCAATGGTACACCACCCACTTTGTAGGGAAAAGCTATCCGGCTGGTTTTTCTAGTGTATGTCATCACTTTGCACTTCGAGACATTTAATTCAAGTCTGTTCTCAACACACCACAGTTGCAAGTTGTCAAGGTCTACCTGGAGTCTTGAACAGTCACCAATATCGTGAACACTGGAGTATAACTTGAGATCATCAGCAAATAATAGATGATTACCAGAAATTACAGAGCTTATGTCGTTGATAAATAACAAAAAGAGGAGTGGGCCAAGATTGGAACCCTGTGGAACGCCGGAGCTAGCAGTGAAGGGTTCAGACTTAAATCCATTATAAAAAACATATTGCACACGGTTAGTCAAGTAGGATCCAAAGAATGCTATCAGCCGTCCATCAAGCCCCGCCAAATGCAGCTTGTACAGAAGTGTTGAGTGGTCAACTCGATCGAACGCTTTGGAAAAGTCTGTATAAATAACATCCACCTGACCCCGTCCATCCAAAGCTTCACTTACATACTGTGTGAACAGGGATAAATTCGTCAGTGTTGAGCGCCCCTCCATAAACCCATGCTGGTATTGTGACAAGCGACACTTCACGGCAGGATAAATACGAGCATACACAACTGCCTCAAAAATTTTAGCAAAATTACATAGGATAGCGATAGGCCTGTAGTTGCTGACCCTCGAACGGTCCCCAGACTTAAAAACAGGACAGATCCGAGCAACCTTCCAAACCACAGGGAAGCAATGTGTGCGCAGCGACAAGTTAAACAGGGTTCTAAGGGGTCTGAGAAGAGCATGCGCACAGTCCTTAATCAACAAGGATGGCACCAAATCTGGTCCAGCAGTAAACTTGTTCTTGAGCTTCTTGATGGCTTTAAGAATTTCCTTATCACCAATCACTGTCACACTGACTGCCATATGCGATGGTCCAGAGGTATCTACCGGTTCAGTGATGTATTGAGGACGGTACACACTTTTAAAATAGTTTCAAAACAGTTAACAATTGTTTGGGGTTCATTATAAACCATGCCATTTTCGTCAGACACAGTACTTGGAATGTTACTTGCTCGCCTCCTTTCCTGCATGTGAGACCAAAATCTAGAGGGATCAATCTTAAGAGACTCTTCAGTTCCACGAACATACTCAGCATATGCCTCTCGTAGCTTGTTTTTAACTATAGATCTAAGAAGACTATACTCTGCATGATCACTATCACGTTTATGCCTCCTATATCTTGCATAGCACCTCTCCTTATTCTTTATATCATTTATTATTTCATTGGTAAACCAGGGAGGAAATTTTCTAGATGACCTCTTGCACTGGGGAACATGTTGTTCAAAGATACTGTAAAGTCTGCCATAAAAGTAACTACAAGCCTCATCAGCGGTAGTAAAGGACTCCAGTTGAGACCAATCTTCATCAAGTATTGCAGCATACAATGCAGGGTAATTGGCCTTTCGAAAGTTGTAAGAGACCTGATTGTTGCATGGAAAGTATTTAGGACCATTGTAATTTTTCCTGAATTCAGGAAATATGCCTAAAGCAGGGTGATATCCATCTTCGGGCACTAGTGGATCCATATCATGGAGAACCGAGCAATTACAACTGGCAAAGACAAGGTCAAGCAGCCTATTGTTTCTATTGGAAATATTATTAAACTGTGACAGGTTTAAAAAATTTGAAAAATCATGGATAGCTTTGGTTTTAGGATCAGTGATTTGTCCATAAATAAACTGAGGTGCATTAAAATCACCTATAATAACCAAATTTTCCAACAGCGGAATGACAGATTGTTCCAGCACATTAAGGAAAAGTTCAAGCTGCGCTGCTGACACATATGGTGGTATGTATATACAAACCACATGAAACACAATCTGATCCAAAGTGCACCTGCACGCAACAATATCGATAACTGGTACTGCCTCTAAAATCGCAGATAAATTCAATTAAGCCACCTGAACATCACAATGAACTGCCAAAAGTACTCCTCCACCAGATCTCTTAGTAGTAACATCCAGTCTTCTATCTGCCCTAAATACACTGTATGAACGCGGAAACAGCTCAGAATCACCAATGTCAGACTGTAAATTAGTCTCACTAAGAGCAATTATCTTGATATATATATATATATATATATATATATATATATATATATATATATATATATATATATATATATATATATATATATATATATATATATATATATATATATAGATACAAACAAAAATCGAAACGCGATCTCTTCATTAGTTAATTTTGTTTTAAAAAATTCACTAAAAAAGACAAGAATGTCAAGTTTAATTAAATTTATAAAATGTTCGGGGCGCAGCAAGTGCGTTATGGTACTGAATTTTCATAAAAATGTTTTTAATAGCAAATATGTGTGTGTGTTTTTTTTTCAAAAAGCAGGCATCAAATTTGATTACCAGTATGTGTGTGTGTTTTTTTTTCAAAAAGCAGGCATCAAATTTGATTACCAGTATAACATATATAGTAAAAACAATGTGCCATGTTTCATCAAAATAACTTTATTGTTTGAAAACGTACAAAAATTTCCGAAAGTAAACTTAAAGTGTAACCTAAAAAATCCGTTTCTTGGTCAACCTTATAGGTTAATAGCAAATTGAGCTTTTCAAATATGAAGCATTTAATCAAAATTCGCTACCATAACTTGCTTGCTGCGTCCAGGATTTCTTTACTTACAAACATGCATTATATTTCGATGGAAAATTCAAAAACATAAGTGTTTCGAAAAAAAATTATTTGTATCACCAACGACTTATGGGCCATCCTGTGATTGTAGATATATTTTTTAAGATGTAGCTCAAGACACCCTATAATTAATGTATACTTTTCTTTCATATCTTGTAGAATAACGGATATATTGAACTTTATTGATTTTTTACGAAAATTCGACAAAAGTTACATACCGTTAAACGATAAACTATATAGCTAAGACTACTGCCAAGCATTAGAGAAAGGGTCTATTTAAAATGACGTTTCTGGAAACATTTTAGTAAAATGAAGGAAAATGACGGTTGAAACTAAGACTTCAGGGTTTGTAAAACAATCTTCTTGAGACATTTTCTTTCCATAGCCCGTATTAGATTCAAGTTCTTTGCCTAAATGTTGCGAATTTTGACGTTTTAAATTGTCACTTTGACGTTTTGAGGAAAACCCTAATTTATTTTTCTTTAAATGCCCATAACTGTTTTGTCTTTTAACCTACAGCGCTAAATTTTGATAGGTAATTTACCTATAGCGATATAAAACGATGTACCAAATTTGGTTGCCATTACTTTGCTTTCCGGAGATATGAATTTTTTTCTAAAGAAAACACAAAATTTTCCGGGAAAACCTCGGCCGATTTTCCTGTCTAATGAACTTATCCAAGCCACTTGCAATAGGAAGGTATTCACAAAATTTTGTCAAAATCGGCCCATTATTTTTTGAGTTATCGGTGTGATAAATATTTAAACTTGAACCTTGGAAAGAGGTTCATCAAGTCATACATATGGAGTGTATGGAGTAAAAATTAGAACTTTAAATAAGCAAGAGGACAAAGACAAATCACACCAATAGAAATACGAACAAAACCGTGCTTGATAAGGTGAAAGAGGAGGAGGAAGACGAAATTTATTGGGCACATTCTGTTATGTTAAATGATATATATATATATATATATATATATATATATATATATATATATATATATATGTATATATATATATATATATATATATATATATATATATATATATATATATATATATATATATATATATATATATATATATATATATATATATATATATATATACTTACTGGCACTCCTGGGGCTCCGGCAATTCCATCTATACCCCTTAGTCCAGGTGGCCCCGGTGGACCTTCTCTGCCCCTCTCACCTCTAGGACCAGCAGGTCCTACAGGGCCCACCATCCCCATAAGTCCAGTAGCCCCAGATGATCCTTTTTCTCCAGGCGAGCCTTGTTCACCTTTCGAGCCATCCAATCCGTTATAACCACGATGACCTTTGGAACCAGGCAAACCTGGCAGACCAGGCAAACCACGAGGACCTGTAGGACCTGCTGCGCCTGGCATACCTGCCTCGCCGTCTTCACCTGATACACCCTACAAAAATATTAGGAAAAGTTCACTCACAAATGTTTTATTGGCTTTATCACTTACATCTTTCCCTTGTGGTCCCGGTAATCCCCTAGGTCCTGGTGGTCCCGCAGGTCCCATTGGTCCCGGCTCTCCCGGTTCGCCTCGTGGACCTGCAAACCCTTGAGGCCCAATTGCACCTGGTGGTCCGGTTGGACCTCTTGAGCCTATAGGTCCCACTTGTGCTTGCAGATACTGAAACGGCTCGGGAAATGCAGGACCTTTATCTTGACTCGCAGAAGATAACGCTAGCTGTTCGTAGTAGGCGGTGAGGTCTGGAGCTGGTCCTGGTGGGCCAGGTTGTCCAGGAATACCCGGTATTCCTGGAGTACCCGGTTGACCTATTTCACCTGGATAACCAGGTTCTCCTTGTGAACCAGTTGCCCCTGTTAATCCTGAAAAACGCTTAATATGAAGCTAGCTAGTAACAAAACAAATGTTACTTGTATCGAAAGGGGTTCACGGTAAAGACTAGCTACAAAAATGGTCGATAACATCCAAGTAAGTACTGAAACTTTTAGGTAAAGTCTTTCGGAGATGAACTCACACTTTAGAACATGCATCATACTCGTAGCCCGCGGATACATTGGCCGCAAATATATTGGCGCCCAGTCAATATAAGACTGCATATGTAACAAGCCT